>CP137677.1:13596689-14101689 GCA_037976565.1 Mesocentrotus franciscanus
CTTTGGAATAAATTAAGTAATTAATGTAAACAAATTGCAGAACCCTGGTACATGTACATGTGCGCCCTCCCCATCCCGGCAAAAATTTGAGACCTCAGAAGAAAAAAATGTACTTCTATGTTCGTACATGTAGTTGTTGTTTTTGTGTTGTTGTATTATTGTCAGATTGTTTTTTTACTTGTTTCCCCCCCCCCCCGAAAACTGAATCCTCCACTAAACTACATGTACTTACAAAAACGAATATCATGTAATCACATTGACGATTACAAATGTAGATGCAAGTTTAGAGCAAATCACTTATTACTTCAAATTCAAATATGTCAGGTGAAATACACTTGTCTCCAGATGTTACGATACGTCACGCCTTCTCAAGTAAACCACGCACTGCATGTACCCACCAGCGCGTTTGATAATAAGCACTATATATTGGCGCTCTATATACAACAATTCCCGGATTGGATTGGGTCGGATTGGATCTTTCATATTGTCAGGTGAAATTCAAGGTTCATTATGATGCTTATCAAACAAAAAGGCATGTGCTATTTTCGAATAATCATACGAACAACGTAAGTTAAGCCGTATCGATGAATCCCTCGGTATTTCTTGAGTACCCTTGAGTACCAAACCCAGACGACCGATCATGATTAAGTTTTCTTTTCCTGATCGTTCAGACGTAGAATCGAGGCGTGATGGAAGTCGTCTATACCGTATTAAGGTATCTTTTTTGTGCTTTGTAATGCATTTATAATGTGTTTTCACGACCAAGATCGTCTTTACGCAAACATCGCATCCAGGGGCGGGTCCAGGAGGCTGTCGGAAGCACCGGATGGGGGAGGGGTACAATCCCAAAAGAACACAATCAGGGGGCACACGTCTTTCTTTTCGTGTACTTAAGGGAAATCAAATGAAATAAATACATGCAAACACAATCCACAAATTTCGATACGATCGGTATTCTACTTGAGTTTTAAAACATTAAGGGGCACGGGCCCGTTATACCCCTTCACACCCGCTATTGCACACATTTCATGTGCCGATTACCTTTTTGGAGCTGTTCATGTTGAATAATTTGTGCGCTCCGTGCGAGGTTGCTTCTGGGAGATGTTTCTGGTTGGCGACTGCACTCATGTATCATGTATAATGACATTATAACATATATTATAACAACGTTAGATACACTTTTGGAGTGGTTAATGGTGGAAATGGGAACTGTTCGTCATCAGGCATCAGCTCTTCTAGAACTGAAGTGATTTTAATTACACATCCATTATTATTCGTATAACATTATGTCTACACAATGTCCTTATATTAAACAATGATGCTTTCGAAGACATCGGTTTAACGGATCCTTTATCTCACTTATGTTGGCAAGTTGAATTAAAGACTACAGCTATAGGAGATGTTAACACCTGTAGTGATTTATGATACTTTAAAATCGATTTACACAAATTTGGAGAGTAATGATGATAGCATTAAAACATCGTAGGTTTGGAAACGACGTTTTAATTTGAGTCGTATATTTCACCACCTTGAACTTTATATTCTTACGTGAACCTTGGTAGGATTACTTACATATTAATTAGTAAGATTTTGGCCATTTAAAGTTTTGAGAACTATGAATCACACAGAATTAAAATAAACCAAAGCTATCACTAAGTTTCCGTGACACTTGGAAAGGTTTTCCAGTGATATTAGCATACTATATTAACATAAAATGTTTTTTCGTCCATCTCGTACAATGTGCATAGAATTTATTGCCCTGAAACGTACGTTTTACATAATTGATGTGATACAAGTATTTTAATGGTATCATGAGAGGGGGAAAATGGCTTATACAAATCATGACATCAACAGCCGTCGACTGCATCATCGGAGAAAAAATGAATAAAGAAGAGAAGGTAAAAAATGGCGGGGGGGGGTGAGAAGAATGGTGGTGAGACATGATACCATTGCAGTCTCTTCGGAACATCTCCTCGCTATAAATACAAAACTTCGTGTTCTTTTGACAAGGTATCCAAGTTCCATATTACATTCCGTCTTGAAGCCGAAAGTGCAAGTCTTCAAAGACCTCGCCTGGGCAACTCTAAATACATCTCACTTTGATCTTTTGGAACCAAAAATACCTTGGTTGTGATCCCAAAGGAAACAACCCTTTGAACTCCATTTCTCTTAGCATAACACGGCTGTCTGATCGGCATGACCGAAGTAGCACGTATCCCGGCGATACCAAAGAGGATGCAATGACTTTTCTTCCTTTTTTTCCTTATTTTGTGTGTTCAAAAGTTTCGTTCAGTTATCCATCAAAATTCTTTTAGGATGTCGTCCATGATACCTTTAGAGGCTGATAAATTAGAAGATAGATGTTTGAAAGAAACTTTTTTTTTAAATGAAAGACACTTCTTACTACCCGGTTAACATCCTACAGTCAAGTAGAAGATGCATACTCATCACACCTGGGTTGAAAGAGACACCTTTATATAATATGCATTGTCAAAGGATAAATACCTTGCCAAGGTGCGACGCCAGTAGGAGTTAGGGTGTGACATCCCATCACGGTATTTTGCAGCATCTGATCTTTTTTTTTATAGTCTGCCTTAGAATATTGTCGAAATATTTTAGGTCAATTTTGTTTCATTAAACTGTAACTCATTAAACTTGTTGGGCGGGGGGCGGGGGGGGGCCCAAGTTTTCTAGTCACACCCCTGTGTCCTGACAGTCGTGACCGTTTAGGAACTGGTAATCTCACCCACTATCTTCATCGGAATAAACATGTTTACCACAATATCCTTGTAAACAACCTTATTTCATCACAATACATTTACCACTATACAAAAAGGTATCAAAGACTAACTTGTAGATGCTATATTTTCACCGCTTCCCTTTAGACCATTTCTTTTCCCGCCCCCCAGGTGTAATATTTTGGACCAATTCAAACACGAGACGTTTTTGTACACATGGAACTCATGAAGCCGGAACTAAAAGGAGAACCTACCTGTCAATCAGACACTTTCACAATGAATGTAAAGTAGGGCAAAGGTGCATGTCTCCCACAAACCAGACACAAAATCAAATATTCTGTTTAAGCTGGAAATGTAGTCTGCCACATTTCATCACTTTAAAGGGAAAGTTTAGCTCTAGGATGGCCCAAAAATATCTCATTTAAAAATCCCTCCGTATGGAAGAATCCTTCCTTGACTTTATATTTGTGTATTTCATTTACTCCTAGAAAATCTGACGTAATTTATTGAGAGAATTTCTTTATTGAGAAGTTAATTTACTCTGAGGAGAGTGATGGTAACACGGTCGCAAATACTTTCGAAAATGCAACTTCAATGGCCTTGTATGTCACTTTTTTCAAAAACGCATTACGCAATCCGAACATGACTTCTATGGGATATATGATAGGGTATCCAAATTGCCCGGCTCTGAGTTAATTTTTCGAAAGCAGTTGCGATCGTACTTGGTATGGTTTTATACATGTCTCATTCTTAGCATATACTACATGAGAACCCTGTGACTTTCCCATATGCTCATTTCTATGTGTGTGTTGTTTAGGGATAACAAGCAAGATTGTGTATTTTCGTAGTACAATCCTCTTCCCCCTAAAATTATCGCAATATTAAACATATATTTTCATCTACATTTACATGTGATGACAACAATTCCGAATAGGTTTTAGATACAATGTAGTTACCCCAAATAGCAATATCATAGCAGATATACAAAACCTCACCATGAACACTATTTCTTTTGGGCTTGTCCTGTTTATACAGCCAAAGGTTGTTTCGATGGTTAGTTTACATTCTAAACATGACCGGGTCATGAGACAATTACTCGTACATGTTGCACGAGAGACTGAAAATGGAAAAATTCCATTTATAGTTTCTTTTCGCACTTTTTGTTCCTTCTTTTGGTGGAAAGCGTGTCAAACATACAACCTGACACAATATATCCAACTGTCGCCATTAGGTTGGATATGCATTTGAGTGGCTAGAAGTAAAAACGAGGGCAGTTGAAAAAAACTTAGAATTTAGAAATAACAAACGGTTGCTGGACAAATAGTCAAACGAAAAACGTGTCACTCAGTGATATGGGTCGGCCGTTCAACCAATGATATCTTTTGTGTTTGTTTGATTTCATTTATTTATTTTTTTATTATAATTATTAGTAGTATTTTTGTTTTAAATAAATACTTAACATGTGGAACCCGCACCCCCTGTCCACCTCATTTTCTATTCCTCATCAAGATCTCAAAATTAATAATCTTTTTGTCGGCCTTTCTGTGTCGGTCATTGGATAGAAACGGACACAGCAGCAATAATACTTTTGCCAATCTCCGCCCATCCAATTCCCTGGTGTAGATCCAATTATTCCCCGAATCAGATTGCTCTCTTTATTTACCTGAAACAAAAGGTCTCTTTTAATTAGAGATGGATCATTCGAAGTGGTTTTCAAATACGAATGCAATCCATGCACTTTGCTAGAGAGTACACGTACACGTCGGCTAAAGGCCATGGCTTTTTATATCTAGCCTTGCCTCTCGACATTACAGCGGTCAGTGCATTAGTGACTCTCCTGTCATTGACTTTTGCTTATTTATCTTATAGAATGATAGCTTGATTGGTCGCTGCCGAGCTCAATTCATTGGGAGTCGTTAGATATGTAGCACAGTGCATATGATTTCCATATGATGTGGCGTAGCGGCGTGTGTCCACCCTTCCTCTGTCTTATCTTACATGTATAAAGTTTTACAGACAGAGTGACCCATCACAGTTGTAGATCCAGGCAAGGACACTGACATTGGAGGGGGGGGGGTAATTGGGCTGACTAGGTGGATGAGTGTAAATAAAGAAAGCCACCAAAAAGGGGAGAGCGTAGGAGGGGGTCCTAAATCACTTTCTTTCACGTTCATTTTCATCAGTCTCTCTCCTTTTTTGTGTGTCTATCTCTCTCTTCTCTTTTTAACACGATCATAAAGATCCCCCTCGACATTACATTAAAGGCATCGTTTAACAATGTTAAATATAAGATGCATATGGCCCTACGTGTTATCAGTGTTTGTGATATGGTGTAATATGGAAGCCCTAAACAAATTGCGCTTCAAAATGATCATGAAGTGCCTCAAAAAAGTAAAAATCTTTAAGTGACCGGTTTTACCATACTCATTTTCCCCAATAGACTGTAGTTATAAAAACTGTTAGGAAAACGAAAAATGAAATTTCGATTGCCAATCATGAATATCTTGATAATCAGACAGGCGATCGGCTTTTAAAAGTCATGGGATTCCTGACTGACCTAAAGGTTTATAATTATGATTGCAGCATGAGCTAAATCCAGGATTTTGTTTCAGAATCTGAGGCAATGTTACCGAGTCACTTTAAGTTAATTTCTCGAAGGTCTTTGTGATTGTGCTTTCTTTCCTCCATTTGAAAAGAGGGAGGGGCAAATGTATCCAAGCCCATACCTAGAGCTTCACCACTGCCTATACTTCCTTTTCAATTCATGAAATGAAGGTTGATATATATAGTACGGAATGGGTGGAGATTAAAACGTCTGTTTCGCGTCCGTGACATGTCCAACTGATTTATATCTATCTTATGATCTCTATTACGTAATGGATGCTGTGTAATAAAGCAAAGATGCTCTGACATGATTATTTCGTATCATAGTTTTTCATGCCATCAACAGCTGGTGAGTCATCCATTTGCTGACTATTGTTTCGAAGTATTTTTCCAAACCCTTGTTAGTCGAGACCTATACATGTAAAGTATAAAAGAAAATACAAACATAAAGACATAAAGGTAACAACACAAGAAAAAAGGAGATATATACGAGGAACATAGATAAAGCTCGGTGCATAATGAATGACTCTTTCAACATGGTAAACATGTCTGATGTCAGAGGATGAAATTCAGAATGAAAATCTATATTGCACCTACCAATTTCTAACCTTAGACATGCGTGATGTCCACATAGATTGTGTGCTGTAAACAGCGCAACTACATGCATTCGCAACTAGTTTAACTACACTTTCCACTCCAGGTTTAGAGATTCTTAACTACACTGTGCTTTCATTAATGTCGCATTTCAGGGCAGCAGAAATGTCTAAGAATTGTGATATTTCCTGCTGACAGCTACAAGTACCCCCTTCAAGCCATCCAAATTGGACTTGGTAATCTGCTTTTCATCGCACAGAGAGTTGTACCAGGTCCTCACAATATATTGTAAGGAATGTTCTCTTTCAATTTTGTAATATCATGAAAATATTTATTTTTTATATAATTTCCTTTTGTACAAAAGGCGGAGATGACGGAAGGTGTGGGGTGGGCTGGGACTTGCCCCTCCCCGTCGCCCCGCTTCTCATAATAATGTAGCAATCGAATAGGTTTATTGAGACGCTAAAAAGTCAGTAGGATTATGTTCGTAATTACATTGATTCCATTGAGAATAGATGGTGTGGTCAACATAGGGACCATAGTAACATCATGAAGCAGTCATTTGTAGAAATTGGTCCCATTTCAATGCAGATGTCGGGTATAACCTGATAAACATCCATGCATGTTACCCCAGGAGCTGCGACCATCAGACCATAAGAGAGCGAATAGATAAGTTCACAAATGTACTCAAAATTCATGCGTACCTATAACAATGTAATGATTTATCGTGACAGGGCAAGTTTGTCCAAGGCTTCCTAAATTGGCAAACCAATTACATCAGCCTGCAGCATGACTAATGGCATGCAGAAACAGACCAGTGAAAGCAATAATTCGATAAAAGGGTTTAGGTAAGGTCAGAGCATTCGTGAAAAGTAAATGCATATATGTGAACGGACCTGTCGTCAAAGATAGCCATGCATTCTGAGATGTGCTTTCGATCAATACATCTTACTATTACCGGACCCATTGTAGCGTGTTGGGACGAACATTAAGTAATCTAAGAGGCTCTTTATGAAGGAGTCAGCAACGTTGGAGTGGTATAGTACAAAGGGTATGACATGAAGGATTGGATGTCTGAGCGACAATGCGAAGAAAAGAATGACCATGATGAATGAGTGAAGGAAATTTCTTATAATGTCACTGAATGGATTGTAACTCCTTCTTGGCTAATAATGTTGAATCTATCCTTCTTTACACTAGGGGGATAATGAAAAGCTGCACGTATGGTGGGCTTTGCAGGAATAAGAGTTATTGCCCAGGGAACACAAAACGTCCTTAGGACGTAGGTGAGAGTTCTATTAAGGTTTTAACGTGGAGGTATCATGGTAACGTTCTTTGACAAGACATCAATCCAAATTTGCCACTCTCCACCCAGGTGTAATTAGGTACATGGCAATCGCTGGGGTAATGGTAATTGCAGGGCCCTCAGGAAGAACAGCGTCGATGCTGATGAGGCCTCCCTGGTTAAACGAACTTATTGTTATTATTATCAAAATTGAGTGCGTTTGCTGGCTGCGTATATGTGTCTAAAATCTTGTGCTTAAAAACCATTACATTGGATTTTTGGTTGTGTAACAAACCAACTTCACGTTTCCTAGTTATTGCGCACCTGTTTTACAATTGATGAATAAAATATAATCCAAAATGATTGATGCGATTGAAAAGCAAGAATCTTCAAGCACCGAATAAAGTGGTAATTTAATTAATGGTTTAAAGAATTAATTCTGCCATTGCAACTATTGTCAGACAAGGCCAGTAGATTACCATACGTTTATACCTGCCCTTTCTCTGGCATTCATTCTAAAGTCGTCGACAAACCACAACGATTAAATCTTTGAGGCAATCAATGAAACCGAATATACATTTTTTTCAAAGCCGGATGAAAGTAATCCCATCATGTATATGGACTAGATCTTTTAAAGGGCATCCGAATGGAATTCTTGATTAGAGGAAGGCAAATATTGATTCAGTATAAATCCTCTGATTAAATAGAAACAAATATAAGTAAAAGATTTCCTGATGTCTGAAAGCTCGTGAGGACGTCCAAAACGTATCGAAGTCCAATGACTGTAACGTCAAAATCAATGTCTCGATACATGTAATACTCCCTGCCCCACGGAAAGCTTGTATTATCCCATGGTAAATACGCCAATTGTTTTGTGCATCCATCGTTGATCCCAAAATCGCTGCAAGAAATCAAAACTGTAATGGTCTGAATGGTAATATACGAGAAATATTGAAGTTGATTGCTTAATGGGATTAAACTATATAATGCGACGTCCTTTTAAGGCACTGGCAGTGCCCGGCAGTGTCTTAAAAGGACGTCGCATTGCCTTAAAGATACCATGTCCCTTTTGTAGCCAACATCAAATTCTGTAGAACTTTGCAGGAATTATGAATATGTCATGTACATGTATGTCCTATCTGTGAAATTTAAACGTTAGCAGTGTCCTAATATTCAAATTATGCAAGGAAACCCGTTTACTTGCTAGACTTCACTGTCAGACACTATTGAGTGACTGACTGGCTTTTTTCATCTTTGGTAATAACATACATAAAATGAGCTGTAAAGGGTACACGAGCATTCGTCTACATCAATAACCCACTTCTTGTAATGGCCAAAATTAAATTGATTGAATCTTTGCGCAGCATAAAACGTACGACCATTCGGTACAGTGGTCTGAAAAATCAGACTATTACTTACTGGCCCTATAGCTCCTAAGTCGATTCGAAAACTAATAGTCGTTATTTTCCCCCTTAAAAACATTTTCAAGCCCCCCTTTTTTTAGGGAAGTTCTAAATTAGTATTGTCTTTCAAATACCTTTGGAATTTAACCTTTTCATTTTTTTGGCCTGCAAATGGGACACAGTACCCTTAAAAGGATGACACACGTTCACGTCGTGCAAATCTAAAAGTCCCTACTAGCTCGCTTTAAAACCAAGGGTCCGGTGAGATTGTTGGTTGTACAATCGAAACAGGATTGTAATACGTCGGACCGTCTGTCAACAGAAGCTTTAGTAACACATTCTCCCAGGTTCTTGTTACTGGGTGGTGTATTAATAAACCACTCTCGGTTCTCAGACCGAATATCATCATGATCATGTCCCGTTATAAAACTAGGGGCGTAGCCAACGGTAGTGACGAATCAGGGGGCGGGGCTGGGTTTACCTTTTTATTTCCATTAATTGTACACTGTGTAACTCTGATTTAGATTACAGTGGTGGATTCAGGGTGAGAATAGGACGTCCCCGCTCCCCTTTGGTGGCAAAAAAGGGGGAAAGGGGAAAAGAGAGAGCGACGGAAGAAAAAAGGAGAAAAGATAGAGAAAAGAAGGTAAAAGAAGAAAAAATTCTAGTCGTCGGTGTCTCATCGTACTCTTTTTGTGTATTCACAGTCTACGCAGCACATGGGTGGTTATGGTCTTGAAATCCATTGGGTGTCCTTTCGTTGTTGTTGTTGTTGTTGGTGTTAGAGTGCTTTTAACGGCGCTTATCATTCGTAAATGCTTACCTTCAGGAATACGAAAATGATTCTTGCATACATGTACGAAATGAAACTCTATCTTTGTTTTACACTTTAAATGACGATGCGGCTTCGAGATTGTTTCACTCTGTGTCTGTATATATTTCATGACGCCAATGATTTTAAAATCCATCGTGTATGACATTGTCTTTTGGTTTGGGTTTTTTAAGGAGTTGCCTTCGAGGATACCAAAGGGATTCCCGAATACAAAGCAAAACTATTGCGTTAACACTTCGAATATTATGTATGATGACGCCTCAAGATCAGCCCTCTCTGTGTCTCTGAAGATGTTATGACGCGATTGGTCTTGAAATCCACTGTGTGTGACATTTTCCATTGGTTTGGGGTTTTAAGGAGTGGCCTTCGAGGATACCAAAGGCATTCCCAAATTCAAAGCGAAACTCTTGCGTTAAACATTTCGAATATTGATGACGCCTCAAGATCACCCTCTTTGTGTCTCTAAAGACACGCGAATGGTCTTGAAATCCACTATGTGGTCCATTGGTTTGTTGAATACCTAAGCAGTTGCCTTCAAGAAGGATTCCAGAATACAAAGTAAAACTCTTTCGTTTTAACGCTTCGAATATTTTATATGATTACGCCTCAGGATCACCCCTATCCATGTCTCTACAGATTTTGTGACGCCAACCTGCTATCGAATTGTTCGATGTCGTCACAGATTTGGATGCATGCAACCAAAAGGGAGATGGTTCTGGAGGATGGTGCTGTCAATTCCCTACCTTAATCATTGATTCATGTAATTATTGTTTCTCAGATGTTTCTCCATCTGGGTCCAGGGTTGCCGCCGGCCCACAGACTCTAGTCAAGGACCCCAGTGGCCTGCGTTGGACGTTGGTGTCGCAAATACATGTACCGCGTCTCCAATCTTTCCCCCCCCCTCTCTCTCTCTCTCTCTCTCTATTTTACCGTTCCTATCTATGCCTTCCCATCCCTCTTGTTTACCCCCTCCCTTCCTTTCTCCTTATTCTCTCCATCCTCACCATTCTCTTCCTCCCTCTCTTCCTCCCTTCGATGTAGTCTCTAGCTCCCTCTCTTTCCCCTCTCTATCTTGACATCTCCCTCTCTCTCTCTCTCGTCTCTCTTTCTCTCTCACACACACTCTCTCTCTCTTCTTTACCTCTTTCCCCGCTTCGATTCAGTTTAGTAGTTCAGAAAGTTCAGTAGAAATAATTAATCATGTTAAGGCATAACATACAGAGTACGGACTCAGGTGAAAGCCCCCGCCTGATAACCATGTTCGCGTTCCAGAAATCTTACATGTGCTGATCATTCAACCCCCAGGTGACAGGAAAGCTAGACCCCGCAGCCAGTACCGAGAGTTGATTAATATACTTTTACAAATAGAGCGTTAGACGAGTTTCCAGGCCAGACTAGTCCTCTGTGTATATCATTGCAAGAGGAAACCAAATCTGTACATGGGCCTAAAAGCCTTTCTTCATTTGCAACATTTGGATGGTAAAGCGAAAATCTCTTTCGTGGCAACTTGTGACACACTAAGAGATGCTCTTTTTTCACATGCATTACCAACATGATTTATTTATCGAAGTGTACAACTGTATTAGATGTATTATCAATAGTGACAATAAGGTGTGGCTAAAGAGAATGGAAAACTAAAAGGCGAAAATCGAAAAGGGAAATTAATTGAATGAAACAAAGTGAAGAATAAGTAGATTAGAAAAAGGGAAAAAGGGATGAAGAGGAAAATAGAAAACTTGGGGAAGATAGAAAACAAAATATTGTTGCGTTTTTAACCCGATACTTTCTTTACAAGGATTGTTTGTTGTCCAGAAACACGTTCTACGTGGACAGATCTGCTTCGATGACCAACGATCAAAACAACAACAAAAGAAAGCCAGAAGTGATAATGTGACCGCCATCAATAATTATGACGTCATAATGTTCATTAACTGTCGTCTGCTAATCTTTTGGGTAATGATTACTGCACAATAGTCTATTGTCACCGCGTACCTTAAATTTTCTTTAAATAATCTCTTTAAATCTCTCTCTCTCTCTCTCTCTCTCTGTCTTCTTAATTTTTGTTGTAGTTTGACACTGGAATCACGTTTTGTTTAGTTTCGTTTCTTTTGTTGTTGTTTGCGGCTGGTGTGTATGATATTAAAATGACACTATGCACTGAGTATACCACTGCAAATGAAGCGTCATTTGCTTGACGTAGTACTGCGTCAGCGACTGGCGCGTTCTTTGACGCGCCATGTGAAAAATTGTTGATACCGATTTGCGTTGAAAATGAAACCATATATGATCTTTATTTAAACCTAATAAACATGCATGTTCCCTATTTTTTTAAACAATATTGGGTAAATTCTTACCCAACTATGTTTGTAGTGTACTGAACTTTGTAAAATGTTGTGTTTGTAAAATTTTGCAGTAAAGAGATACATTAAAGGTACTACAGTGTATGTCCCATTTGCAGGCCAACAAAATGAAAAAGTTAAATTCCAACGGCATTTGAAAGATAATACTTTTTTAGAACTTCCCTCAAACGAAAGGGCTTGAAAATGTCTTTTAATGGAAAAATGACGAGCATTAGTTGTCGAATCGACTTTAGTGATTGCAATCACCTAAGTAATAGTCTGATTTTCAAACCCTTGTACCGAATGGTCGTTAGTTTTGCGCTGCGCAAAGATTCAATCAGTTTATTTTGGCCATTACAAGAAGTGGGTTATTGATGTAGACAAATGCTCATGTACCTTTACAGATCATTTTATGTATGTTATTACCAAAGAAAAAAAGTCAGTCAGTCATTCAATAGTGTCTGACAGTGAAGTCTAGCACGTAAACGGGTTTCCTTGCATAATTTGAATATTAGGACACTGCTAACGTTTAAATTCCACAGATAGGACATACGTGACATATTCATAATTCCTGCAAAGTTCTAAAGAATTTGATGTTGGCTGCAAATGGGACAAAGTACCTTTCAAGCTTAACGCTGCACAATCATTGGCTCAAGCCGGTATTGCGATGAGAAAATTGTTCTATATTCGACATTGATGCGACTAATTGGACACTCGGTTATTACATTTGATCGATTTAGGTCGGCACTCGTCACCAAACATAATTATTCAATCGATGGTTGTATATTAGTATTGATATTTGAACAAAATGTTATTGACCCATTTTCTGCCTGTCTTGATAAATCATAATTATGGGACGTTAATAAGGTATTTCTCCTGTTGGATGTGCTGTGGGATTTCTGAAAATCACATGTAAGCTTAATCGATATGCAGTTCGTTTTCATTTTGTAAAGTATATATTTTTAGCGAGTAGATGAGAAGACCTCTGGCATGTGGAGACGCGAAAACAAGTGCTTGAACCTGGTCATATTATTGGTACCAAAGCTTTTATGCAAAAATATACATGAAATCGTTGCGAATTTTACCTGGTGGCTGAAGGGATATTCTCAATATGTTTAAGTTAAGATTATCATCATTAGTATTATCGTAATAACTTAAAGATAACAGCAACAACAAAAAAACAATAAATATCATTATATAGCGCATATCGAAAATAGATCGAGCATGCCTTTCATAAGTGCTTTGGAAATTACATTTATATCTACCTGCCCAGAATATCAAAAACAATGCCATGCATAACATGCGTTCACTCAGATATTTCTCTGAGTGTCAATGACTTTGTGAAGTACTTCATGGAAGAAAGAGAAAGATCTAAAGATAGACAAATACGAAGATACAAGTTGAGCGGTATCATACGCAAAACAATCATGACAATGGTAGGTAATTGAAAGCATTGTACTTTGAAAGTGGGTTTGTTGCAGGGGCACTTTTAGAGAGTTCACTAGGTCACCGCAGAATGAGTGACATTTGAGAACGCATATATGTCTAATTGTTTCTCGATATCCTCAGGCAAATAGAACTTCTAGCCTATTCCCGCCTTCTATCTTTTACCGTTTCACAACAGGAGGAGGAGTGTGAAAGAAGAGGCGAGCCGTTTTTTGGCGTGAAAAGTAGATAATACAGCGGGTCTTCCTTCGGGGGTCTTCAAGTAGTTTACTCTCTCCCGTCGGTGAAGTGTCCGCCGATTGCATTGCATAAAGCCATTGGTCAACATCCCGGCCATGTATTTGCCGATCTATTTCGGTCACTGGACAACCGGCACCCTCCAAGTGGCATATTAGTTCTGTTTGTTGGACAGCTTTCCCGCCTTTCATCCTCTTGCAGGATTACTAGACCGCGTCGTGTCCGCGGAGATTGGCTTACAAAGCAAAGAGGAGGGGGCTGATGGGGATGTCAGGAGTGGGATTTAATCGAGGGTCGGTGTGAAGTGGTTCGATCCAACAGCTTCTTGAGTGGTGGTGGTTGGCGACACGCAGGAGATGATAGTGGTGTGGGTTCTTAACCACAAGCCATGTTTTGATCTTGCATCTAGGTGTAATGGGCTCGGTATATTGCAAGACAAATACCGATGAGTGTAGTGTAAGTAGGCTTTTGATCTTCAATGAAAGGTGCTTGAAATGGACTGTTTAACATGACTTCTGATATTTTCCATGTTTACTACAAAGTAAGAAGTTTTCAACTCCTGTAATATTGAAAGTTACCAGAAAATAGTATTTAACTCCTCTAATATTGAAAGTTACATGGAAAAAGTTTTTAAATCCACAAAGGTTCAACATTATGATGTAATTACAGGTAAAAAAAGATGAATATATTTGACTTTAATGATCGAGCTCTTTTTCTCTATAACGTTACATACCCAGTCCATAAATGCCATCATAATATATCATTAATACTGTCTTCCAAAGAACTAATGATTTTGTTGTTGTCAATTTCGTTGAGCATAGATTGAATTGCGTATCATATAATAAACATAAACTTATATAAAAAAATAAAGATATCACGAAAACGTAGACTTATAATAATATTATTTGATACATGTCTGTCTGAAATGATAAGTGAATTTTAAAAAAAGGAAGAAAAAATATCGTCTCTGGAATACATATTGTCTTTTAGATCAATGTAGTCCTATATGTACCTATATATTTTTTGTAATAACAGTTCATCTGCATTTACGGCATAATTAATTACATTATTTTCTTAGACAGAGAACACACAGATATAAAAATTACCATGCTTTATACATGTACGTTCTAACTCAAATAAAATACATTAAACTCTCTCTCTCTCTCTCTCTCTCTCGCTCTAACCCCCGCAATATTGGAAACGGTTGGTCGGTGTACCGGTTAAGTAATTGGCTTCTGGTAAAAGCTACACTGGTGTTTTACGCCCGGATCACGCCGTGACCGACGATTTAATACCAGTAATAGTGTTTTATGATCCATTAGTATCTCACAACAGTACATATTAAATAGCAGATTTCTTCTAAAATATGTATGTATTAACTGAGAAAGTGCCCAAAATATAATTAGGGTAATGTTTTGCCAAATGGAAATAACAAATTAATAGCAAAACAAATCCCCAAATCACTTTGTTGTATTTCTTTGTTTTTAGTATTTCACATTACCCACAATTGCAATCGATTGCAAATGTTTGATCTCCTAGAGTATCGTAATTATCATGATAAGATACATACATTCTGGCTGCCATATCACTTACCACTTCATGTTTCCATTTATTTTCGTAACTTTGGTAAATTTTGATCAAAGTAGACTTGCTGTAAATTTCCGTAATTTTTAGTTATTGGTATTTATCTGATAAACAGAGTTCCATTGCGTTTCCTTATTCTTTTGATAGACACCATTACGGAACATGACATACAAGTAGATATAAAGTGTGCGACATAATTCAATTTGACTTTTTTGAAACCTTCGGGAAATATCAGTTGGTCAATAAATTGCTTTGCGTATGCCGTGGTAGAAAAACATGATATTTTTATGATAAATTCATTCTATAAACACATATAACATAAACAACGTGTTCTTGGAAGATGCATACAAACAGCCTCGAAAGAACCCAAGTCAAGTACTTAACTTACACTTTATTTTGACAGAACGTTAGCAAGTTTAATGACAAATTGTGTATCTTTGTTAAGTGCTTTGGGATTTCAGTAACTTCACCTTCTTCTCCTTTTGTGCCTGTCGATACAAGTATTTCAATGTTGCTTAAAGTTTGTCCGGCATTGCCGCTGGTGATCAGCTAGGTAACAATCTCTAAATGGATGAGGATGAACAATGATAAGCGGGTTGAATGGAACGAGTGCATCGCATTCACTTGATACCCAGTAGCAGATTTAGGGGGCACCGCCGCCATAGCCCCTTTTTTTTTTAATAAACTATTGATATCACTTTTCGATATGAAACGAAACACTGTATTTCCAAATATATTGGAGTATATGTTACATAATCGTACATGTGACCAGAAATATCTACACATACAAATTGTGGCCCTGTAATTGTTTTCTTGTGCTTCCCCATCCCAAAACATTATGAAATTATACAAACTTTCTGCTCTTTAAGAGTTATCAGAAGGGCCGCCCACCCCCTTTTTTACAAGTCCTTGCTACGCCCCTGTCCGAGTGTCTTGAACCCATTTGCTTTCCAGACGTTTTATCGCAGTTATCTTGGCATCATCTAGAGAGATGGTGGCGTTCCCTTATGACTGGCAGTAATGGTTACCTTTCTCACAAATCGCACCTGTGGTTTACAAAAATGCCAAGGGAAGTTCTTTGAAACTTTATCCATGGGAAAAATTAGAAGAGTTGGAAGCGCCAGGGAGGAGAATAGGACAGAATAGAAATAATATGTGATGGAATGATCACTCATACCTCGGTCATATACCGCCAAATAGACTCCGAAATCGGCTGATGCTTGTAATGTAAATTCAAATTCAGTCTGGCGTCGGTCTGGCGTCGGTCTGGCGTCGGTCTGGCGTCGGTCTCGTTGGTCTGACTGAGGTATTTTCAAGGTATTGGATAGTCAGTTGTGTTTCAAGTTAACATTAAATAGGCTACATTTGCAAAATAGAGACCATTCTTGTTCAAAACAACAGTGTTTCTTCTCCATACTAGCTGATGTCGAATCGCATAAAACTCAGTTTATCAAGTAATTTCCTTGAAAATGTCAAATCATTCTGTCCGGTCATCATTGCACAGAAAATAGACTTTTGCAATATGCTGAGGAATCATTTCGACCTATCAGGAAATCACAAACGGCATGATAATTTGACATTCTGCATGTTATTGGTACGTTACTGTTGTTTACAAACAAAATTGTCTCTGTTTATATGTTTTATATTGGCTTATAACCCCGCTTGGGTCATTTGTTAATTTCTCTTCCGCAAGTCAGTTTGGCCAAGGATGACACAGATAATTGCAGTAAATGATCTGGTGAAATAAGTATAAGATTGCGATTATATCGAATTATTTTTCTCCTGCAACAAAACGTTGATCCACTTCATTTCATCATCTATTTTCATTAGTACAGAAAATTAGTTTATTTGTGCGTTAATACCGGACTTTTTCTTAGCATGTTTTGTAAACAATTTCGTTCTAGGACGAAACACAAAGTGTGATAAATGACTGTGTGTCCTCGCACGTATTCATACAGATCAAGCTTATAGACTGGTCGAATAAGCGGCAGACTCTAAAGACACTGAACATTGCTGCGTGTAAAACCTAATAAAATTAATGTTATATCATCTTACTAAATATCGTCCTAGAACTATTCATCCCACTTACAGACGCGCCACGAATCTGAGGGATATCGGAATATTCATGGTTAATGCGGGAAACAATCTGCATGGATTACAGGAAGAGAAAGGCAGAATATTCGACGCGACTAGACTAGAGAACAAATGGGTTTGGGTGAAGCAGTTTTCACCATAGAGACACGAATGCACTATATTCTACGCATTAAAAATTAACACAGGCTATTAGACAATTAACATAGGCATTTTAAAAAGTCAGGGTCGCGCGCTCTCTCATCGTCAATGTCAAAGTCACATTTTATCCACCGCCTAGCCCGAATACGATATGTCCTTTGTATCACGTGACTTAATACCGAAGAGACGCTGAGGGACAGTGAAAGTGACCTTGTACTTGGTCCTCATTAGCAAGCAATAGTCGTCTACCTCTGATCATGATCATCAAACGGAGCCCCCGCCCCTCCTCCCTCAAATGCCCAAACGACAATCACAATGAATATGATAGGTGTATGAATCATCGTATCTTTCGGCGTGCCAGACGGAAAGAGCAACCTGTCTGCAAACTTTTTAACACGATCAGGGGCCGGGATTGTGAGTATATTTCTCATTAATAATTCATAACTTGGACACGTAAGGGGAGGAACTAATCCAGCATACAGTTCACTTCGGCGTTTACAGACGATCTGAATTTTGTTTCAAAGGAAATTTGATGACGTCTTTTGACTCACATTGATCATTTTGATAAGCATCATTGTAAATCAAACATTTGTATTTTATTCTGCTTGTATTCCCATTGTCTCCATAGTCGTTCCCCTCGTTATTCCTGATAATTCATGAACCATACGAATAGTACTGTACCCAGTTTGCCAGCACACTCACTTTATAATGACGTTTGATAGTAACTCCGATTTGGTTTTCTTTTCTCTCAAGGTTACAAGGTCGAAAAATGTATTAAACGTTGTGTAAGTTGCAAGATGGTATTTCTTAGAAACATCAAATTAATCATTTATTTAAAGGAGGAGAAAGGTGTGTGTCAGAAACGTACTTGAATAAAACGGAACAGATAAGGTTAATTTCATTTTTTTTTAAATATATTGGCTATAAATGTTATAGTATTTTTTTAAAAATGATTACGTCAAAATTTAATCATTTTCATTTGATTGGTTTACATTTTGATTCAAAATCGCAGAAGACTAGTTCTACAGCGGGAAACAGTACTTCGGACGTGTGATGGAAAGAAACAATGATGAATTTATTCTGCTAAAAAGATGTGAAACATATGTCATGTGCTTTAGCATGTTTACATCTGTATAATTCTCTTCTTATAAATTAAATGATTACCATAATGACAGCTCAGATGATTTAATAGCATCTCAAATCTATTTTTGGATGGACATTAAATAATTTGGGGAAAATGAAATTGTTAGAACTATTGAAATAATAATGTCACTCTTGCTCACGTTTTTGCAACATTGCACATATAATCTTATTAAGGCTTTGGGTTAAAAAAAATGAAGGATTTCTTTGAAATTATTGTAATATCACTATTCAGTATGAATATATGAGACTTAAAAATGCAATGCCCGGCCTTAGCGAGCATTCGTACTCCGTGTCAACGAGTGTGTGAGTGTAGTATTCCCAATTCGCATGTTCCGTTGCACTTAGGGTAATTATGACAAATGCAACCCGCACTTATCCGCATCAGAAAGTAAGCCAGCAGACATTTCATGCCGTCAATCACAAGGGGGTATTGTCGAAGTGAGGGATTTTCCAACGAAGAAGGGCACGCGAGATGTGGTGGGGGTGATGCTGTTGCTTCTGTCCTTGTTGGTGTGGAAGTCACATCCTTAGGGAGACGTTTGGAATACATGTACATAGGAAATGCTTTCTAGAAGGTCGTTGCTGATAGATTTTAGTTAGGAGAATGTCATGTTGAGGTCCATCAAGGTCAGTACCAACTCACTGAATATCGATGGATGTCGCTAGTAATCAAGGGTGCCGTCATTAATAAGATTACCATCATCATCATCAACATCATCATCATCATTATCATCAACTTCATATATGCTATCATTTACGTCATTGATATCGAGTTGAAAACCTTTACTGACATCGAAAGTACATCGACAATGATTATGAAATACACATTTCATTCTGTCTGTTTTGACGAAGAGGGATAGACACACCCATCATCAACATCATCATCATCATCATTATCATCATCTTCATATATGCTATTATTTACGTCATTGATAACGAGTTGAAAACCTTTACTGACATCGAAAGTACATCGACAATGATTATGAAATACACCTTTCATTCTGTCTGTTTTGATGAAGAGGGGTAGACACACCCACTGTTGTTACTCCTTCCCAAGAGATTCGTCCTAGTTTAAGAAGCTTGTGGCGCCATAGCGAATCATCGTGAGCATTTAAGCAGATTGTGGATAGATGCTGCCCACACCATATGCATTCTCCATCGCTCCTGTCTCCAAACGCTTCACTAATGCGAGTTACATCCTAATTAACGCCAGGTCAGTGCTGCTGCAATCTCCATTTCCACACTAACTTGAAATCAATGACTGACTAATCGGTTCCGTCATCACGTATGCCCGTTATCCACACGAGACGTCAATTGTTGACGTAGGCATGCGTCACGAACTTGTGCGCCGCGATCTTGGCCATGCCACGTGAGAGTGGTATCGTTTCAAAGTGGATCCAAAATGAACAGTGCGAAGGCACATGATATGATTGCAGGGCCCTCAAGGAGAACAGTTTTCATACTGATGAGGCTACCCTGGGTAAACAAGACATGTTATTATTATTATTGTTATTATAATATATCAATAAATTACTGACGTATGTACTAATAGCTTTTACATGTTTGATCGGCACATGACTAATGCATTCAATTACAATGACGCATTTTAAATGACGCTTCATAAGCAACGTCATTACGTTTACGTATTTGCCAAACCTCCGAACTTATGAAGGGTATTCATGGTATTTATCTGGGTTCTTATAGCAGGTGAATGACATATGACTTACATGTATTAATGTCTCCATCATTGGATTCAAACGATAACTGGTATTTGGTTTCGTCAATGCAGATATATTTTATCAAATAAAAATACATTAAATCTCATGGATTGGTTATATTATTGTTGTTAGTTGAACGCACAATAAGTTTTTAAGCATTTGATTCCAACATGATATTATTACTAGCAAACTACTATTACTGGTATTATATAAAACAAAATGCGTCCATTGTGTTTTTCGGAAACGCCTTATGTTTGAGCAATGATTGGGTCTTCATAACGTAATATATAGTGTCCCAAATTATTTCCAGTTTGTTCTATTTTATCATCGTAATTATCATAAGATCAAAGGAGATCCATACCTTAGAACCGCCATATCCCTCACCCGTTCATGTTTCCATTTAATTTCGTATAACTTTGGTACAATTTTATCGCAGCAGAATTGCTGGTTTTTTTTATTCTGTTCCTGATATTCAACTGATAAACAGAGATCCATCGGATATCCTTATTCTCTTGATAGACGCCATTACGGACATGAAATCGCAACACAGTGTGAAATCATTTCGGGTTTGTTCATATTTTTTGTAATTAATGCTTCATACTCCGGAGTATTATTCATGAAACCATAGCTGTACAAAGGTAACTTGGGTTCATCAATGTATTTCTTTTTCTTCTTTTTTGCAATAAGTGTCTGGGCTACAGTATGGATGAAATGTGGTTGGTCGAAAGGCGTCTAAACAAACAAATTGGTCGGTTGTGGGGGGTACCTTGCCTCTACTGCCCATAACCTATCATGCCAAGGAAATTAAAATGTAAGAACAGGCAGTAGTCACGTCCATCTACATACACCGCTGACCGCTCCATTCCCAACCAGCTGATCTATTCGACATTTAGTGTATTTGGATATTAAATCAAACCCTGCGATGTTGTCAACAACGTATCAATCGCCCGTCTAACCGATGAGAGCCCCATTGATCACGTAATGTTCATTTGTTATTGCGGGTAATGCCAGGGTTTGGGGTCAGTGAATCGCTCCACCCACATGCCCAGGGGCATCGTGAGACCGTTTCTATAAGGTGGGGGTAAATGGGGGTGTTGGACCACATTGACCGACCAGTTACATGTAGCCAAACAATTTTCGACGAACGACGGCAGCAAAAAGAATGTTTCCGCAGATACATGACCCGGCAATACTTGAAAAGGGTGAACCCGGATACAGGGAAGCCCTGGCTCCTTCTGGGCCCCATTTCACAAAAAAAAACTTGTCATCAGTGACAAATGACAGTTATTGGTATAAGCTAGAGAAAACCTTGGTTGTGAATGGCTATCTGCAGATTTGACACTGATTTTTGTCATTTGTCATTGAAAAAAGGCTTTGTGAAACGGGTCCCTGGTCTATCAAAGGCATCCAAGCCAATGACAACTACAAAATAGTGATGGGCATGTCTTATTGGTGTAGCCCTATAGTTTCACAAATAAGCTAGAAAATTACGAGATTACATAATCATTGTAAAGTTTTATAATTATCACTGTTGCTGTCATGACCACATACAGGTATGTTGTAATGCTACAGCTGCTGCCTTCTTAGTATTTTACTATACATGTTTCTATAACGTTTTGTAGATATGTACTACAGGTGTGTATAATGATACTACTTCAACATCTTATTCTGATATTACCAACTTAAGTCAATATAAATACAGCTGTTAATAATTTGATTACTGCGACTTTGTCTTTGGAGTAAAATTATATATAACTATTGTTATTGCTTCTATTACATCGAATGTGCTATATTCAAATAAAAAACAAGAACATAAATGGTTTATTTTCTGTACTATTTACGAACACCATATAGATAGGTCATACCCCACGGCATTGTAAATAGTACGCTGTTGCATCTGTGAAACAACTGATACCCCCACATTCACTGTGCTATGACACTGTAGATGTGTGTAAACCAGAGCCACTCCTGCAGCTAGAAGGGTCCCATCTGGTGGGTTGCATTCTGACTTTGACCTTGTAGGTTTCAATTAGCGCACCCGAAATGACGCCGATCTATTCCCGTCAATACGGCCAGAGATTCACGATATAGTCTCTATCCCCCGACATCAGATGCTAAAAGTTATGGGCCACTGCCTCCGGGAGGCTGTTCCCATTGCCGCTTGCCCGTGACTGCATCCCGCTGTCCTCCGCCAGAGTACGTTCGTCACTCAAACTCTTCATCTACATGTAGGTGGCAGAGACGTCAAGGGCATCCACAATCCATTAAACCCATTACCTCGCGGAAATGCGAAAACTGTAGCATGACCCGTGCGTCTTTTGACGGACCTTTTGCTCGACTGCCCATGCGAAGTGAAGGCAAATAGATAGAAACTCAGTTTGCTCGGCTAATTGACCACCTTTTCTGTACAGTATCACCCAGTGCGCCGCGCACGTTTGCAACTTGCACTTAATGTACCGAGTGCTTTGACCTAGGTGACGTTCTGGAAGCACGTGTGAAACTGGACGAAGAAGAGAAGGTGATCTTGGTGATCCCAAGTTTGAAGAGCATTGAATAGTGTGAAAACTCTTGATTTTTCTAGCGGTTATTATTCAAATACCTCAGTGACACAGACGACTCCAGATCGCTAATAAAGCGAACAACAAAAACAAAAACAACAATTGTGACAACGAATACATTGTCCCGAAAGGCCAATAATTGGTCGGTTAGGAGTCGGTCTCGTGTCGGTCTTGTCAGTGTGACTGGGATATAAACCAATCGTGTCCATGGATGCATGCAATATTTGCACCATCTCCATTTTCTAGGTGTCTTCAGTGCTTGTAGTCAAAGGGCGTTCTATGCCAGGTGCCCGATTCTGCTTAAAGAATTATGCTGTCACTGCGTGGATAAAAGAAAAATGATATTTTGATCCCGATTCCGGTTACATTATCCTTTAGACCATGACGTGATGACTACTGAAATGTTTGGAACAATACAGAAATATAATTGTTCTTTGACATTTAGTTCTTTGATATTAAGGGGCATTGTCGTCAAAATATTTATAGCGCACTGATATGACTGACGCACAGTTTCAAGACATCGTTTAAAGTACTGATCTAAGATCGTCATTCGTAGTTTTGGCACATAATAAACTCAATCCTTGCCATTAACCCGTCTCGGTTTCATAATGCAAAGTAAGAAACGTGATGATAATATTGTGCTAAATTAATCCCCAGTGGCCAAGTATATTCGTGCGCTGGATATACGTCAACCGTATTATGCTAAGAGGCTCTTGGTATCATTTAAAGCTCGGATTCTAATAAATACGCATTAGATGCAGTTTAAGTTCTGAGTAGGCTTTCAGTGTCCCTTTTCAAGTCAGAAATATGTACAAATCCTCGTTTCAACCTATCCACGAATCCAGGGCCTTATTAACCTCCAACCCATTAAAACTGAAAGCCTGCTTAGTTGATTAAGGGTCCCATATACCCCCATAATTTTGATCCATGTAATATGCATGGAAAGTACGCTGGGTAGGCTGTTTTGTTCAATTTCAATTCAGTAATTAATGTGGTCAATTTGTGCTGCCATTAGCGTTACAGCCATCTAGGTGATAATGCATGTACATCTCCAGACGCTGTTTGTAATTGATCTGTGCATACGGAAACACGTATTGTGATCATCAACTGTTGTCACTTTTTACAAGTTGATACGACAAATGCAAAGGAGCACTATTGCCGTTTTAAGCATATTAGGTGGGACGCAAAATTGCCGATATGCGTGACTTGTAATACAGATTGGGGGCGGTGGTTTTGTGCTCTTTGGAAAGTGAAGCACTTTGGTATTTAAACTTTAATAAGGTGTATTCTAAAGTCAATCAACGGGACACTATTATCAACTTCAAGTAAGTAATTTGAAACAGAATTTTTTTTTTCGAGAAAGGGTGATAGGGACCAAAATAGTCCGACTGTTCCTTTGAACCATTACAGCAACACGGCGGAAATTACTTGAGCGAGTATCGCGCATAATGACTTATTATTATTTTTCATGACAAGTCTTAAGTTAATATGCGAGCACATCGTCAATAGAAAATGTACTGAGTGATGAAAAACATTATTGGTGGCAATGTGCTCCAAAAATTGGAACCTCGTAGTTTTTCCCCTATGGTGGCTTGAAATCGTGATGAAAGCTGGTCATAAGAGAGAACAAAAATTAAATTAGGCGAAGTTTGATTGGAAGATACGGGGAACTAAAATGCTGGCACATGCATGTGACGTGGAGGTCAATGACGATTGCGCCTTTTTAATGTGTAAACATTTATCAATGTAATGTTGACTGAATGTTTGACAGCGAAGACTTCCACTGAATCAACTCAAGGGCAATTTCAATATTTTGTTGTATCGCTTTTAGATATCACACATGGATTACGTAATACGTCATTGTAATGTTCGCACATTTCAAAACATGATGGACAGGTCTGGTGAAATTGGCATAGGTAGATTTTTTTCGAAAGTCTTTGCGATCGTGAAGCGCAGGAATATTATTTGTTTGGATGTCATTTATTGCAATTTCTCCTGATGCATAGTTTCCCGAAACAGCAGATGTCCCGAGCATGTGTTTGGTTCCGTCATGTAAAGCAATGTTTGTTGTTCTCCTGCCATGGGAAGTCTTGTCGATTCAATGGTCCCCTGTCCTTCAATGATTCCTGACGTCTCTGTTTCCATGAATTACAGTTAATAGTTCAAACGTGACCCATTGAGTAGTCGAGGAGATATGGAGAATGACAAACTTCGGGCAGACATTATGACGAGGACGCTATAAGACATGCTTGTTGCTCCACGAGTGAGCCGAGCTCGAGAGCAAACCTGGAATAAGCTCAATTCACAGACAAACATCGCTAGCGAAACGGACAACGTTTCGCGGGGAATGTTGTTTCTTTCTCGCGCTCTCTCTCTCTCTCTCTCTCTCACTCACACTTTAACTGTCTCTCTCTCTGTGAGCGAGCGCTCTTCGTCTAAATCAGGGGAGAGGAATTTTGATTTTCCAACAGCTGTCTGCACTCGGTGCCAAACCAGCTGTTTATTTACACGTCGTGCCGATACCAATGGTGGCGTGCGACAGCTTCGCATCCCTCTCGCACACACGGTTCGAAGTACACACACGCGCGGGCACGCACACAACTTCCACTCTCCCTCCCTCCCTCCCTCTCGGTAAGTTTAGTCGCTACAGTGTTTTGGCGTCTTTGAGCTTCTTTCATGGTGCGGACAGATCACTGAAAAGAGGACGCTAGTTTGACATCTAAAGTAGATAACGCTGTCCTGGAATTTGGAATTAAGACATTTTCTCGTGTTGCAATTGCTTTCCGAGGTGAGTTTGAATGTTGTCGAGAAGAACTAATGAATTTTAGTAACAACGACTGACTTCTTTACTTTGCACAATTTATCCCTTATTACGACGTCTGTTAATGTTGTTAAGGTTCTTCTTTGTTGCTAATTGCGTGTGAGACATGTATAAACAGTTTGTGAAAAGTACAAATGCATTTCCGTAGATAAATGGTAAGTTCATAGTGAAACAATATCAGACGAAATTCAAAAGAACCTTCACTAATTTGAAACTCTGAGTCCTTTGTAGCCATGGACATAAAGGGAATCGAGGCCCAACAAAATTGTAGTATAACTCTGAGCTATACATCCCGACCAGTGACAAACGTCTATATATGATATTTGATGAGCTATTGCCTATGTCCAAAAGTACTCTCGAAAATGTCAGCACTATTGATGTGTTCGCATAATCTTCAACACATTGTTTCATACTCGTTCTTCTTTAGCGCATACATAACAAGAACAATCCTCAAGAGCTGGATTGTGTTGTGTGTGTTTTTTGCATCGTGTCCATTGGATGTTACCTTGATATCATACTGTAAATATAAAGTCCTGATATAGACCACCATTTGTCCCCTACAAGTGTACTCGGCCCACGTCATACAATGGTTTTGTTATGGAATGCCATGCAATGATCATCGTCTTCATTCAATTTACCAAGCAGATTTAAAGAGGGAGCTCCTCCCAAATGTGCTTCATACACCTGTAATTGGTAGATTTATAAAGCCATCAATGTCAACTATATAGGAATGTCTGACTCATAATACCACACAGCTGGCCTCTGTCACTATGAACCCTGCTCGAATGTACTACAATATGCCCTGGACAAACGGGTCAAATATTATCGAACAGCCGTCTAGGAAAAGTGCCAATCCATGCATACAAACCGTGAATATTGCTGGTCTTGCCTGAATTCATGCTGTATCCAAAATTAAGCAGAACTGGCGTAGGCGCCTCCATTTCATCGTTTAGCTTAATTAATGTGGTATATTTCATCCAATATATATATAGGATCACAAAACCACAACACCATCAAAATGTTAGTAGCATAAACTGATATCGGTCAGTGGCATGTCTTTATTTAATTTTCTAAGATAGATAGCATAATTATGGGCAATTATTGTCATGTTTTGTAGTTACGAATGAGTCAGGTCTTGGATGGCAGTATGGAGTTTTCATTTAATCAGCGGCGAATCTTTAAATGATTAAAAGTCAATTATCATTTGGGTGACAAGGCTCGACTAATTCTGTCGCAGTCCTATCTGCGACAAACGCAGGCCATGTGTGTGGTCACTTATGCATTTTTAGATAGCTATCGTATGTGAGGATGATGCGTTATTCTGTTTACGAGGTGCGGTGTTATGCAAGCTAAATAGCAGAATTGCTTCTGGGGATAGGTCGTTTTTGAAATTACAGTTAAGTTCAGGTCATGCTATTAAATTGTGAAACAACAAATCTGGAAGCAATTGAGAAAGGCTGAGGATGTAGTACTTAAGAATGTGAGTGCAATGTGAGGATTTGGTATCAGCAAAATGATTTTTAAAAAATGTACTTAATCTTGATGAAAAGCACACGCACTTGCATGTGGCGTGAAAGTTTCGTCCAAACTCTTTAGCTATTGTCAACATTCAAATAAGAGAGAATTTGAAGATCCTTATCAGCAGACATTTCGACCATTATACTCTTCCGAAGTGGCACAAAAAGAATGTTTCAGTTTCAGTTTCTGGAATATAAAAGCTCGCCAAAAAGTAACTTTCACCTTTCTCAGACGTCAACCTTCACTTTAAAGCTTAGCGAAATGACAATCATAAGGAGTAATCATGCCCCCGTTTTCTCGGTGATAATGTGTTCTAAAAAGTGCATTACTGATGTGATTATGCTAAAGGATGATGGGAAATGATCTAGAAAAGGGGACTATAAGAGAGGAAGAGTGTGTTTGTACTTTGAGAAACAGAGAGAGAGATGGAGAGAGAGAGAGAGAGAGAGAGAAAGAGAGGGGGAGGTACATGTACGTATGTGGAGAGCTAATGATAATTGTAAGTTTTATAACATTAGAAAAAGAGATGGAGAGAGAGAGCATGGATAGTGAGAGAGATAGAGTGAGAGAGAGAGAAAGAGAGGGAGGAAATTATAAATTTGGTATTTGTTTTTCATACCTGGGTGTGTGTATGTGAGTGTTCACAACTACATGTATGCGAGTGTACACTTTTCGTGGAAGCATGCATTCAATCATGGAGCGTTTAAAGACTTTGTTTATTACATTAGCGACGGTATATGCTGTTATTACGTAATCACTTTGGCGGCGAGCTTATACTGGTGGAGTTATCAATCACCAATCTACATTCATTTATTGGCAATCAGTGTTAGATGCTAACTCCTTTCTCGGTAACATCCTTAATGGTTGGAATGTGTAGCGTATGGTACGTAAATGAGAAGAGAAAGGGACATGAGGTAGGAACGACTGTTGATGAAGGTTCAGGGGCGTATCCAGGGTTGTCAGAAAGAGGGGCCGTTTATTTTGTCCTCCCTCCTTTTTTCCCACTTCCAACGGAATACTAATTGTTTTAAAAAATGTCAGAAAAGTCCTCTAATTCTCGCTTGAGTGGGGTGGGGGTTGGATAAGGTTGTTAAAGTAGTTTTTGCCCTCAATGGGGGGCACAGCCCCTTCGTCCACTCCTTGGTTCCGTCTGTTGAGTTTAAAGAGTGAATGAAAGAGGAGAGGTTAAGTAAAAAGAGAGGATTTCAACCTGTCCGCTGTGCCACCCCCTTTAAAAACTTGCCATGCCCAATCTGGCATACCTTAAGTACACACAAAAGTGGTATCTTTCTTGTAACCCTTCAAACTTCAGACGAAAAATGTACCTGAAAACATGAACCCCTTCTTGCTTGTCAGAGATTTTTTTTCTAGGAAGTGTGTTGCTTGTTTAATCCTTACCATAGGTTTACTCACTTGGTACTACGCCATGATGTCAATCCTTAATTCTGGTATTTAAATCCAATTCAAATGCATACTTTCATCATGAGTCAGGAAACAGTATTTCCTCCTTATGTCTTTCTTCTTCTTTTAGTAATACAGAATGTCATCTGGGCTGAAAATGTGGACAACGATTAACTGGGTAACATATTCTTAAAGAGAAGGTTGAGTTCTGGGAAGAGGTGAAAAATAATTTGTGAGCGTTATCAATTATGCAAGTGTGGGAGAACATCAGATAAAAAATGTTCCCTAAAAAGCATGGCTCTTCAAATGCCTTAATATTCTAAATATGGCATGTAACAGCATAAAAATCCATCCCAATTTTTTATGCCACATGTTTGCGTAGTCCCATAAACATCTTTTTGTGTACAGTGCTTGTAACTCTACCAAGACTGGGTCAAATTTCTTCTCATTTTGATGCTTCCAGAACCTTGCATTACACACCAATACTTATATGCTAGATGATCAACCTTTACTGATCGATTCCACACCGTTTCTTTCACAATGCAATCGCATGACCAGTTACTGCTAGAACATTTTGATACTAAATTATGTGTTTTCAAATATGTATCACGTAAATCCCAGATGACCACATTGCATAAAGGTTGATATTACATGGTGTAAACGCTATATACAAAAAAAGAAAAATTATTAAAATTAATCTTTTTTCCTACCTGCTGTTTTTCACCAAAGGTTAAGTGTACTTTAACTTCTTGTATATTGAATGCAAATACATGCATGTTTCATCTTACTTTCTAGTGACATGTAATAATATTATTCCATCCTCACTTCATCTAAGCGGTGAGGAGATAATCAAATTAAATTAAAACGGCAAAACTGCAATGAAAGAGCATTCAACCCACCAAAAACTGGTGCGAGTTTTTAAAACTTTTTTTAAATATTTTTGAGAAAAGACATTTATCTGAGTATTATCATGACAATGTTGTATTTGCGATATACTGAAGCGTTTAGGGCAAATAATTTATTGCTTTATATTTCAATAAAAAGCCCGTTTTGCAGATGTCATCAATAACAATAAATCCACTCTAAAATCATAATCTTGGTGCGATCAATGAGAGTGCAACATAAGAAAGCATTAGTGGTTCAACGACTCAAACGAGCAAGATTATTTTTATCACCATGATTTGAGGATGAAAAGTTCCACAGGTCGATAGCACCGTATGTACAGACCCGGGGGCTAGCCGACGGCATGTATATGCATGTTGCACTTCAGCAAGTTCAACCTTCCGAAAGACATTGCTGATTTTATATCTCCCATCCATCCGAGCGCGAAAAGTGAACTAATAATTCAATGACAGTGTAGTTCAAATTTAGAAAACATATGGGGACTTTCCAACCAAGCCCCCATTCATTTCCTCCAGCCTCTGGGGTTTTAGACCAGAGCCGAGTGCATTTACAGTGCCTCGTTTATAACTGAAAGATGGTGATTCGGCTCCGACAACTCAGCTCTGAAAATGGATCCCATAAAATACGTTGAGATCAAACTTAACAAGATCGCCGAAATCGTCTAGACTGTTGAAAGGTACTCTGACGCATCCATCCCAACTTCCGCAAGTCATTTCATACCCGAATTTGGGGGGATTTTCCTCCAAAAGTACACCCCTGTGCATAGGTCAGCCGTATTTTTGTTGTCAATGGCGGTCATTATTCAGGCATAATATTGGGCGCGGTGCAAATTTCCAAGATAAAGCCCCCACCATCCCATACAGGGGTATAGCGTTATCCGTTTCATTTTAATTGGCATGGTTTTAAAAACACCTGTCTGCCCGCGGTATGTTCCTATTTTAATTACTTAGAGCTGCTATATTAGATCAGTGGAGCTCGGGACGTTTATAGTCGAGGGTTAGGGAGATGGCCCTCAGCAACGAGAACCAATATATATCTGGTGACCGATTTGGATAAGATTCATATTCTATCGTCTTGTAGTCTTGGCTCCAAGAACTGAAACATCTGAAGGAGGTCGGTTGCTGCTAGACCAGTACCGACGTTTCCTCTGCTTTAGATGATTGGCATAACCCCCTTCATTTCGAATAGTGGTTTTCATCGACTAAACTTGCTTCCATCATAGTATGTTTTCTGTGATTGGTTTAACACAGCTCATGCCATCCAACATCTAGCCATCTCCTCTACGTGTAGTAAGACATTGATATCGCTTTTGCTACATGATCCTTCTCCATTTCACAAGTTATCTTGGATGAACACCTATCTTTCAAATCAATACAAGGCAATGGATATGGCAATTACATTGAGGTAGAGATGTTACGTTTCACGCAAACATGACCATAATATTTATTTCAAACTGAAGAGGATTCAGTTTAAAGGTAATATCGAATCATGAATTTCTGTAAAAAAATTGACAGAGGTAAATGTTCTGTATCAATTATGAAAAAGTATAACTATAAAGCTAACGACAAAGAGAAAGTGAAGAAGAGAGAGAGAGAGAGGGGGGAGAAGAAGAAGAAGAAGAAGAAGAAGAAGAAGAAGAAGAAGAGAGAAGGAGAAAGCCCCAAGTTTGACAAATCTTCACCTATTCCATGTGTAAAATCTGCCACCAATCAGCCATTTCCTTACCAATTATATTTGTAAACGTTTAAGCTATTAATATATAATATAAACACGATATAGGTCATTTCATACGTGTAAGCTTCTCTTTTTTCATTTTTTTTTGCATTAACATCTTACAAAGTTGAATTAGTCTTCGTAGCATTCGGCACCCACCCTCTGATACCATTTCCCCTAACCTAGTTCTTCTAAATCGAGTGTCGATCAAACGAAAAGAAAAATACAACCACTTAGCATGCTTAATGTAGAGTAGCCAGATTTGATAACATCGCTAGATAGAATCTGGGTCAATAGTTGACTTTCGTGTGTGCACTATATTCATTTGTTGGATTAAGTAGGTTACATCGAATTATGGAGTGTATACACGTTCCTCGTGTTCCATATCCGTAGCTCAATTCTCAATTTACGCCTGTTCTGTCCGCTGAGAGTCAGAAGGGCGTTAGCTCCGTGTTCATGCTGCGGGGTAATCCCCCGCCTTCCGCCCTTTCTGACTTTCAGCAGACGACAATTATGTGTAAGTTTACCGATATTCAGATTTATTTGACGATCTCTTATGTATACATGAATCGCTGTGTATGTATGCTTGGTTGACTGCAAAGCGATCAAACATTGTTCTTTTAAAGGGACGTGCAACTCATGCGCCATCTTTGAATTTAAGCTTGATAATAGGAAATAATCGTAGTCAACACGTGAATTTGTTCTATCACGATTGATTGCAAATGAATATTATTGTACACCCAAAAGAAAAAGGGGAAATAAACATTAGAATTACTACATTGAAACCAATACACCGCTAGCCCGTACATATGGGTTTTTGTCATAGTGCATGCTTCAATCGTTGATTATTGTTTTGCTTCATTTGTTTTTCTTTTGATATTCGGAGTACGTTCGTCTCTGCCTAATTTCGAAATTAGCGACATATGCTACTAGATCATGTTACTATCGTGCCCATTAATTAGATCCGCATATTTGTTCAATTTTGTTGGTTGTGAATTTGTTGTTTGTTGCGAAAAAATAAGAAAGAAAACAAGACATTTCCTTTCATATATGATTGTATACAATCCTTTTTTTATCATCTTTTGCGAAAGCAGTTTACGCAATTGCCACGCTTAAGTTCCGTTGAATTTGTCCCCTAGATGTCACCATAGCATCCGGTGATCAAATAACAGAAATCAAATACTTTGGTTCTATTTGATATCCCACTCTCATTTCTCGTGATGTACTTTACCTAATGCATTAGCTCTCTTCCTTATCGCTGATTCAGAAGGCATTAACAGATAAGAATATATGTTTTGTACGATATGTTGTTGCCCTAACGCTTTCAGCTAAAGAGGGGGAGAGATAGGGATAGGATGGAAGAGATGAAACACACAGAGAGGGAGAAAGAAAACAGAGAGGGGGTGGAGTGAGAGATACGGTTTGAGAGACACCATTACCGATAAACTAGTTCATCTCTTAGTCTCTGATGTCACATATCATGTCCGAATATTTTCAGATTTATTGCAATGCATTTCATAAATATATTGTTGATAAATTGATTCCACTTTTCCAAAACGTCCAGATGCTGAGATTTATTTTTTCAAATTAGTTCTGACCATCGTGATGTATCATACGTATTTACATGTAATTACATATAAATTCTCTTCACTACTTTTACCTGGTTATATAAAAGACTCTAACCCCGTCGTACATGCATGACCTTTGTTCATACAGTTCATTATTCTCAATCTTGATGCAACCAAATTAAGGACAAGACATAATTGGAAAATCCATAGTCATTAGAACTTGATATTCAGACTCAGCTGGGCAAATACACTTAGCACAATGACGAATTACTCGAAATTTGACCATTCTCTTTTTTCGTGTGGAATATTTACGGAGCGATTAGGGATTCTAATTTAGACGTGTCAAGGTGAAATTGGCAACGTATCTGTTTCAATGAAAGAAGAAAAAAAGCTTTGCAGAAAATGAAGGGCGACGATGTAGCATTTCTCTCTCGGGCCGTTTATGTAAAGTCTATTTGAAATAGATTCAATAGATTCTTTATTCTGAAAATGGCATACTGTATTAGAAATTATTTTCATGAACCATCATGGTAGTAAAATCATGGTTTCATACCGTTAATAGATTAAATGTTTGTGGGAGATTGATTATTCTAAATATATTTGTATTAAAGAAAACTAGTATATAGTTCCAGTTATTTCCATACAGCATAAAACTAGGCGATTGGAGATAATAATGATAATAAATAATACATGAGATTTATATAGCGCCATTATCCATTCTAATTAAATGCTCAAGCCGCTTCAAATTATTAGGGAACACATTACATCATGGCAAAGGAATCGTGTACATTTACATAAGAAAGAAAAAATACAAAAATGAAAGAATGAAAGAATGAATGTCTGTCTTCAAAACGCAAAATGGAACAAATGGGATTTAAGGTTGCTCTTAAAAGACGTTGAAGATTTGGAGTTCTTCAGCTTCTGTGGAAGTGAATTCCACAGGTAGATGACCTCTTTCTCGTAGTTTCATCATTCTGAAGAAGAAAAAGATCTTTTTAAAGCCCCTCTAAAGTGTTGGGAGCCCCAAAAATTTGATGGCAAAATTTCACTTAAACTGTATCATAATGTGAAAGAGGATGTCATTTAAGACACATTTCTGCAAGGATTTTCAAAATATATGTGTTTAAATTCGAATATTGATGAAAGAATGCAAAATTTAGGTTTTCCGCGTGCAACAGAAAACCCAAATTATGTATTCTTTTATCAATATTTGTCTTCAAATACATTTTTGGGGGAAAATCTTTGCAGAAGTGTGTCTTAAATGACACCCTCTTTCACATTATGATACAATTTAAGTGTAATTTTGCCATCACATTTTTGGCGAAATTGGGGCTCCCAACACTTTAGAGGGGCTTTAAAGTATTACAATTTGTATTTAATCAGTTTCTAGCTACGTCATTCTCTTGCATTGTATTAGCTGATGTATATTTCAGGGAAATAATGCAATTTGATCTTGAACGCACGTTCAAATAATTCGACTTTACATTTACGTGATTAATTTTAGAAATCCGTACATGCATTTTTCATATCGCATTACACACATGTCATCTTTAGGCCTTGAAGAAAAAACTATCAGAGCTGAGATAATTCATATTCAATAAAAAAAGACATCATCAATTTGCCATTATGCCTCTGATGAGTCATGTCTAATAAATTTCTCAAACAGATTTGTTAATGCGATAAGCACATATTATTAAAAGAAAACATATATTAGTAATTGATATTTGGCAGCATATTTAAACAATGAAGTTAATATCTAGCGAGTGATTCCGTCGTTCGTACTGATTATGTATCTTTCACAGATTGATCAATATTATTTTTTGAATATGATTGAGAGACAATATAGCATTTATAGAGAACAATATTTTTAACTCTCTTTCTTTCTCTCTATTTCTCTCATTTTCTCTTTTCTGTCAGTCTCTTTTTTTTTCTTTCTCTCTCCTTTTTTTCTTCTTTTCTCTTTCTCTCTCTCTCTTTTTTTCTCTCTCTCATCTTTGTTTTTTTTCTTTCCCCTCTGTCATTGGCTCTGTCTCCATCTTTTCCCGTTTGCATCCACTTTCTCTCTCCATCTTCCTCCCCTCTCATTTTCTATCTCTCTATCCTCTTTTCATCGCTCTCTCTCTCCATCTATGGTTGAATACCCGCTGAAAATTGGAATGAAATGGATAGTCACCAAAACATTTTGCTTGCAAGCTCCAAGGAAGAAGAAACAAAAAATCGGGTTATGAATATGGAAGAGGTGGGAATTCTCGTCGATATTTTTCCTTGCATGCAAGTCCGCTGGCGTGAAATCTGTCTCCCTCTGCCCACGTCTTGCCAGAAAACAGACAGGAGAGAGCACTCGCCAATTATTGTTTCTGTATTTTCACATCGGCGCTACCGTCGCATCACTGCAATTCTTTCCCCCACGCACGCACTTTTACTCCTTTACTTTCGCGTAGGCCATGCATGCATTTTTCAGTGCTGCACTCAAAACAGGCTCCAAAATTGGCGCCTGCTGAGAACACTTAAAAATTATTGTCTCCTCGCTTTTTCTTCTTGGCAAACTCCCAACCACTTTGAACATGAATAGGTCATTACCTTTGATTGTCATTTATATGTTATTTTTAATACAACAAATATATTTTTCCAAGGACATCCATCCAAAAGGATGCGATAACAGAAAAAGAAGACTTCTAATTTCCCGCCTGACGTTTTCAATTCTAAAAATACACATTTCAATTTATATTTGATTATATACTACTACTTGGGGCTCGATATGTAATACAATACTTAATTTATCACAAATTTCTCGATCATTTCTGAGGAAAGAGTCGTATATATGTGCATTTTGTCAACTGCACAATTTAAGTTGAATTGATTAATCTGATGGACTTCTCATATATCACCAACAATTCATTATCAGTAAATAGATGTACATGTATCTATAGGAGCAGATTCTGATTCAGTCGAACTGTGCTACTTTTTGCCAGCAAGCAACTTTTTTACCCTTGAAAGTTCCTTTAAAAATAGTTTATTGTCGTAAGTGATATTTTGGAGTTGTGTTTTGTTCAGTAAAAAAAAAGAAGAAGGCATGATTAGCGTCATCATGAGATTGAGAAAAGGAAATTATGCCAGTCATATACATTTACATATTTGACCTTGTGAAATTAAGCAATACAAATATTTCAAATATTAAATTTCATTAATCTATCATAATGTCACGATACTCCCTGTGCTTTCTATTCGTTTACTTCTCTTTGTCATACTGTATTTGCTGTATTTGTTTTGTTTTTAGGCATTTTGAGGACCCGGTACTTTCTCGTCAGTGTTTTACAGGGCAAATTAAATAAAGTCACTATTCTAAGTATAGCTTTCACGCAACATAGCAAGTGAGAAAGTTCCAAATCTATGCTTTTTCCAACATGTCCAAATCCTGATAATGATTGTTTTCCTTGTTTTAAGAAAGATGTGTCAGGTAAGTAACATGATTGAGTGATTCTTGCATCCCCTGTATAACCATGATGACGATGGCATTCTGAATATGTTTCCTACTTATTGTGTAATTACGAACAATTCAGCCACTTCAGTTATCAAGAGATAGTTGTTGACAGCTGGTCACTCCAGCAGTCCTTCTAAGGAGAATGACAAAATGTATTCACTCGCCCATTCACTGTTCTTATTTCTCGTACAGGTGCAATCCTGATTGGCGTAAAACTCTCTTCCTCACCTTTCAAAGAACACATCAGTAAAACAAGGTAAGCAAATCTACCGCTCTTGATGTTCGTTTTGTTGTCGCTGTTCTGATAGATTCTAGGCTTAAAGGGGAAGTTGGGTTCTGGTAAAAGTGAAAATTAGAGTTGCGAGCTTTCTCATTCTAGTTGCTCAATATCATAGTAGCGATGTCACATGAAATGGATTGCTCTTGAAATACCTTCATATTTCGATTAGGACTAGAAATAACATTAAAATTTGGACCAAGTTTTGATATCACTTGTGTATGTAGTCCCGTAAACCTGCAGTGTGTGTCGTCTCTTCCACAGTATGTGATTCTCGGCGAGACCGGGTTAAGTTATCATAATTTTGTCGATTCCAAAACCTCACAAGACACAATTATTCTTATGTAATATATGATAAACATATCCTAATAACTATTATTAGATTCTTTCACAGTGCAATTGCATTGCCAGTTCTCAACTTAATCTTTGAGGATAAATTATTCATGCGTTTTTGTATAGTTTCAAATGAAATGAAATGGACTCAGTCTTCCTAAAAGTCACTTGCACTACACGAAGAATTGGTTAATGGGACTACATACACACATATGGCATAAATGTTCGGTTCAAACAATTCAGCTATTTCTCGTCATATTTTGCACATGTGGGCATTCGAAGAGCAGTCATTTTTCGGAGGACATTTCTACTATGGCATTTTGCCAAACTGACAAAAAAAGAATGAGAAAATTCACAAATTAATTTACACCCTTAAATTATCTCAATATTCTCTTTAACCGCAATACAATTGTTAATATAGTAGCACGTAAACATGGCATCAGGTGTAATAGATTCGTGTGGTAATTATGACCTTTTGTTCCGAGGCCTTTCGAAACCGCTGTAAGTGCTATTATGAGACACTGTGGTGACGCGGCTGAATGCGTGGTTTGTTCTTTCAAGTATCTTGGGAGTTGGACGCTTACATGAATTTGACATCCTCGAATAAATACATTTTCTTTGGCTTTTCAGCGAAACTGCCAGGAAAGTGGTAATTATGATTGTTCGATTCATAAAGTGCTTTTCCCAGAAGATACAAAGCGTTGAAAGGGTTTGTTACCCCCGGCTGTAGCCGAGCTAGTGTGAAAAGGCGCAAATGCATTTTTAGGGACCTTCTTTCTGTAGGATACATATTTACTTTATCAGTGTCGAGAGTGGCAAATATGGACTGATGTCTCCCCCAAAGGACGTTAGATCCATGGGGTACCTATTCAATTCACCTTGGTGGAGATTGTCAGTTGTAGCTTTAATACTGTCTTGCCAAAAATATTAGTGCTTTGCTATGGATTCGAACCCCGTACCTTGTAATTCATAATTCGGTGACTTATCCACTTGACCACGGCACATCAAAAATGCAAGTTATAGGAAGTGCCACGGTATCGAGGAATATGGTATGGTTTTCTCCAGCTATTCGCAGTGGATACCTTATAAGAATATATATTTAGTATACCGTGTATATATTTGATATGAGTGAAAGCAGTAAAGGGAAATAAAATCTTAATGCAGGTGATATTTTTCCTTTCTCTCAGGAGAAAAACATAGATTAAATATGCATGGCTTGTGTCATCACAAGGGCATCACAAGGTCATGTATGTACACGTAGTTATCATCCATGGTTGTTCAGACATGAATAGTTTTCTCTTGTTTAAAAAAAGACCAATCACCATCAGTGAAAGGCTTTTCAATACCGACAGAAATGATAAGTGAAATCATCAATTTTTAATTATTTAAACGTGGGTTATAATGTCTATAACAACATTTATCGGTAATATGCTAGATTATGGAAGAGGAAACGTGCATTTCTTGAAAGACGGGAAATAAAATTGGTGCTTGTTTTGGAGGCAGGAAGAGGCGCCATCGTTCCAGCTGTAAGATCTATTAAGACGACGACTCTACTTCGGTCAGTTGCACTCCTAGCCTCTAACAGCATCTGCGCGAAATCAGGCTAATAGTGATGACGGTGTTCGCTTAATTAGCATAGATACATTCACTTCAATCACACGTGGAGAATGGAGACATGGGAAACTCAAGGAGGATGGAGATTTTAGACGGGAGGAGCACAGTATTGCGGGGAGACGTCGCTGTTGCTCCAGCTGTCGACACCGAAACTCCTGGCGGCCAGAATACATCATTCATGTTGCATGCCATGTTATCCTGCAGGCGGGCTTGGATCAAATGGCATCAAAATCAATCCCTACCAACAACGCTGATGGTGCCCAAAATATTTCTTGGGGAGTGGGGAAAAATACGTTGCGAGAAAGATCAGGTACTACTGTATCCAGTAGTGTATACTCATGGTTGGCTGTATTGTTTGATTCAACTCAAGATAACATCCCTGAAGACAATTGATCTAAAATGTGAATATAGAATGGCAATTAAAGAAATACTAGTATAATAATAGAAGTAGTAAATTATGGACAAGGAATGGTAGAACTACATGTAGGAAGAGTAATATTAGCAATAGAACAACATCGAGTTACGAAAAGCTGTTGTCATGTAACATTCATAATATTACACTGTACAAGAAGTATTCTAGAAGTTGAAGCGTATAATTACATTTTTGTTAGACACTACGAAATTAGACTAAAGGATAAATAACACAAGAAAGAAGGATTATATGACGCGTCTTTGAAATCCTGAGAAATAAACGGATGAACAGACGAGGTAAAGACATAAGGGGAGGAAATACAAACCTATGACGATCTAATAAAACGAGTTGTAAGAAGCTAGCAGCAAAGGGGAAAAGACATGTCAGAGTCGTAGATTACATGTCTGACATATGGAAACGAACAGATGAAGACAAATTAAAGAGAAGTGTAACAGCCTTAAAATGATGGCCGATATTTGATGAAGATGGATGCGGGGGTGACCGATATCGCTGAAGAAAGAAAATTGGATTACATTTGATGACGAAACCGAGAAATTAATCCTTGAGGAGTCGCTATGGTACATTGCTTTGCTTTTCCAGATGAAGATGATGAAGATGGAGGACACCGGGAGCGTAAGGGGAGGAGGGGATGCCAAGGAGCGCATCAGCGGTACAGTCTACCATTACCGACCAGGTAACTCACACCCCTGATTGGCTCGGCCAGAGGTAATGATCCGACATGAGATATGGGGTAAAGACTTATGTAAAGGTAGGATCGGTTATGAAACGCTGCGAGGATAAATCCAATGATTGAGTGGAGGCGGAAAATAAATCTTACCAACTTAAGTGATAGCTCTCGACATGATAAAAAATGCGTTGCTAGCGTCACGCTCATTGCCCGGTGTTCATAAAACATGCTAACTTTAGTTCAGGGTTAAACCCCGACTAAGTGGGTAGAATTAGTCCATTGATGTATGGGATGCCAAGTGTTAACCTATTCATCCAATATAAATTAACTTAGATCTATGCCTAAATGAACAAATTTCTCAATTTCTCATTTTTATTTCATGACTCTATTCATTTCGTCTAATCCTTCGATTAAAGAAGGACAATAATTCGTTTGGAATGAGGAAGCTGACACTTGGTGCTGCATAAAACATTGGACTAAGTTAATAATCCGGTGTTTGCGATTTATTGGCTATTAAATTTATTGAAAATGAATAGTTAATTTGTTAATAGCTGAACATTTTCAGTACGAAAATAGTTTCCGGCTGTAGTGTAGTCTTGTGTCGTCTAAAATGCTAACTGGCTCATACCCAATAGGTTTCCCAATTATGTTTCCCAATATTAATAGGAAAACTTCAACCAGCATTGGTCCCCCTTGCAGCCATCCTTGTCATTTAGACGAGTAAAGGTCACGCCAGGGCCATTTTTAATGAATTAATTTTAGGTGTAGGCAGTCACTGGTGTACTAAGTGTGACCTCAACTTCAAGCCTCTGGGATGTATTTAGATAAGAACATTATAGCTGCGGGGAAAGAGAGCAAGGGAGAGAGAGGGAGAGAGAGTGAGGGGGAAGAGAGGGGAGAGAGAGAGAGATAGAGAGAGTGAGAGAGAGAGGGGGAACAGGGGGATAAGGAGGGTCTGGAAAGAAAGTTAGAGAGAGAGCAACATCGCACTCTTGTCACCTCAAAAACGGATAGATTTTGTATATATTTCAGATAGGTACTTTAATAGATCAAATATGTCATTTATTCTGCATAGAAACCTAAACACTTCGTATATATTGTAAAATGATAGATACCCTGAAGCTCCATAAAGCAATTTCATGTTTGCCGATGGGTTGTAACAAACTTAGTACCCTCCCGAGTCCCGGTTAATTAAGACATATCTAATGGACTCCGTTTGAAAAAACACAATGTTAAAAATTCAAACTCATTTAAAAATGCACTAAAAGTCCTAATTTATCTAATATTCCATAACCATCATCCTTGAATTAGATAGACTACTTAGTCTCGGTTCATTTCTCCCAATTTTAATAAATCTAAATTGCATCGTACTATGTAGGTCAAGCAAGGCCATTTCTGTTCTGGTATTATGTGTATCAACTATCATCGTTCGTGAAAATATTGTAATATTTTCGTGTTCCCGCCTACAAAATATAAAATGAAACTGTTCCTGATTTCATCAGTCATAAGTTACTATATCCGAGCCCCAGGCGAGTTGAATTATTCTCATTTTTGTGTAGATGTTGTTGCTGAAATTAACATTATATCCCCCTTGCTGTCATGGCCAAAAGGGCATCCAATTACTCGTTTTTGCAAATCTAATACTGCCGAGTACAATAACAATACATCTTTATCCGGTATAGTTCCCGATTTGGTTTTGATACTCACTGTATCCTCCTAGTCTGCAAGCACAGACTCTAAGTTGAAATTCAACCACATTTCCTAAAGCCTTGAAGCAGAGCCTAACTCGGTCAGTCTCTGGTGTGTCCGGAGCAGCTACAGTACACGGCCTATGCAGTATATGCTGTCAGCCTAGTCTCACTGTACACACACTGTTACGCACAGCGACTTGCAATAGTGTCTGCCTGCAAACTAGTCTCCTAGTCCTATGCACATTTTTGCGCGGGTGGCTCTTTTTTTAGCCGCCCTTTGAGCGGTACCGTTCCCTGGTTGACCCGGTGCGTGGCGGATCATTTCGTGGCGATGAATGGTAAATCAGAGCCAGACACGAGCCGAAGGACGATTGAGACGGGGGGTTATTCGATGTCAACCTCAAACTCTTCTGTCTTTCTGTCTCTCTCTTTTCATCTCTTTTCTGTGTAGCTCTCCCAATGCTAAGTCCTCTCTCTTTCACAATCGTTCTTCTCTGTCTCGAGCCCCCCTCCCCCTCATCTTGTCTCGCTCTCTCTCTCTCTCTCTCTTTTTTTCTCTCTCTCTCTTTCTGTCTGTGACTCTCTCACCATTTCTCCCTTTTCCCAAGGATCTTCTACAAAGGCCCATACCTTTTCTCCTCTCCCCTCTCTCCCAATCTCCCTTGTCAGTAGTCACTTCTACCCTCCTACTCGCTCTATTCTTGAACTTGCTGCTGCTAGACCGGAAATATTGCTAACTCATGGAAATCATAAACGCCTATATTTTGCTTCAATGGAGTCTGCTGGTACTTTAAAGGTTGTAGGCTACATGCATTTACTATTGGTGACGTGATTGAATTTGTAAATAAACTTGTAGACTGTTATTTTGATCATGTTATATTTGGATAATGTATCAATTAGGGATTGCTAGCTGTGTAGTAACTATGAGGTTTTAGAACCATTGAGGTCTTCACAAGATTAGTAGAATTTAGTCATTACCAAATCACAGACGCTGAAAAGAACTGATCAAAGACATTCGATTACGGGACTACACAAGACAGTGTATGACTGAAATTTCCTCCAACGGGTAAACTGTTTCCAGTTTATACATTAAAACTATAGGGCATTCGATAGATAACCTTTCTTATATTGCATTTAACATAACTGCTGTGACGTTCTCCCATGTAGGAATATCAATATTAGATATCTCGCAAATCATCGGTCACCATTATCCATTCTGAGCGTTTCCTATAAGTACAATCTTGCCCCCATCGCTTCATGCTTGCAGTCAACATCTATCAGAGAAAAATACCCATTTATCCGACACTTTTTATATAATGGAAACACGCATATTTTTTGGGGGGGTCAAATTCGCAAACTAGTGGCATTTGACAATCAACGCAGACCGCTACAATTGACGGTCCATTGCATTTGCATGACTGTATTATTTTTGCAAGAGTGCAATGACACAAAAAAACTCTTGCATATTTACAAAACATGCCTTGAAAGGTCATCTACCTCAAACGCGAGCGGTTTTTATTTTTATTTGCAGAATTTGAAATGTCAAATATATTTATTTATATATTGCTTAGTTGTGCAGTTGGTCATCTGCTGTGCTTCAGCATCTTTGACCGTCCGTATACAGTCAAACCTGTCCAGAAAGACCGCCTAAGGGAGATACAAAAAGCGGTCTTTTTGGGGGGCGGTTTTGTTTTGGTGAGACACACTGTTTAAAGAGAAGGTTGAGTTCTGGGAAGAGCTGAAAAATAATTTGTGAGCGTTATCATTGGTATTATGCAAATGTGGAAGAACATCAGATTTAAAAAAATTCCCTGAAGAGCATGGCTCTTCAAATGCCTTAATATTCTAAATATGGCATGTAACAGCATAAAAATCGGGACGGATTTTTATGCCACATGTTCGTGTAGTCCCATATACATCTTTCTGTGTACAGTGCTTGTAACTTTACCAAAACTGGGCCAAATTTCTTATCATTTTGATGATTCCAGAACCTGGCAGTACACACCAATACTTATATGCTACATGACCAACCTTTTCTGATCGATTCCACACCCTTTCTTTCACAATTCAATCGCATGACCAGAAATCAACTTTATCTTTAACGGTCGTTATAGACAGGTGTTCTTTCTTTACAGGCGGTCGCTAAAGCAGATATCTGGCTAGTGGTGGATAATCTCTAGATCCGTTACAATCGTTATAACTTAGGCCATTTACACTTACACTAAGGAACCGTCCAAACTTTGTGATTTGTATTGTAACATTGAGATGCTTACACTAACATCGCATTGATTAGTCTCCAGTGTAAAAGGTACCTAAAATTTACAGTTAAATCCGGGACCATCCTTGGTGTCGTATTTAAAACTCCACAGAGGGAACGTTAATCAGTTTAACCTTCCTTCTCTTTTCTTCCCCTCCCATCTATTTCTTCCATAGAGCCTTTGTCCAAAGCAATCACTATTGTTAAATGGGACAATTTTATTTGCGGTTTTAAGTATCTGTTGTCAAAGAACAGCCGCAGCCAGAAAGGGTGCTTAAGAAATAACAAGAAAAGGTACCAATGAGTTCATTATTTGTTCATTATTGATTGGTATGCATCCATCAATACGCTATTACGTGTTGCTTTATTACACGTTGAGCGTCTCTCACGGACAAATTGGCAATGCTGTTTAAACACATAGTGGGTTTTAGTATACATACTTCGCCCACCGCACAAGTAACGGCTTTCTAAAGGTACGATAATTAAGGTAAGCAAAATTAATTTGTTAAAACCTGGAATTTATCATTTGTTGTATTCAGGACTTGACAATAACATGGTTAAAGATCTGTTGTATGTGGGAGCACGATGGTATTTTTTAAAGGCTCTTGACTATCACGAGGGAGGTTCTGGTTTTGTTCTTTGCTCGGTGCTGACGTCCTTATTGGACAAGGTGTTCACCTGCCCACAGTAGTCTTCCTCGACCCAGGTGTATTAAAGCCCTGTCTGCACTAGTTTGGCCAGGAGGGATTAGACCTCCCAGCGTGGTCACTGACAGGTGATTATCTCATCAACTCAGCTCTCAATTAACTTAAGAAAAAGAGGATCATGGGGGACCAACGGGCACCGCTTCGGCATTGTATTCTATAAAGAGGAGCAAGTAGCTACAAGTAGTGCAGTGGGGCTTTACATGGGTACCTTGACATTTCTGGGGTGATAATGATTGCAGGGCACAAGGGAAAAATATTTTCTTACTGCAAAGGCTTCTCTGGGTATACAAGACCATGATATATAATTGTTCTTTTATTGCCACTGTAGTAGTATTAGTAGTAGAGTAGTAGTAAGTAGTAGTAGTAGTAGTGGTAGGTAGTAGTAGTAGTAGTAGTAGTAGTAGTAGTAGTAGTAGTAGTAGTAGTAGTGGTGGTAGTAGTAGTAGTGGTAGTAGTAGTAGTAGTGGTAGTGTAGTAGTGGTGGTAGTGGTGGTAGTAGTGGTGGTAGTAGTAGTAGTAGTAGTAGTAGTAGTAGTAGTAGCAGTAGTATAGTAGTAGTATTGTTAGTAGTAGTAGTAGTAGTAGTAGTAGCAGTAGTAGTAGTAGTAGTGGTAGTAGTATTGTTGATATTGTTGTTGTTGTTATCATTATTATTATTAAATTTAATTATTTGTATCATCATCGTTAACATCATCATCAACATGTAAAATATTTATCAGAGTCACGATCCTTCTAAGTACTTCTATGAAACATTGTGGTCTCATGTTAAGTGGAGGTTCGGGCTGATGCGCTGGATTCTTGTGTGTGAATATTTCGCCCGTATTTATTTGGAATTCCAGGAAAATAACATGTTGCTGAGATATACTTTTATACTTTCAACGTCACATTGAATATTGGAGGCATGTCTGTAACATACAGCGTATCATTCCGATCGCAAAATTTGAATGACGTATTCCCAGCGTGAGGTTGTTCCAAGTTACTCTCCAAATTTTATCAATCAGTTTCCCTATGCTAGCTAGTATTCATCACCCTACTCCTTTCCTCGCATTCTTTCCCTGTCTGGTTCAGGCGTTAGACTATATGTATACTTTTTGTTACTAATTTCGAATCTCGTATTATTACTTTGCTTTTCTACACTCCAACTTCAAGCTCGCCCGCTAAACAGTTTCCCTTTAGTGAAGATACTGATTAAATATATGTAATTTGTACCCACTGTGTTCTATTTCCTTCATTGTTCATCCCACTTTCTACATGTTCTACCTGTTCGTACACTATCATCCCCTCCACTATTATAACTCTCAATCTCCCTATCGCTCTCATTTTGTCCAACCCCCTTCTCTCTCTATTTCTTTCTCTCTCTCTCTCTCTCTCTCCTTCTTTCTTTCTCTCTCTTTCTTTCTGTTCTTTTTCTCTCCCCCTTGTCTATGTGTTTGTATGTGCCCGTGTCTCTCTGTCTTTTCTGGTTTTATTTATCTCCTCTTTTTTCTGTTTCTCTCTCCCTGATTGTCACCGTGTCTCTCTTTCCGAATATGTCTTTCTGTCTGTCAGTCTGTCTGCGTCTCTCTCTCTTCTCTCTCCCTCTTTCGATATGACATATATATATCACACATACACACACACACACACACTCTCTCTCTCTCTCTCTCTCTCTCTCTCTCTTTCTCCCGGGTATCTGTTGCTCTTTCGAGGGGGTGACCGGATCGATAAGGTTCGCAGACTACGGGTCTGCAGGCGCGTGTTTGTGCGTACGTTGCACGACAGCGAAACCCAACCCTCAACTTTAATAACATCACAACCCATCTGCCCTGTCTTGCCCACCACATTATCTCTCCCGTCTTCGGTCATCATCTGCACTCTTGAGCCGTCGCCGACCGCTCTAAGACCACTTTCCGACCACTGTCCGATGCTTCCAGAAACCTCATCCATATTCCCATCGGCTTGACCCTTCGTGTGGATGTGACAAATTTTGTTTTTCAACCATGGATGTTAAATAGTGATTGTTCAAATCTTTCCCGCCGCGGCATTACGTCCACTTGTTCAATGGTCCCACTGGGTTCGACGGTGGCATCGGTTCGCAGCGACGCACTTTCTCGTGGTGACTATGTAGCGAGAGATACAGTAGTTGGAATATCACACGGCGATCTTCATGAGGCACTTGTTGCTTCCCGGATTCTGTTCATGATGTCTGCATGACTGGAGCCACTCCAAGCGCTTGCTTGTGTCCGCATACCTGTGCAAGTTTTAAATCGGATTGTGTCGGTTGATGTGCAGGGATTGCATGTTTTAAGGAGACACCCTCCATTACTTGAATTGTAAGTACCCATGCCTTTTTGTTTATGGCATTCATTCGTTTATAATCAGTTCACTTGTGGGCAAGAGGTGAAACGAATCGCATTTAAAGGAAGTCCCATATCTTTAATGAGCACAGTCGTATTTCTCTCTTCTCTTATTAAAGTATATGAAACAACTCGGCCATTTACGCATGTAATATAGCGAGCATAGAATATACCAAACATTGTTCGGCATACTTGTCAAGTTATGGATAAAGAACAACAAAACGTATAAATACAAAGACGACATACATTATGTAAGAAAATAAGTCCTCGCCAACAAGATATTAAGCTTGTATAAGTCTAAATATTCTTAATATTTGTTAGAAAGTAAGAACCATTACTCCAATGGTCTTACTGCAGCTATTACTTGATCTGTCGCCTCTTTTAAAATAATCAATATGATTTTATTCCATCCATTCACTATAATTCGCATTTCATGAGTGTAAACGAAGTGATCATATACTTCCTCGAATCACAATGTTCGATCAGATTCAAGCGGACAGCTGTATCTGACATCACATGGAAGGTAACTTGACATGACCGATCAATAAATATGATAAATTGGAATGGAAATAGGGCAATCATGTCCCACTGCTATTGGTAATATTTCATAATCTTTCGGGTGATATGTGTGGCACTTTCGCAGAAGTATATTATCTGCAATCGATCGTTTGTCGTCAAACGTGTAACAAAATATGTTGCCTTCACGCATGTATATCAAATCGATCGTTCCAATTTTTGTTTCACGAAGTTATGCGTCTATGATTAACAAGTTTTTGTATTCTGCACATGTATAAACCAATAAATGATTACATTATTTATTCAAAATTAAAATTAAAATAAAAAACAAGTTGGAACTTATTTTATAAAGCGATGAAAATGTATTTTCTGACAAAATATGTCTGAATCCAAACGGTTTATCAATCAAAGAAAATTTAGGTGCTGAATTAGATTACCCAAAGCAGGCGATGCCATGAAAATACATCTTACATAGAACATCGTTTACCGTCGAAATAGCGGAACTTTTTTGTCTCTCCTTTGGGTATGTCTCTTCATTCATTTGTGTCTGACTGTGGAGGGGAATATGCTTAAATTGGTTGGCCTGACTTCCTTACCATGACTGGCAGTCTTTTCCTGCGACCTTATCAAACTCAAGTCGTCGCTAATATAATTACTCTCAAGCGTCCATCTTTGAAGGATAGAGCATATGACCACTTAACCTTGTCAGCATCATATGCAGAACAGGCCAGGTTAAAAGTCGATAGGAGTGTATAGGGAGAAGAATGTCAACTCTTCCAGTACCATAGCGAGAGGAACGACCTATTTAAGTCAAAAATATGTTGGGGCCTAAACGGTTAATGTTTTCAGTAATGTACTCACAGAACATTGTAAATTAGTGAAGTCAATGTTATTTTTGAATGAACAAGAATGTTAACACTTCCAGGATCAAAGCTACAAGTAATACGTTCTAGGGTAATGGCTCTTGAGGCTGTAACGGTTAATCTTGTCATAACTATGATCCATGAAAAATACGACATACTGAAATCGGTCCTATTTAATATCATGGATTGTAAATAAAAGGATGGGGTGATAATTCCAATACCAAAAGTAGATTTACCCAATATTAAGTCGGTGGCATTAGGGTTTTGAACGCTTTATCTTGTTAATACTATGCTCCGAAATCCGAATACTATATATTGAAGACATTATCATTTAACATGTTCAAGGTTACCGATCGCATGATCAAGAAATGGTTCACCTTGTCAGCAGCATACGCAGAACAGGCCAGGTTAAAAGTCGATAGGAGTGTATAGGGAGAAGAATATTAACTCTTCCAGTACCATAGCGAGAGGAACGACCAATTACGTCAAAAATATGTTTGGGCTTTAACGGGTTTTCAGTAATGTACTTACAGGACCATCGTAAATTAGTGAAGTCAATTTTATTTTTGAATTAACAAGAATGTTCACACTTCCAGGACCAAATCTACAAGTGACACGTTCTAGAGTAATGGATTTTTGGGGGCTGTAACGGATAATCTTGTCATAACTATGCTCCACCAAAAATGCGACATACTGAAGTCGGTCTTATTTAATATCATGGATTGTAAGAAAAAGGATAGGGGTGATAATTCCAATACCAAAAGTAGATGTACCACATCTTGAGCCAGTTACAATAGTGGTTTCAACGCTGTTAATACTATGCTCCGAATACTATATATTGAAGTCATTGTTATTTAAAATGCTCAAGGTTACCGATCGCGTGTATTAGGGGTTAAAACATTGAGCAGTAAATGTAGAAGAATCGCCTTATAAAAGTATCTATGATGTTCATATTTTTGTCTTTTTAAATGAAACCGAAGAACCAAACGATTAGTATCTGCCGGTACTTCGCGCAGACGTACTGGCACACTTTAATGTACATTAAATGCCCTTGAGGCTCACACGTTAAATACAAAAGACAGATGTCACGTGTTTAGTCAACACTATGTTGTTATTTGAAATATCAAATGTCAATGTCAAAGGAATTTAATGAATATTTCAGTACAATCGGTAATTCTCTTGGAAATCACTCGATACCTTCGTTGAGAACAGATTTTAAACATTATCTGACAGGCAATTATATTAATTCTCTATTTCTGTAACTGAATCAGAAATAATTAAATGTGCTAAAGAATTGAAAGTGGGTAAAAGTGCAGGATACGATAATATAGATCCAACATTTGTTAAAAAGACCATATTTTGTATGCAAAATATTTGTGTTGTCTTTTTAATGAATCCTTTATCTCTGGAAAAATACCAGATCAACTAAAGATTGCCAAAGTAGTTCCTATATATAAAATTAAGAGTAAAGAGTGTGTAGACAACTATCGACCAATATCTATCTTGCCAGTATTTTCCAAAATTTTAGAAAAGCTTGTCTATAGAAGACTCATTGACTATATTGATAAAAATAATATTTTGTACTTTAAACAATTTGGATTCAGGCAGAAATACTCAACCTCCATGGCTTTAATTGAATTTATGAATTATGTATCCCGTGCAATAGAAAGCAAACTGGTTTCAGTTGGTATTTTCCTTGATCTTTCGAAGGTTTTCGATAGTGTAAATCATTCATACTTGTTGCAAAAACTCTCATTTTATGGTATTAGAGGTATTCCCTTGAATTGGTTTGAAAATTATTTAAATAATCGTAACGATTTGTTGTTGTTGATCAACAGTCTTCTGATTTATGTAATATTATGACTGGAATTCCTCAAGGGGGTATCCTTGGCCCCCCATTGTTTCTATTATTCATCAGCGATCTTCATAATGTTTCAAGTAAATTGTCATTTATATTATTTGCTGGTGACACAAATATGTTTATGTCTGGTAAATCTGTTCAGCAACTGAATAGGGATTTGAAAACAGAATTGGAGAAGGTTTCTTGCTGGTTTTATGCTAATAAATTAAAGGTCAACATGACTAAAACTAATTATATGGTGTTTAAAGGTAGAAATATCAATTTTAATGTTGATGAATTACATGTACAATTAAATGATGAATACTTATCCAGAGTCTGTTCAACAAAATTTTTAGGAATATATAGAGATGAAGGCTTAAACTGGAAAACGCATGTTAACCACATTGCCTCCAAGAATTTAAGTGCAATAGGTGTTCTTTATGTTGTACATAAATTATTTCCTTTACCAATATTATGCAACCTTTATAATACATTGCTGCTTCCTTACTTGTCTTATGCAAATATTGTTTGGGGTAACGGCTCAGTAACCCTTCTAAATAGAATTTTAGTCCTTCAAAATAAAGCCATACGCTTGATAACCAAATCATCTTACCGAGCACATACTGCACCCCTATTTAAACGGATGAATATTTTAAATGTCAATTCTATATAATATATTATGCAGCTTGGTCAATTCATGTTCCAGTACAAACACAACAACTTGCCACCTGTCTTTGATGACCTTTTTATACTGAACTCTTCTATTCATTCATATGCTACAAGAAATGCAAGTAGTTTTCATATACCTTTAGCTAAGACTTCTTTCTTACAAAAACGCATATCCTTCAATGGGCCTATGTTATGGAGTCATCTCCCAGCTGATATAAAAAGTTGTTCTTCATTGTATTCATTTAAGGATAAGTTAAGATTATTCCTGATAAGTAATCCATCATTTACATCATTCACGTATAGGTAGATGTTTTTTTGCTCTGTCTTTGATACTTTCTCCCTCTTCTTTCTCGTTATTGGTACCACCTCATCAGTTGACCTTATATTTACTTTTAATTGTATAATTTTTTTTTTATTAGTGGGGGTAGTCCTCGACAAATCATTTTTGATTTTTGACTACCCCTTCTACTTTGCTGATTTTTTTCTTTTTAAAACATACATTGTTCCATATGGAGTCACTTTATATATACTGTACATGTTCTATTATTGTATGTATGCATGTATGTATTTCATTTTATGTATTTTCCTATGTTTGGCATTTGTGGAGAAATAAATTGAATTGAATTGAATTGAAATTGTAATGAAGGGCGAAAGCCGGTTTCATCAATATGCTGGATACGCCATTGACGGTCCATTCGCCTCCAGAGGAACAGCAGTTGTTACATGTAGGCCTAGGCTGGCAACTCATATATAGGGCTCCCCTCCCCGGGGTTGTCCTCATTAGTCAGTACAAGGACGGTCAGGTGAACTCTCACCTTTCCGAGTCTGCCGACGTCTGGAGCAGACCCGTTACGTCTGCAGGGTTCAAAGGCAAGTTCGTGAGTCAACTTGCGCTCCGGATCGACCGCATACGGTGCGGTAATTGCCCGATAAAATCGGAGAAGCAATGTTTGCGTGGAATGGGCAATACGAAAATTTGTATCAATTTCAATAAACTAAAACGTGTTCATGATACCATAGTCTCAACAGGCGCATTTACAGAGAAGGGAATATTCTCTTGTGAAGCGGGATTAATCGGGGTTCATCGTTGATTTAAGTAAAGGGTTTGCAGGTGTTGCTTGTTATACTTGTCGCCTCTATGTACTTGAGTTGACGCGATCGCGTTTCTAGGTGGACCAACTAGATTGGATGAAGTGGACTTTAAATTATGTGTGAATTAAAAGAATAGAATAAGACTGGCATGAATGTTTGATTGCAGACGTCTAAGGAATAGTGTCGTGCAGGGTGCATTAATAAAGAAAAAATGTAGAATATATGTATATATTTTATTTGTTCATATCTATATATGTATATATTGTATTCACGCTCACCTATCTCTGTTCTGTAACTCTTATTCTCTCCATCCCATACGCTACCACAGCCTCTCATTGTCTCTCCCTCTCACTTTCGTCATCTCTCTCCCCATATCTCTTTTCCGATATTCGATAATATCAACTACCTGCCTTCACCTATCAATCAAACGCTTTTATCGAGAGAAACAGAATACAGGAAGCGCCCTGGAAGACAAAAGCAAGAAGTTTAGAATAGTCACGTGACCAAACTGGAAACTCAAATTCTGCTCCCAAGTAGGCTCTAAGTGTTTTGGCAATACACCGGTATCAGGTGTAGAGTGCGCGGGTGTAACCCCATCAGGTTCTCTTGGAGATTGTATAAATTCAAACCAAGTACCCATGGATACTTTGCGTTCAAGGTGATGTGGATGGAGGAGAAGTTCGAATGGAGAGGAACACAAATAGAATAGACCACTCACACCTGTAATTCAAGCTTTGTGTAGGCTCGCATGCTAAATCGTTGCGTTAACAGAGATTGCCTTCGCCATCATTTCTGTTTTATTTAAATGTTGCGGAAAAGAGATTTTAACTGAGAAAAGATTCCTAGTTGATTTTACTGATAATTTAAGCTTCATAAGTTTATATTTTATCGTTTGATTTCTAGTGAGTTTATGAGACCTTCTATTTTCACCTTGTTGTGACAGCCTGTCCGCCTCTGTGGTGGCGATAAATTGTAGACCATTTGTCAATCGTCTACAATTTCTCAAGATTACACCACACTGAGCATGTTCTGCTATCATTTATTTGTAATTTATATCAGTGATTATGATATCATCTCTGCTCCGCCTGATCGGCAGGCATTGCGAGCATAATATGAGTCTAATAGTATGATGGAAACAAGGCGTGGCTTGTTGTATGACGAAATCAGAACCGTCTGTATTATGAACAGACTTTGGACAAGGGTTTCAGTGGGTAGCAAGATGGAACCTGTTGCTGTGTCAGGCAAGGATATACAAAGATGCTCCATACAAATTGCTTTCCATTGTTAGTGAGTTAGCCAAACTATGATTGGTCTGGACGAAAAATACTTTATTTTTCTCTATATTCGGTTGATCATCTCTTATCAAAAAGTATAGAATCTCATAGTGACGTAACATGATTCTATTGTTGTTTGGAGTGTATATTTCTAAATTTTGGACTGTTTCCCATGGTTATGAATACCTGTAGCGCGGGCAGAGATACCAAGTGATGATAATGATGATAGAGTATCGCGATGGCCCATTTAGATGCGTGTATGTGTTTCCGGAGACAGAGGTATAATTGGATCATAGCGATATCACAGGCATTTTGAGATGATTTGGACAGATCTGTACAACCCACGCATAAGCTCGAAAATGCTTCGGGCGGAAAGTCGAAATCTTTGGACAAAAGCGGTTATGATTTTTGTGGAAACTAATTTAATATTTGATCCTGAAACTGTTCATGATAAAACTTTCGTAAAGTTTGATTTTACTTTCTATTTTGTAATTTAATTGAAATTGTTCGGAGTATTTCTTAATGAATAATAATAATAATATTAATAATAAAATTAATAATGCGCACATATCCACCCCAAGGGATGCTCAAGGCGCCTTAACAAATTTTGGATATCATTACCCCGGCTTTAGCTGTGCTGCCATTACGGCGCTCTAGCATTTCGAGGAATTAATTCCTGCCAGGTACCCATTTACATCACCTGGGTTGAGTGTGGTAAATGTAGACCAATGAATCACTGGTTCTACATGTACATTGCTCAACATTTTTCTTCCTACCATTCTTATCAACATAACATTTTATCATTGGGACTTGGTCAGGGGCGGATCCAGCCGGCGGCAAGGGAGGGGGCCTAAAAAGGGGCCCACTTCGTGCGAAAATTTGAAAATCGTGCCGGTCGATTTTTCGCTCAGTGGGGGGTGAGAAAAAAAAAAATTTGGCACCCGCAAATTTTTTTCCTCCAGGAAGGGTTTTTTTTCAACGCCACCCCTTGGGCGCCAGGAGGGCCCAACTTCTTTTTTCAAAAAAGGGTGTTCTTACCTGTTTTTTCTAGGGAGGGCCCAGGCCCCGGGCCCCTGGATCCGCCATTGGACTTGGTTGTTGGCACTGCAAATAAACCCGTTGGAGACGAAATTCTCGTCATTATGATATTCATCATTTCTTCTACGATATTCAATGATTACTTAAAGTGAACCGATAACATTGTTGACGGTTGATGAAAAACTGCGTATTTTTTTGAATGAAATGCTAAATATTATATTCCTTCTACTGTACTAACCCTCTAACACGCACAAAAATCCTTTAAAAATTCTCAAATCACAAAGATATTTATGGTTTTCTTTGAAGGCGTCAATGTGCAACCCCCTCTAACAGTTTTCCCAACCGTTTTTCCATGGAAATAAGACATAAAACAGGCTTTACAAATTATTTTCAACACTTAAATGTTTAGAATGGTATTTAGAGCCAATTCATTGCTTTGTGACAATTTACATTCACCTAAAATTTAATAAAATTATAATAATATAGTGGGAGAATTTAGGAATCGATCAGATCAGTTTTTCCCATTTTTTATCATTAATAATGGTCTGTTTTCAGATTATCTTTAATTGTACATCTAGCCTTGAATTCACTACCTTAGCACCATTTTCTCTCATCTGAACAATGTTACCAAGTCCCTTTAATAGTGGTGGCCACAATTACCAACAGGACAGGGCAAAGAGACGGCAATAGAAGAGAGAGAGGGGGAGAGATGGAAAGAGAGAGAGAGAAGCGAGGGGAGGGGAGTGGAGAGAGAGAGGGGGAGGGGAATGGAGAGAGAGAGGGATGGAGTGTGAGAATTTTTCTTTTTAAACGTATAAAAAGAAGGAAAACATCTGATAAACACTTGAAGGAAGAGAAAAAATATGAGATACTATTTCTAAAAGAAAACAACACTTCGCAAGTGCATTAGTGGCTTTGCGACAAATGTTGCGACAAATCTTACAGGTCGGTAATGGCACTTTCTGACAAAACAACCACTAAGGATAATGGAAAAAAAGATGATGATAATCGCAAAGGAGAAGGTGGAGGGAGGACATTGATGCTGACAGGATGAGGAAGGCATCTTCACTTTCTCCTTGATGATAACAACTTCAAGACACGTATGATATAGTTTCCAGGCTCAGGCCCCTTTCAGTCGTAACTCGGGAGTTTCTGAACTGGCAGACCATGTAGACTGCACGGTCTATTGCTATCCATAGATCACGTATTATAGCTAGCTGGTCATGCCAACTTGATACAGCCAGTAACTGACGGGTTTTGGCTAGACTCGGAACTTGACGGAATTGTCTTTGAGCGTTAATAGAGAGTTCTGTGTCCGCAGACTACGTTTGACTGACAGTGACGAGCAGAGAACTTGTGTCCAAGTTCCTCGAATAATCCATACATTTCTGGATTCTATTGCAGCGCGCTCTTCGATGGTTTTCCCATCTTCTCTGCCACTGCCCTGGAAAAGATTAATTTTGACACACTCGTTGCTTGTCTCAATCTGATTCCATTAAGTGCCTTCTAGTCTTGGGAACCAGACCTTCTCGTTGCGGAGGCGCCATTTTGCGATCTTACGTAGATGCCGTGTAATATTGCCCTCCGTTTCGTTTAGATATATGATCAAGTCTAGCCACTGTTTCATTATACTTTACGATGGTAAGGAGGACAATTACAAGCATTCCCGTCCCAGAGTTTAAAGTAGTACAAATTGTTATTGGTATACGAAAATAAAGCAATGATAAATGATATGTGAAGATTGGATTCGGAAGGTATGGAAAAAAAATTATAGTTGACGCCCAGGTGGCTTTTAGATTTGTCTGAGACATATTAAGTTCAAGTTTGAGACGTTTGCAAGGATAATCACTCAAAGATATGTGATCTAACGATCATTTTAAGTGTTTCCATTAATACGGGATAAACAGTACTATAACTTTCCTAATGGACATACACTTATACGTTGCCTATAGCTTCATGGCTCCATTGCGCAACCAAATACTTGACAGGATGGGTGGACAATGGTCGAATAAGGGGGAAGGTGGCAGAAATGAACATTAAAGGGATCCGGTATCTTTGCCTCAGATTCTGAAACAAAATCCTGGATTTAGCTCATGCTGCAATCATAATTATAAACCTTTAGGTCAGTCAGGAATCCCATGAATTTTACAAGCCGATCGCCTGTCTAATTATCAAGATATCTATGATTGGAAATCGAATTTTCTAAAACCGTTTTCCCAACGATTTTTATAACACTAGAGTCTATAGGGAGAAATGAGTATGGTAAAACCGGTCACTCAAAGATTTTTACTTTTTTGAGGCACTTCATGATCATTTTGAAGCGCCTTTTTTTTAGGGATTCAATATTACACCATGTCGCAGACACTGATAACACGTAGGGCCATGCATCTCAGATTTAACATTGTTAAACGATGCCTTTAAAAGGGAAAGAATGAGAAAAAGGATGGAGTGAGATGGGGTCGAGAAGAAAAAAACGGTGTCTGAGATATGAGAGAGATCTACAGGTCGTTGATGGCAGGGACTGACAATGTCATCGTGGATAATGTACCAAGCCCGGCCCGAGGGCTCGAGATGCATTCTGCGGTGAATACATGCACTTGGCCACAAGTAAGTGCCTGCCTGCCCTAGGGCCATTTGGCGTTTTACGGAAAAAGCAGGCAAATTAAAAAAAAAAAAAGAGAGAAGAGAGAGGATAAAGAGAGACAAAATGTGAGACAAATGAAATGTCAGTGTATATTTGACATTAGGGAGAGAGGATGAAGCATAACAATATAAACTTACACAAAAATGATCCGTTTATTTGGTAAATTGGATAAAAACTAATTCAAGAAAAGGCCGAAAAGGTGAAGCTGACAAATGACATTCAAACATATTCAGATATAGCAAATATTAAGCCGGATAGATTTTTTTTGTTTTTTGTTTTACTTGGTAGTGTTTTTCTTTCTTTCTTGCGGGGGGGGGGTGGGGTGAATTATAATGCAATCGATATTCGAAACAGGCTTGCGTGCAGTTATAATATAATGTAATTATGTAATCCAATTAAACATACATTGATTTATGAGATGACAGTAAAGATTGTGCTAACACTTGTTTATCTTCTTCTTTATAGCCCGACCTTGTGTTTACTATAACATTTATGTATCTATGTCCGCTCTAGGCCAATTAGCGTTTCTATTTCATTTTGATTCCTCGTCGAAACTTCATAAATGTTTATCTTGACCTTGTCAAATCTGTTTGATAGGGATATTATAAAGACTGCTATACCGTATATTATGATATAGACCTATAAATAAACGATGCTGTAGCTGTTGAGAGATATGACTATAGTAATACCTATTAAATTATATTTAATAGTCTTATCTTGTGTTCTTAGAATATATGAATTTATGTCTTCTGCATATTTCAGATGAAGGAAATTTGTTGTTTCTACTTCATTTTAATACCTCATTGAAACTGTAAAATTAGGGCTCCTTAATCATGTTAATGTTTTCCAAACACCACTGATAGTACGAAACCTGGGTACTGCTTTATCATAATACTTGCTTTATTTACATGTAGGCCTATTTGTTATGACTATAATCACACTAATTATGTATACCATTAGCCAGACCGTATTTTGTCATCACATTATGTATTTGTCGTCTGTATATTTCAACCGAAGGGGTAAATATAGTTTCTATTTCATATTAATACACGAACCTCATTTGAAACAATCTCATTAACACGGGAGAATTTTTTACTTTTACTGTTTGCCAAATTATGTTTGCGATTGATATTGTAGAGACCTTGGTAATAGGTAACCGGTTCAATGTACTCCTGTTATTACCTATTATGACTTTTTAGTTTTTAATGTTCTCGGTCAGAATTATACTAACACTTTTCATAACATTTATATACTTAACAACTTTAGTACAAGACATATAAAGAACAATTGCCGTTTCTATTTCATTTTGATACCTCATCGAAACTGAAAAATATCACTTATGAACGTGGATCAAAGTTTATTTCAATTTTGGCGTCACGCAATGTATGCGGTCATCGAAAGATATTAATGAAAAGTAGCCCCATTAATAGAGCTATCAAATTGTGTGTACTTTCATTATTGTTTGCATATCTTCGAAGAGATGAGAGTATTTTTCTTGGTGATACTATGTAAACAAATCAGATTGAAAATAAAACTTGGGGTAGTTATGACGTTCATGAGTGACAAGTGTATATTGTGTTTAAGAAAGCAAATATACATAATATGACAGAGTGATAGGGGATGGGTATAGTGTAGGCTGTGAGAGACTGGGGAAAGATTTACAGACAAATAAAAAGTGAGAGGCATACAACAATTTAATATAAATGGGAGATGCAAGAGAGGACATAAACATAAAATAATTGACAGCAGGGAAAGGGAGCTTAGAGGCAAAATTGAGCCTGAGGAGAGATTCGAAACAAAATAAAAGAAAGATAAGATTAGGTCAGTGACGCAGCTTATCATATTGTTCAATAAATAATCTTATAAGTAATGATAACAGTTACACTAATAATAATGATGAAAATGATGATAATTATTACAATGTATATAATGATAATGATAATAATAAATAATAATTATTATTATTATTATTATTATTTATAATAATAATAATAATAATAATAATAATAATAATAATAATAATAATAATAATAATAATGATAATGATGATAATAAGGAGAAGAGGAAGAAGAAGCAGATGAAAAAGAAGAAAAAAGAATTGTGTTTTGGTAAGATTTTTTGATTCAACAAGTTTGGAAACGGTGTACCAGTAATAGTCCTGCATTATTCATTCACGTTATGATTGCGTGACCGTTTGTTACGACCAGTTCGTTTGCATATCTCAGCTTAAACCTAAGGTCAAGCGCATTAGCAAAAAACTAATTTATTTATGTGATATATATAGTGACAAGAAGATCAAGTACTGCGTCACAGACTTGTCCATTAGAATGAAAGGTCACGTGACCCTAAGGGACTTAAATAGGCAGATTATTTGTGCACCTAAATAATTCAGTTAAGTAAAATCGAATCATCCCGGGATATCTTGACCCAATAAAATCTGGACACAGTTACGATTCTTTAAACGAAAAGTATAGGCGGAAAAGAAGAGGGGGCGAGAAGAATTGGAGGAGAGAATTGGAAGAGCTTATGAGTCATTCAATAAAAAATAATATTGCGTATAATCATTATTCATAGATATCTAAGTGGCCCTTAAGCTAGGTGAGTGTACGATCACTCATAGTTTTGTGAATCCTTATAAGAAGAAGAAAAAAAGACACGGCAGCTTTTATGAGTATTTATCGTCGTGTTTATGTGCAGCATAATTATGATATGTCTTGTAGGAATCTTGTGAATATTCGCTTCTAATTTTTTCTTCATTTTAATATATTGTGAATATTTCAATTTGTTTTCCATTGCATCTTGCGCATTTTACCTTTTCCATTAGATTTATAATTTCCTGTGTATTTCATCATAGTAGTACTTTTTTCGGCTGCACCATACGCAATTACGTCTAACATTCTGATTCAGGTGCTCGGAGATGCATGCTGCGGAACTAACCATTACCGAAGTCACACGAACGAGACCGATACCCGACCGACAGAATACCGAACAAAAAATTACATGCCCCCTAAACGCCAAGATTCGGGCTGTTATCGATCGGTTGGTAGTCGGTTTGCTGGTGTGACCGGGGTTTTCGTAGCCTCTGTCTCACGGCTCTAGGTGAAATCAATAATTACATTGACGCAATACGTGAACGGTGTCGAGATTGAGTTTTCCTAGAAATTGTCCACAGATTGCTTGTTTGTTCCTCACATGTTTTGATCACATTTATTTCCTGTATTCGTTTTCATCAAAACAATATATTTGTTATGTTGCTTTAATAACAATAATTAAATGATTATAAAATCATTATGAAATACTTTTGACAAATGGTAAACCATTTGTATCTTCTCTTTCTATAGGCAGCTTCAATAATTGTCTATTTTAAACATATTTGTTTACGTCATCCACTGCTTTCCCAAAATGATCAATTATGTAAACATGTCCATGTCCTTATTCATTTCTCAAGGATATAAAAACGTCTACAAATAATTAATAAGGGACTGTCGTACGACTGGTCCGATATTATTCCGACTCGGAACCGATGTTAGCCTTTTGTCTAGTTGAACGGCCTTCCGCATTTTTTCAATTTAATATGAACGCTATAATCCCCAAACGAAAAGATTAATCTTTCATTGAGGATCGTTTTATTATTAGAGGTAGATCAGAGTTGGACCAGTGGTCTAGTTGGTCATGTAGCAGGAAGTCCCTTGCTTGAAACCAAGTTGATGCGCTACTGTTCCCTTTATAATCCTCCGTTACCAGGTCCCTCGGCTAGGGCTGAAATCCTTAAATTTATTGGTTGCTTATCCACAAGCAGGTGCGTGGATTCTGAGCAGTTAGGTGGCAGAGATATTCACATCAGTAAGTTAATCCTAGTGCGATTATATTTCCTCCAAAATGTATTTGTTATTGCGTCGTAGGGTGAACGACGGACTCCGTTTTAGAAGCAATGACCATCCTGTCATGTCCCCCTCGAACCCATCATCCCTCATTCGCTATTTTCCAATTGAACTGTACTCCTATATAACCCTTATTCCCCAACCAATGTTCATTCTTAGATCCTCTCACCTGTCTCCTTCATGCATTGCGTTAAGCATTGTCGTTAATTGTTTTCACACTGGGAACGCGTGCATTCTCCTTCCCGATGCAGAATTCGAAAATTCCCGTGATTTCTGCCCTAAGGATAATTCAATAATATGCCTCAGGACAGAGCACTTCAAATCCACCATCGGTTCAACAAGTGAACTCAAGCGAAGATGTTCTCCTTTGGAAGAAGAAAGTGGGAACTGACATCCCGTCTAATGGCTCGAGAAGATGGGGTGAAGGCCGCTAGTATCTTCCTTTTATTGCTGCTCTTGCTGTTACTTTCTGTCCCTTTCTCTGAATATGTTGACGATGTGACAAACTTGACACGACAAATATCCTTTGACCTTATCTCTAGTCAAGGGCATGCTTCAGTGTGGTCGTCTCCATGAGCTGTCTTGCTTTGACTACACGTACCTTGTATGTGACTCTTTGTAGAAGATCTATAGTGATGATTTCCTAAAGTTGACATTGTATACAATGATATTTTACGTAAGATTTTACATACATGAATATACATGCATGGAACAATACAAAATGCATTGCGGTTGTGTTGCAAGTTTCCCATAACAGGCGACTCAACCCAATTTTAAATTATATTATGGTATCAGGAGAAACCTTTTTAGGTTAATAAGAGATTGATAAACATGAGGAAAAATTAGCCTTTGACTTTACCTGATAAATTGGTGCAAATTAGACCATCTACAATGTAACTGCTAGGTGTTTGTTGTTGTTTTTCTGTTGTATATACATGTAGGCCTATAAGATGAGCGATATTTAAGTTTGCATTCGCTGAAGTGCAGGGAACAAATATGAAATCTTCCTACAAAATAAATTTGTTATCAACAACGATTTCGTAAACACAATCCAAAATCTCATAAAAACGTGTTTTTTTCAGGCTTCCATAAATCTACTGTTGTTCTTATTTCACAAAATTCTCACTCTCCTCATGGGTAGAAAATATTGTCATTATCGGGCTTTTGCGGAAATTAGGCGGAAAACAAACTGTCCAGGTTTCTATTTTGCTGACGGATATTGCAATTAGGATCTCATGATAACAGTTTACGATCATCTTGAATGTTTTTGTTACCTACAGTAGCTGTGCCTGAAGTCTCAAATAAAACTCGTTTGGATATCTTTTTTAGTGTAAATGATACGTCGTCATGGCCATGTAGATAGCCTCCCACTACTTATATTGTTGTATGCATTTTGTTAAGTGTGTTTGTTATTTAATATTGAAGCTCTTCGTAAAAACAAAAGCTCTTGCGATTGCTTTGTTCTCCCTCCGCCTCCACGACAACATGGTATAATACTTTGCAGAAGGTCCGTGTGCTATTTTCATATTCAAGGACAAACCAAAACTTTAAAACATGAAAAAAGAAGGATATGTGTTATTTCAGAGGGTGTGTGTGCGTGCGCGCATGTGTGTGTGTAAAAGAGAGAGTGAAAGAAATAGAGAGAGAGTGAGGGAAATACAGAGGAAAAAAGAAGGTGGGAGAAAAAGATAGTGTTAGATAGTAAGTGTGTATATGTGTGTGTGTGTGTGAGAGAGAGAGAGAGAGACAGAGAGAGACAGAGAGAGAGAGAGAGTGAGAAAGAGAAAGGGAGAGGGGCTTTGGGGAAGAGCAGAAGGGAGGCAGTCGCACTGAAAAAAAGACAAACATGGAGAAGCGCAGAAAGACATACAGGCAGACAGACAGACAGACAAGCATACGGACACAACCGCCCAAGACAGACAGACAGACAAATGCAAGAAGATGATGAATGCAAATGAGAACACGTTAGTATAATTATAAGCCCATCTTCAGACAGCCTCTGGTAGGCAAGAAGATCCTTAGCTCGTATTGTCTCCCACCAACCTCATCCCTCGTCACCCGCGTGGGTTATTCACCCTCGTCACACAAGTCATGATCACTGCCATCATCGTCGTCGATTTCATTCCCATCACATCCATCGAGCACGTCACGTGTCGGTGTGCGGTCGATCCCCCTTGCATATCTTGTGTAGCAAAACTTTGCAAATAACAGTCCCACCCTATCGTTTTCAATGACGGTCGGTTATTCACCTCCAGGCTCTTAGCTATGCCTACATCCCTCCCTCCCTCCCTCCCTCCCTCCCTCCCTCCCTCCTCCTCCCCATCTTTCTCTCTCTCTCTCTCTCTCTGTTTTTCTTCTCTCTCTCTCCTACTTTCTCTGTCTGCCTCTCTCTCTCTCTCTTGTTTTCCTTCTCGCTCTCTCTCTCTCTCTCTATCTATATTTCTTCATGTCAAGGGTACTATTTCTCAGTTAAAAATGACGTACCTAAAACGACGTGGCGCAAAATTATTCCTCTGATTAGGCATCTAGATATTGTTTCTCGCAGTATTGCTACATTGGATTTGATCGGAATGGAATGCTGACAAGAAACATGTTCTCCAAGTCGTAATCTTTGTATCAAAATGTCAAACGTCTTTGTCCTGTATAAGAAAGTACAATTGTCAACCTACCAATTTCTCATTTTCTCTATTATGTCCATTACCATGTTAACACGTTCTCTCTCCCTCTTTCCCTTTCCAGCTCGCATAAGTCTCTCTCTCCACCCCTTCCTTTCTCGTCTGTCGTTTCTCTGTTTATATATATATATCCGTCTCCTTCTTCCCCCTTCTCCCCCCTCTCTCTCTCTCTCTCTCTCTCTTTATCAATTTACTCTATAAATATTGTGCGCCATAGCTTTTTGTTATCATTCCATTGCTGGTAAAATGATGCAATACACATGATCTGTTTAATGAAATTATTTCCCTTAAGTTTCCAACCGTACCATTAACATGATTAAAGAAAATAAAATGGATAAACGTAGTTACACCTGCTCCGTCAAAATGAGTGACTATGACCACAAGAAATGGGTGCACATTTCTGTCCCCTTTGAGCTGCACGCAGACCGCCTTCAGTAATGAGAAGGGGGTCAAAGCCAATGACCGATGGGAACAAATGGAATAGCGTCATTTCTTTATCGATTGGTCTTGACTGTGGTTCAACAATTAATGTTTTTGCGAGGTTGTTTTTAGAGAGCGACCGAATGCGAAGCAAAAAAGCAGTCAAATGATTGGTTTCAGTCTTCTTCGACTTTTGTCCTTTACATATAAACACAAAAACGAGAAAGTCCCCCATCTCTCTCTCTCTCTCTCTCTCTCTCTCTCGGTCGGTCGATCGATCGATCAATCGAATGAAAAGTAGTAATCTTCCTTTGATCTGAAACTATGATAACAAGTATTCTTAATGTTCTAATCTCACTCTAAATCAAATATTAGTTTTCTCTTTCTGTATCATGCTTATTGCTTATACAATCTTTCATATCGCCAGTCTATGAAATAATAAGTAAACTAATAAATTGTATATACTTTCAAAATGTAAAAGAGATTTCATGAATTGACCGACATAGCATACCTATGAATTTCATTAATAACATGTGTGTACGAGTAGACAGTTCTTTTCTTTACGCCAGTTATGTTAATGTAAATGTTCTAAATACCTCCTGTACGTTAAATGCAAATTCCAGATCTGTGAAATTGGTTTTGACCTGTCTCTTTCAATATTCCGATGACAATTCCACGTGTGATGAATTAAACAGCACGGGGAAGAAAAGAAATAATCCAGATTTTGTCATTTGGCGCACATGTAATCAATCTTCCAATATTTGTGATTGCCTTAAAACTGCGTACGATGAGGGCATACGTTTTTGTTTTCATAATTCCGTCTGTTCGGGGAGAGGAAAAACGTCATGAAGTCGCATTTTGTTCGCGTTTTGGGTGATGAATTTAAAGAGGTCGAGTTTGGGGGAATAGCGGGAACAAATTAGTGCGTTTTATAATTCTTGTTTTTGTTTTTGTATCCAAATGGGAAAAAATAAAAGCATTGGTCATTGGAAAGGAATGTTTTTTAAAATATTCCAATCTTCCAATATTTGTGATTGCCTTAAAACTGCGTACGATGAGGGTATACGTTTTTGTTTTCATAATTCCGTCTATTTTGGGGGAGGAAAAACGTCATGAAGTCGCATTTTGTTCGCGTTTTTGGTGATGAATTTAGAGAGGTCGAGTTTTGGGGAATAGCGGGGGAAAAATTAGTGCTTTTTATAGTTCTTGTTTTGTTTTTGTATCCATATGGAAAAAAAATAGTAACATTAGGCATTGGAAAGGATTGTTTTTAAAAATATTCCAATATTCCAATATTTGTGATTGCCTTAAAACTGCGTACGATGAGGGCATACGTTTTTGTTTTCATAATTCCGTCTATTTTGGGGGAGGAAAAACGTCATGAAGTCGCATTTTGTTCGCGTTTTTGGTGATGAATTTAGAGAGGTCGAGTTTTGGGGAATAGCAGGGGAAAAATTAGTGCTTTTTATAGTTCTTGTTTTGTTTTTGTATCCATACGGAAAAATAGAAGCATTCGTCACTGGAAAGGATTGTTCTTAAAATGTTCCAATCTTTCCAATATGTATGGAAGTCGTTTGCAACTTTATACTAAATATTGATACCACCTGCTTCTGTAGTCCCATATACCAATAACTCTGCCTATGACTTTCATTGTGATTTCCAGAAGACTTTGTCGGGTGGTAATAATTTTTATTACTCGAAAACTTCGCTTTTTTTTTTACTTCATTTAATCATCCATTCAGAAATATTTGTAGTCTCTATCGAAATATATTTTCATTATCAGTACTCAACTTTATCTTTGACCTTTGGTAGGGCCTATATATATCCCGTGTTTCTATAAGCCTGAATCGTAGCCACCGAAGCCTTGAGGTAATTGAACACCTTCACATAACTTCACTATGTCTTCACTCTATCTATATGGCGAGTTCCGTCTCTGCTTGTATATTTCTTTGAGCGCATAGCCATTCAGGAAGCAGCGAAAGAAAATCGGAACACGGCCGATCATCGGAGAAAACATGCCTCTCACGTTCCCGCCAAAAGCACAGAAACAAAACACATCGGTAGGGAAATGTAGTTCAATGTAACCAGCTGACCTATTTTTGACGCAGAAAATTTAATCGAATTCTTTTTATCTTGTCTCTGCCATCTCCGATTTCAGACAGCGTTTGTTATCTCAGTTTGTATGACGAGACAGTTTGCACTATTTTCCCTGCTGCTTTCGCTTCGACGACACCGCAGCGAAGCTGGGGTGCAATGGTATTCAGAATTTGATACAGGGTGTCCTCAACTTTACTGACTTTCGTGAACTATGTGGTCGAGTTCCATATTTTGATGGCCCTTGTTTGTCATATTACAGGGTGCCAATTTGTTGTATAGTTTCAGATAAGGATAGAGTGATATTGCAGCACCACCACTCCAAACGTCGATCAAAAGTTTCCAGATACCTTAATTCATTATTTAAGATTTTCACAGCTTTTGTTCGGTTTAAGCATGATCTGAACATCCATCAAGTTAAAAAAGGTATGATAGTTGCGTGTCCAATACTTAAAATTGCTAAATGGGTGGCATATTCTAAGGAACGGGATCCTTTATAATGGAGCGCAAGTGAGACATGCGGATCACCTGTAAGCCATTTCAACTCCTTTATTCTAGGCTTTTGCTGTATCCAACCACTAAGAGGATTACAATATATTTTTTAAAAGCTGATACGCGCGACAACTTTGGCAATTGGAGAGTACATAATACACGTTAATATACTTTTCAAGCTAATGTCTTTAGCCTACACCTTTTAATGGGTATTCTGATGGGTTTTGGCATCCAAACCGGTAAGTCGGCTAATAATCCTTTATTATTCATTACGGTTAAATTCGGCGGCTTGATAAATCCCTTCGAAATTAGGATAAAACGTGATAAAAAAAACAGGACGCAAATAATCGCTATATTAACCTCTAAACACTTCATTTTCTTTCTTGCAGGAACGTCTTTAATGAGTTCTACATTTTCAAGAGGACATATCGCATTTGTTTCGTCAAGAACTGCGCCTTCTTACATGGTAAGTATATAAAGGAAAATTGTGTAAAACGTAAGTTGATAGTTTTCAAGGATATGGTTACTGATCAATAAATTATACTTTTCAAGTCTTATTAATTGAAGAAGAACAAATATCCAATTACTTAATGATCGATCAATTTTGCTTAAAGTTGGACATCACATGTATGAAAGAATGCATCTTTATCTGAAAGTGGACAAAAACAAAGAAAGAAATCTATACTCGAATGAATGTTCTTTGGAAATGGATGCAAATATTCAACACTTTTCAATTAATCTTAGCTTTAGTCAAACGTTGCTATTGTAGGGATGGAAAGGAACCATGTTTACAGAACATCCCTTTTTAATGAGAAGTATATTGACCCTTGTCCGAGATAGAATTAAAACGGTTTTGGAGGCGTCTTTATACCCCATTCACACCGCCAAACCGACTCCACAACGACTCCAAAGCTATACCGACTCTTGGCCATTCAAAGGTAATGTGATTGTTTATTTTGTCTATTTTCGGTCTGGATTCGGTCTCATCGATGTGACTGGAGTAGTAACTCGTGCATCCCCAATTATCGCCCTGCCTCTGCATGTTGCAGCAAAATGGTGGCCAGTGAATGCCATACCAATCCCGAGGCAACAGGTTGTTCGGCAATTGGTCGCGAGGCAATACCAAAGATGATAAGAGAAGCCGACTCACTGATGAGTCGGAATTGAGAAAATGTCTTCGATTGAGGATAATTAGGGCCAAGGAAGGCATGTAAGGGGAAAATAATGGGAGAATAATGTTCAATATTCCAGACAGAAGAGAATATGTTCCAGTGCAAACCTGTCTTTGTCTGCATGGTGCTTCATTTTTAAGCGTATAATGTGCAACACTGTTATGCATCGAATATACCAATCTTGATTATTCATCCAGAAATTAAATTGACGGTATTTCTTACAACGGACTATCTACGAAACATGAATAAATATATTTTTCCATATTCTATTCTATCTTTATAAAATAATGTAAAAAATGGTAATGTTACATGTATTCACTATACGTCCAAAGCGTAGACAAGTCATGAATGTCGCTTCAAGACAGCTAGTTATTTCACTGTGCAGGGCGAGGTATTAGTCTGGAATTGCTTGGATTTCAATTTTCATGATATCCCAAATTGCACTTATATACTTATATAACATACAAACCCCTTTACCATTTATAAGCAAGATTGGACATAGCGTACATTTTGTTTTCATGTGTAATAGACAATTGGGCATGGCGTCCGACTGGCGCGAAAGCATACTCCAACAAAATTTCTGATGGATGTACCACTGCATACAAATGTCACTGGCGCTCTACATGTTTTCTTGGCATAGATGCGGTGTTCTATTTCTTATTTATCTATTCCATGAGATATTTACACCCCCTTCCCCATCTTCCCGGAAAAGTTTGAAATTCTACCGCGTATTTTTGGTTGTGTTTCTCACACGCGCTAAAATGAAATGTATAAAGGATTTTTGTCAGATATAGCGAAGGAGGAAAAGTGATAATCTCCTGTGATTTCAAAGGAAGATGGCTTTCCAAATTGCTCGGTCAGTTGGGACCCCAAAAGAATCATGGTTGTAGGAGCTTTTCTAGCTAGGCTTTTAGGTCATATTTTGTAGACCGTGGATAGATATCGATTGTGGTACGATGCCTGGAGCCGACTTCCTTCGAAAAACGTCCAGAGGGGCTTAGCTACTGTATCTTTACCAACGACCTTCCCTGCTAATCTGAAAAACTTGACTTTCAAAGTTATCCTTTGCATCCAAAACTTCCATCCCCTCCCCCCCCCCTCTCTCTCTCTCTCTCTCCGTATTCGTGTATCACCTCTTATTTAAGAAAATAAGATTTTTCGTTTTCTGTGAAGATTAGCGATTAAACAACAGGAAATGAAAATTACCATGACTCGAAGATGAAAAGGGATTGCCAATTTCAAAATGGACGAAATGCCTTGTAGAGTTCATGATGAAGGGTATAGAGAGCATTGAGACGGGAATATTTCCCTGTGTCCTCTTATTCAGTACTTATGTGAGAAGCAAGTCGAACCTCTATCCCTCGAACTGTAGAATACATTTCCTCCTCGAACCCAGTGTAACCCTTCTTCCAATTTTAAGCATATTCAGCGTCCGTTATTTCCGTGTCTGCATTTGTCTGCCATATCAATTTGAGCTTGGAAATACTTCCAAATAATTTCCATCAGCCAAGGTTGCCCTTCTTCAAATTGGCAATGAATTAAGGCGCATATGGAAATGTCGTCAGAATTGGAACACTCGTCATTATTTGAATCACTCGAATATAAAGCACTTCACCAAGGTCAGGCTCAGATGAAGTCTGCTGCCGAGGGTGGGGTGCGTTGTTCATGGTCAGATGTGAATAAAGAATGATTATGATTTAAGAAAAGACTCGCCATAACCATGCTTCTAATCTAGGTACACTCTCTGCATTATGGCTTTGTTTCCCTCACCTTTCCATCTCTATCTTTCTTGGTGCCTCTTCCTTGGAGGAGCATGGGTACGCGATGTCCCCCCGTCAACCCTTATCCAATGAGCGTAGGCCATCTACCGTGGGCATGCAATGTTTTTCTTGACTTCCCGTTTGACTCGCAAGGCACTCAGACAGTATTGGTTGGCATATAGACAGCTTCGTTCTTTCTCTCAAGAGAAAACCTCAATTTGAAGACCATCATTGGAAACAAATTCTCAAATTAAAGGTCAGGAAATTGTAATTGCTGGCGGATAGTTTTATACTTCATCTATATGGAGTTTTGAATAACGTGTGATGCACTTTTTCCTACGGCATCTGATAAGGCTACTTTTCGAGTGTGATTTCCGGGGCGAAAGTGTGTCATATGCATTTTCTTCATCAACGATGAGCATTCAAATTCTCCTTCGTTTCTCTTTCTTATGTAAAGCTTCGTTTTACTCATCCTTATCTTCTCCCCTTTTCTCTCTCTCTCTCTCTCTTTCTCTCAGGTTTTCCTCTTGCTCTGTGTTTCACTTTTTCTTATTCCATTTCAATCCACATTCTTCAGTTGAATCCCTCCCCTTGTCTCTATCTCCCTCTCCTTCATTATTTTTTTCCTGTAAAAATCCGTCATATTTCAAAATGTGGGGAATGTTAGGGGGTATTAATTTGCATCCGAGAGTTATAGAGCACTTAAAGAAAGTCATTTTCTATGGTTATTACACTTAGGGTTGATTTCTTATCCCAGATGGAAAAGGAATAAGAGATTACCTTTATCATGTTTATTCATTATCTTACTATCTCGCCATTTGAGGCGATGCTAGCTGATCAAGAATACTTTCAGGGATATCAACTGAAAGTCAGCCTTAGTCTAAGGACTATTAACTGGCGAATGCCTAACCGATTTTGAGGGACGATTTCAAAATGGAGCAATCGTAAATGATCCGCAATCAATTTTCCTCGTTTCGCGCTAACGTCTGATTATAGGTTCAGTGTACTTCAATGGAAATGGAAAAATGAAGCTTAGACGTTTCAAAAAGCTTGGCTCTGTGTTGTTAAAGGAAGTAAATTTTGTTAAAGAATAGTCAGCCCAAAAGCCGAGGTGATCTTCAAGGAACGTATTACGGTTCCAACAAAAAAATGTGCACATGATGTATCACAAAACAAAAACAAAAACGTAATATAACAAGAAGAAAATCAACCATTCTACCAATTGTCATTGTCCATTTCGATACAAATGTCAATCCATTTATATAGCACTTTAAAGTTCGTAAACCAGTCCTGAATTTCACGAGTAAAGACACTTTTGTTCAAAAACATGAAATACATTATGAGCATGATGAAAACCATGCCGGTTCAAAGCATCTATTCATTATCCGACGAGTCCTTAGAAAACATTAAGTCCATTTACTGTCTGTTTTATGAATGTGCTCGCTCATTCTTCACCGGGTTTCTATTTAATGAGGAATGTTCTCTTTCGTACCTTTCTAAATCGAAATTCAAAGTTGTCCTTAATTGCCCCTTGCCTGTTGATCGATGGCGCCTTAACATCTGCATGGAGAAGATTTCAAGCACCGCTCTCTTCCTTCAATCCCTCGGAGCAGAGATGAATCGAAAGCAATCTAAGAGTAGCTGCACCTCCGATTTTTTACGACGTTTCAAGACCCATTCACGTTTCAAATACACCGGTGTTTCTTAATCAGGGATGTAGTTTCCTGAGCAGCGCCTGGTAAACAGCCATGGCCATGACGATAGGTCTTCGCCAGCTCCTCGCTAGCTGCTTGACGAAATATTCATAAGAGTCAATGTCATGGATCCTGAGGTACTTGTTCCTAACTAAAGGGCAGCGTTCGACGAGATGGAGTGTTGATGACGGTTGCAAAATTTCGCTCTTTGTTTGTGCATCTTAACGAGTTTCTTTCACCTTATGATTCTGTCGGGACGATCGGTTCATTGATTTGGAATCCGTCTTCGACATTTCTTCTATCCATCGATTTCCAGTCTTCAAGTCCAAGGTGTTGTGTTGTTCAAGATATTCGTAATCGTATTGTTAATCACTAAACTATTTTGTATTCATTGTGTCGTGATTTTTAAGTAATGCCAAAGTATTGTCATACAAAACCAATAGAATCTTTGGCGTGACATGCTTGTGTTAATGCGATGATCATTAGCTGATTGAGTGGAAATATTCAGGCATCAATCAGGAGCCTGTTACAACGAACACTAATAACGTCCAATTTCGTCGACATCGTCATGAAACGTGCATTTACTAACACACATATATCGGCGACGTTAGACTTGTATTTTTTTTCTTGCAACTAGGACTACAGATCTTTACGACGCATTTCAATGGGATGTCCGCGATATTTACACTTACTTGTAAACAGTTTCTTGCAACGGACCGTAGAGATCTCAATTCTCAATTCAGTCGAACATGCATAAGAATACAAGCACCCCGATTTCATTAATGCTCATAAGGAACCTCAACATGCTAAATAACCCCCAATCTCCGAACCTCGTCAAAACACTCATCGGTGTCTTATAGCAGACTATCACCACAGACGTGACCCATGTCACCTTATACACCTACACTGGAAAGTGATATCTAAATGCAAACCGCTAGGTGAAATCCACCTTGAACATTATCCTGGGCAGAGCTGGGTGGACGATTCTGTTTGCCAGCTGACCAGTTAAAGGGTAAAGCCTTACATTATGCTATGTGTATGTTTGCATCATTGGTGCTTCATGTTCTGATCGTGGTTTTGGAAAACTTGCTCACAGACGATACATGGTAAAAACGTTGGTCTCCCACGGGTTTTCTTTATGGAGCTTACAACGACACCCAATATGTGTATGAAGCTATTGACCGATATTTAGTAGCATAATCCATAACTTCGTATACATTATACTTATTCAACGAGTTCACATTCATATTCGACTCGTTTTCCCACGTGACCACCCTCGATTTCGACCCTTTTTATTAAAATGCATATTAATGGCGCACCCCTCTGTTCATCCCGGCCGCCTTTCTCCCCCTCCCTGTTTATTCCACAGACCTTTGTCACGCATAGTCTACCTCCTCTTGTTGGTTGTTATATATCTATGATGCTGTGCTCATGATCTCCAGTGTATGTGATTTTATTGCTTTTTCATCATGCACCCTTGTCCGGCGCACCTCCGGGTGCGGACTCCGTAGACCGAATTGACAAGAACGATGCGGGTAAACCGACACCCTCGGCTCGATATTAATCAACCGGACGCCTATTTTGAGGATGAGGTATTATCGGGCGTGAAGGGTCGAGCGTGAGGGTGAATTCATGTTCTCCTTCCTCTCGACCACCGATGATGGAGGGTGAGAAGAAGGGGGAAGGGTGAAGGAATACGGGAAGAGGGGGAGTAGATGTGGTCAGGACATTTTAGGATCTGCCGTAGATGTTAAAGTACTGTCATGGAATTTTTAGTAAAGAAATGTCAATGAGATGAGGTGGGTTTGAAAGCGAACTTAGAGTTTAAAGAAGATGAGAAGACTTGTTTGAATACCTTACACGATACGAGGGGCCTCTGCCCCACAGCATGATACCACTTACATATCACTTGTTCACACATGTGTCTATCTGTTAGTGGTATTTGATATTCTCTGCTTTTAAACCTTATCTTCTCCGATAGTGCAGAATATATTTGGGTGCTTGCTCTGTCTCTCTCTCTCTCTTTCTCTCTCTCTCTCTCTTTATATATATATTTATCTTTCTCTCTCTCTGTCTCTCTCTCTCTTTCTCTCTTTCTGTCTGTATCTCTCTCTCTATCTCTCTTTGCTCTTTCTTTCTGTATTTGTCTGCCTGTGTCTCCCTCTAGGGTTATAATTTAAGTATGATGTTTCCCAAACTTCTCTCTCTCTCTCTCTCTCTCTCTTCTTCACGACCACCTCTCAAATTGCCCCCTTTATATTTCTCTATAAACTCTGCTCACTCTCTGCCCCATATCTCCCTCTCTAACCTGCTCTCTCCCTCTCCCTCTCTCTTTCTCTCTCTCTCTCTCTCTCTCTCTTTCACCCTCTTCCTCCCTGTCTCGCACGTCCCCATCTCATTCCCTCCATCTTCCCCTTTCTCTTTTCCTATATTGTGCACCCATAACTTTGGCAGTGGTGCCCAATCAAAAAGTAAACCCCTTGTATTCTCTTCCTCAATATATTTCTCAAGTGCTACAGGTTTGTGGTCGAAGACTAACGTAATGTTGCCCCGATAGTTCATCTCCCCTCCCCTTTCTCCATCCCCATTGAGAAGCAATGTGAGAAACGAGAATAGGCAGACAGTTCGATTTACATGAATAGTCGTGGTTGTGCTAAATTACCCATTTTACTTCTTCGATTATTACGGTTTCCTAGAAGACAGATTTATTGTATCACGCGGCCATATATTTGAGCCCCTCTGTCGGACTACTCTCTCTCTCTTTCTCTCTTTCTCTCTCTCTCTTTAAAAAATCTCTCTTCCTCCTTCTTTCTCTCTTCCATCTTTCCCCTCCCCTCTCTCTCTCTCTCTCTCTCTTTCTCTTTCTATCTCTATCTCATGCCTCTCCCCTCTCTATATTTTCCCGCCGTCTCTCTATGATTTTTATCTCCCTGTCTACATCCATCGTCACGTCTCCCCCCCTCTCTCTCTCTCCTCTCTCTCACACACACACACACACACACTCTCTTTTCTTTATCCAATCACATTCTCCCCCTCCCTCTCTCTCTCTCTCTCTCTTTTCAATGTCATTCTCTTCATTTTCTTCTACATTCTCTGTAAGCAAGAATCATGTACAGCATTGGTAGGTTTAATCATTACTGCGGTATAATGACCTTCATAAATCCGACACCAGACTCGCATCACAAACAGCTGATTTCGGTCTTTAAAATCAATTACGATTCATAACTGTTCCACATTGATTTTGTTTCATTGTGTCTCATTTCACAAAGAAACCGCGACACGTAACTATAGAGCCTAAATTGTTATGACAAATTCCACCCTTAATTAAAAGGGCCGGCCTTCCCATATTGATTAATATGTATGTACAAAACGCATTGCACTACTAAGTATGCGAATGATATTCACCAACCTGCAACACACTTTGAATGAGCCGTGACCCAGAAATTGCGGCGCTTAAAATCAATGCCTTTGTTCCGATATATGCTATTAAGACGATCGCAAATGCTTTCGAAAAATGTGTCAATCCTTTTGGACATTAGAATGACGTGTCACGTAATACGAATGTGATTCTTTAGGCAATAAACAGATAGAATAATTCATTGGAATTCTCCTTGAGGTGATATCTTGAAAGTCTTTGCGACCTTGTTTATTATTGTTGTTACTTTAAATATAGTTACATGCACTGGATATAACTCCTTAACAAATTGGACATTTCAAAGAATTTGTCCGACTCCTAGACAGGCTAGACTAGCTAGCCGGAAACATTGCCCCTTCTTCAGTTGAGCTCTATGAGCGACCACATTACGTAACCGCACAACTAATCTCATGGGTTTTTCACTGTCCGTCGATAGCAGACAATTGCGTTACCAAATAACACGTTAAGATCTTCATTAGACGACTGCTTCCTGTACTTTTACTTACGTGAGTTTAAGCCTTAAATATCATATCTGTACCATTCCTAATGAAGGATTTCAATGATGTCTTATCCTTTAATTGCAAGAATCGGAAGGGATTGACCTCTCGACTCCAATTAAGACTGCAAATAACACCTGAGCAATGCTAATTGTACTTGGTGAGTGGTAACTGATTGTATACTGATTGTATATGGTTGTATATTCATGGCATCATAAAGTTGTGTGATCTATAAAATTCTATCAAGATGCCAAGATGAACTTAGATGTAAGTTAACAATAAATATTTCTTTAATCTTAAGTATGTTGAATTCCTGATATAAATTTAAATTATTTGTATGCGCCTTGAGCATCTCTAGCGATTGATATGTTGCGCTTTATAAATATTGTTATGATTATTATACACAAAACTGATGAACGACGTTTGCTACAGCAAGGGTTGATCCGGGCTTTATTTTGTCAAAGGTATTAGGGTTAGGATTGCAATTGGGGTTTTGGGTTAGGTTTAAGGTTAGGTTTAGGTTTAGTGTTGGATCCATGGTTGAAGTTAAGGATTCAATTATTGTAGGAAGTTATCGCGGAACATTTGTCGGAGGAGCTAGTATCGTACAAACCACAAACTAGCAATTATTGCTTCTACTTAAAGCCTATCTGCACTAGTTTGGCCAGGAGGGATTAGACCTCCCTGCGTGGTCACTGGCAGGTGGTTATCTCACCAAATCAGCTCTCAATTAACATAAGAAAAAGGGGATCATGGGGGACCAACGGGTACCGCTTAGGCATTGTTGGCTATATAGAGGGCGCAAGTAGATACAAGTAGTGCAGTCCCGCTTTAATATATCAAACAAATGACAAGAATGTCCTCTTCTTCTTCTTCTTATTTTTACCCGAAATATTATTTTGAGATTGTCACGACGAATTAAGGATAAGCAAGGTTGAAATTCGATCAGTCTAGATTGTAAAATTCCTCATTTTAGAACAAACTCATGAGAAAATCTGTCCCTTTCAATAACTGACAGATCATAATAGAAATCGATAAGAAGAGCGGGTTGTTGTATTAAAATGAAAATCAGTTTTGAATCGAGAATTTAATATATGCACTGCCCTACTGTGATCTCCCGTCACAAACAGACATTTCTCATCCATTTCGATCTACTGTTTCTTCTTTTTTTTTTTTTTTGGAAACTATACCTATTCTATTATATCTGCTCATATAGGACAGTTTGAAAATAGAAGAATAGTTGTTACCCGTCTAGCAATTAATATAGAACGGCATTACACGGCCTAACTGTTGTCTTTTAATCTACTTTCAACACTTTTTGTTCTTTCAATACGCTCTCTGTTTATCGATCCGTGGAAAGTTAATGAATGCAAGAGAAAGATCTCTTGCATATGGATTAACAGATTAATTACAATGCGAATCATTTGTCTTAACCCATTTTCTACCGGAACCGGGTGATCCCTGTATTAAGCCTATATGAATATGAGAATTCAGAAGTCATCTGGTTCAATTTGATGAGATTCAAACATATTCTGGATTATGTAAGATAAACTTTACCACCAATATGATAGATGGGTTATTTCTTACCAGATTTAGTTGATTCACTTTTTGGTTTAATACAAACAAAATCCAGCACCCTTTTGATGTAGTGCTGAAAAGAAGAGAAAGAAATAATGGTAGATTTTTCTTCTCTGATCCTTCAAAGTAATGATTAGATTACCTAGGCCATCCTAAAGTGATATCCTTGACCGATTACGTCTTTTCCCACATCTACATGTACAGGTATTTAGGCGCCACTTTGGACATCGCAATGCTGTATCTTAAAGACGGCAATTGACACTGCATCAGCACTGTTCATATTTGTGTGTGAAAAGGGAGGAAGAGACACCTTATTATACAAAGTAAGAAATCAGCTTTGTGTCGGCAATGGGTGATCTTTGAATTCCAAATGTCGTCTGTAAAAGAGCAACATCATTTATGGACACGTCCTCTAGCATACAGTCTTACTCTGCATGGTCAAGGGTATTTCTTTAGCATAACCGTGTCATGTCCTTGTAAACGGTTGCAGTCTCCTCTCTAAGTTGTGATGGGGATTTAAGATAACATGCACTTTGTATCTTTAGGCCTCGATCAAAAAAGACGCGGCATAACCGCGGCTTTTTTTTTTTTTTTTTTTTTTTTTTTTTTTTTTTAATGATGACGCATGTTATAACACAAAGCTCAGCGAATACGCGCATCATCTTTGTTGCGCGCTGTAGCCACTCATTTACACGTTTTAAAAAATACGGCGAGTTTTTGCAGCGGTTTACCGCGGCATGTTTTAAAAAGCCTTTGGTGTTGTAGATTTAGAGATTGTCTAGGTTTGTCATAGAAAAGTGAACTCTATTCTTTGTTGAAGCGAATTTTCCCCTTGTAGGATAATCGGACGATGTTCCCTGGATTCGGGGAAAATGAAAAGAGAGAGAAAGGGAATAACAGATCGCCGTCAGCGAAAAATTTCTCATCAGATTTGACATCGATGCCCCTCAGTAATCAATAACACCGGAAATATGTCTCCGAGTTCATGCAGTTGAGTAATATGAATTGTATCCATCATTCTTGGTACCCTAAATGCTAACATGTCGTAGTCTATGCTTGAATGCGATGGTAATATTCAGATGGCTGGTGGGTTGCATCATGGCAAAACACACATGATATCCGGCTATTCGCTGTACGTACCCATCTTGCATTTCCCGTACATCTATAATAAAATCGTTGTCGCTTCATGATCAGATGAGGATTTCACTTTCTCCCTTGTTCCTAAAATTTCCCAATTACGTGGCCTCCCAATATTCTTCGGATAGGTTCGACTTCTGCGTTATTATGCGTCTGCTCGCTTAATTCCCTGCTGTCACCGTTTTACAAGTGGCCCCTTTCGTTATATTACCGCATCTGTTTGTTTAAGGCTAATGAAGATTTCATTAGTGAAGGCTATCACTGATTAATGTCTCTGAAACCTGGAGGCCAGTTGGGGGCGTTGGAGAATCAAAGATGAAGATGATTCAGGATATTAGCTTGGTCAGTTGGTCAGGGTCTCCCATAAAAGTATGTGTGTACACAATGTGTATACAAAGTTAAAGTTGTTGCTGTCGTTTCATTTATCGCAGTTAGCTTCCCAAACCTTCGCTGAGTAGCTATGTCTTGGCTATTTATCAATGATTCAAAAAGTCAAATTGATTTATAAGATGATAAAACAATCTAAAATACTATTTCCTTCAGCAAATCGTTCCTTGGATTCAATATCATACCAAAAACTTATGATTTGTACGGCCTTCATACAGATCAATACTTTTGGCTCATGAATGTATTTTTAACTTTCACTCCAAGAGTTTGAAGGAAAGTAGTACAATTTAAAGTGTTTTGTTTGTATCAGCTTTCTTTCCGCGTTTTGACAACACTGCCTTCACTTAAGGATGTGAAATTGACGAATACCCGAGAGATTTTAGATTTTGTTCAAAATAAATACATTTGCCTAATGTGGCCTGTCCTAGTCTACGTCAAGGTTGGAATTAAACGAGACACTTTTGAAGGATTTACTTCTCAAGGCTTGCTTCTATTGTCATCCTTCCGCGGACCATAATAGAACCTAATATGGATAAATGATGCATGTCAATTCTCACTCAGGCAAAACAATCAAGCGTGCTGATAAATCATGTGGAGTCTATAAATTCATTTGAAATTGTAAACATTTAGCTAGATTGTATCCCTAGAGCTATTTCTATGTACGCTTTTGTACGAATATGTTAGTATTTAAAAACATGTTTACGTATTTTTCTTTGCCTTTGCAGAAATTATTTCTGTTTCAAAACATCAGGAACTTTTTGGGCTAAAAATAGTAGATATTGTTGCTAAAGGACAGTTCCCTCATTTACTACGTTCCTGTATGAATTGCTACTTCTATTTGCATTTCAAACTGTATCAATTCATTAAACAAAATGATAATGTTAACGTTATCATACATGTTTTTGTTTTTCTGAATCATGGAATTGTATTCAACTCTTTTGTTTGATCTAGTTCAAGATACATAATCAACTGCATGTGTGTGTATTGGGTTTTTACAGACGTGTATCAATCAGATATGATTATTTACGTCTGGGGACCGACCTTTAACGTCACCATCCGAAAGACGTGACTCAGTTTCGAACCTGCGTCCTCGGCTGAATCAGTTTGTAACTTCCACTGTTAGCTGGATTACAGGCGCACGGATTTATTCATGACTTATTCGTAATACATGTACCCAACTATTCCTCTTTTAAATTGCTTATAAACTAACTATACTTAATAGTGCATCGACTACATAACTAACAAATATAAACAAATTACCGAGGGGTATCCGACGACTGCTTGCTATGACTTAGATTGAGCCCCTGTTGTCACAGTGTGCCCTAAACCCTTTCTTTACCTCGACCTTAAAATGCCAATGAGTTTGCATTGCCAGAGGAACTGGAAGGGTTAAATAAAAAGTGACTCGCAGCTGCCAACTTGTTTGGTGTGGAAAGTAATGTCATTTGACGTGCTATGTGCTGGGTCAGGCGGGGCCCGTCGAGATGAACATGTCTGGATTAATGAGAAGTGCATGTTGCATACGCCACGTCAAACTGATTCATGAACAGCATACAAATCTTTGAAATATTTAGCATCCATGCTGCAGCTGACTCGCTTATATCTTACGTTTCCGAGTAGACCTATGTGATCAAAGATCCATCTTCACGATGATATAATGTAAATGCAAACGATGAACCTTGTTAGAGTTCTCCTTTCCAAAGTTGCAAGGCGGACTATTCAGGTTGTTTTTGTTTGTATCTCTTTGCAACCGATGTTTTCAACTGTAATCCACAGTTATTCGTGTATTCCACACCTTCAATACAAAGGCTAATTCGGTATCCACGAATTACGATTTCCATAAAGAGAAGGCTGAGTTTCTTCAATTTTTCTTTCAAAGAATGTGACCTTTCCCCTTGTATTTACGCCCATTTTAAAGATTATCTCACACGAAAGGAATTGCTCTTGAGATCCCACCATATTCTACATATAGAACGAATGGTAGTCTCCAACGTTGGGTCTTATTTCGACGCCACGTTTATGTGTGGTCCCATATACTCATTTTGTTGTTGAGTAGGTTAAACTTCTTTTTGTTAATAGTGAATTTTCAGTACGTTAGAGCAAACGCCCAAAGAGGATTGTAATCAGGTGAAGATGTGAACATGTTTGTGGTTGGAGCGAGACAGTCCCTGGAGTATCAGGGCAAAAATAGATAAAAGGAGATAGAAACATAACCCCATCCAACGAATGGGAGCCGTATCAGCGGACTAACCATGTCTCACGCTGGGCCGATCAAGTCGGGTAGAGACTTGTAACCCGTTCAGACTGTCAAGATATGTCGTATAGAAATCATCGTGTAGTGAAGGGGTGGATAACATCGTCTCAGGAAACGTGGAAACTAGTTTTAAAGAGGTCGGTTGATATGACGTCTGACCAATCACCAGTGTGTCCACAATAAGCCCCACCAGGTTATACGGTTTTCGTACGATACGACGATCAGATGAGACCGGTACCCTGATTCTTTTTCGAGTTGTTTTTCGAAACGATGCTCAAACGTGCGTTTCACTATACGACGTTCAGACTGGACAAAATTCATTACTTTTCGGTTTTCGTATCGGCATACGATTAATGTTGATAGTCTGAACGAGGTAAGGGGGCCTCGTCGGACTCTGTTCTCCGCCTGGCGTCTATTTATCTCTTTGTCTAACAAGACATGGAATGTTTGATGCTGTGAAGGTTGCAAGGTCATTGGCAACACGAACATAGGGGGTTCGATAGCCTTGACTGTATGACTGGACTATTGCCTTAATGTTATCCTCATATGATATTCAAACAAACATAGGACATGTGTAGGAGACTCAGTGTGTTGAGTAACCTTGACTAATTGACTTGACTATTGCTGACATGGCACTACCGTATGATATTAAAACAAACTTTAATAGGAGACTCAGTGTGTTGAGTAACCTTGACTAATTGACTTGACTATTGCTGACATGGCACTACCGTATGATATTAAAACAAAATTTAATAGGGGACTCATTGTGTTGAATAGCCTTGACTAATTGACTTGACCAATGCTGACATGACACTACCGTATGATATTAAAACAAACTTTAATAGGGACATACTGTGCTGGATAGCCTTGACTATTTGACTTGACTATTGCTTACATGACACTACAGTATGATATTAAAACAAACTTTAATAGGGAGACTCATTGTGCTAAATAGCCTTGACTAATTGACTTGACCAATGCTGACATGGCACTACCGTATGATATTAAAACAAACTTTAAAAGGGGACTCCTTGCGTTGAATAGCCTTGACTAATTGACTTGACCTATGCTGACATGACACTACCGTATGATATTAAAACAAACTTTAATAGGGACATACTGTGCTGGATAGCCTTGACTATTTGACTTGACTATTGCTTACATGACACTACAGTATGATATTAAAACAAACTTTAATAGGGAGACTCATTGTGCTAAATAGCCTTGACTAATTGACTTGACCCATGCTGACATGGCACTGCCGTATGATATTAAAACAAACTTTAATAGGGGACTCATTGTGTTGAATAGCCTTGACTAATTGACTTGACCTATGCTGACATGGCACTACCGTATGATATTAAAACAAACTTTAATAAGGGACCCATTGTGTTGAATAGCCTTGACTATTTGACTTGACTATTGCTTAGATGACACTACCGTATGATATTAAAACAAACTTTAATAGGGGACTCACTGTGCTGAAGATCCTTGACTATATGACTGCTTGCTATCATCGCATGATATTCAAACAGATATCATGGACTCACTGTGCTGAATAGCATTAACTATTTGACATAACTATTGACTTGATGATGGTGTCTACTTCATCTTCATCTTCATCATGTGGTATTTTACCGAGTAGGATGTAATATAAGTAAACTACTTCTATATGGTGCATGTTTATCTACGCGTAGATAGCCAGATAAACTTCATTAAACAATGTCATAAAAAAGCAAATTCATATTCAACAGATAATCAATAAAGATGAACTAAACATACAAACAGATTATGTAATGTAACATGCTTTGTCTATTAACTTCTGCATGCAACGTTTTATCAATATTTGACGGACTCCTTTAAAAAAGGGTTACCTGCTTGAAATATATTTATGGCATTAAGTTCTTTAGATTTGATAAAACGGAATACTTTTAAAATATAATTTTTTTTTTTTTTGGAGAAGATTGTTTTTTTTTCAACAACAACTAGTCGTTGTCTATAATCTCAATTCATATCCGTCACCTAAGCGTTCCAAAAAACGTCAAATTCGTTAAGTGCGATTAAATTTTATCTAGAACCTTTTTCTTGGTGTTTTCGTTTTAGCCCGCAGGTATGTTTTCCATTATTTCCCTGTTTAAATAAGGTTACCTTCTTGAAATATATTGGTGCCATTATCCGTTTGTCCTTTAGATTGTGTATAATGGAACACTTATACAAAATAAAGTTTCTTTATAGTTTAAGAAAGACGTGGTTGCCAACAACAACAATAGCGAAAAAGTAATAAACGTTTGAAAAGAAACCAGGTTCTTTTTTTTCCTTTCATCGTTTGTCTGGACACTATAAATACCCCTCTTATGAGATGTTTACGTATCTCTTGAATCCGTCACTTAAGCATTCCAGGAAACGTCGAATTTATTTAGTGTGATGAAATTGTTCTTAGAACGCTTTTTTCTTGAAGTTTTCATTTTCGCCCGCAGGTATGTTTTCCATAATTTGCCTGTTCAATATTTGCATGTCACTTTCCTTCGCGGGACAGTTTTTAGACTGATTCGGTGCTACCCTCAGTAGCTACGGAGGAGCTAACGAAGCAGCGAATTTCTGGCTGGCATCAGAAACAACTCTCCCGAGATAAGATAAACAATATGCCTGGACCCCTCAAGAGAATAGATTCCCTAGTCCCTTCGATATGATTAAGATGGTAATTTCTGTCTGCGGATTGGCATTATGACACCTTGTAGAATTGAATCTTGTTTTCCAGCACGATCGTTCGCTCCGAGCGTCGGACTCAATGTACAAATCGATGAAGTAAAAAGTAGCAGCGGCAGAGAACGTGAAAAGGAACATTTTATCCAAACAATTAAATTAACTCAACCATGGTCATTGATAAAACGAGGCAAGCTCAGAAAGAAGAGGAAGTTAAGACTGCTACTCTTAAGAAGTTTGGTATGTTGCGCTGTTTACGTTCATCGCAATATTTTAGCTGGGAAATGGACTGTGCTGAGTATAGGCCATTGTCCTTGGTCAACAAATGACTGCCGCTAGTGGCCTGCCTCGGGTGCTATTCTTTATTATGCATTTTTACATAACATCTCTTCTTGTCTAAGGCACCATGAAACTGTTTTTTTACAGTATTCTTTGTTTTATGATGGTGATAGATTTTACTGATAAAGTTTGAAAAGTTAGAAAATTCTTAAAACACACACGCACACACACACACACACGCACACAAGCACAAGCACATTATCAAATATTATTGACGAAGTTTTTAACATCCTATGTACTGTAGGTCAATTGAATGTGGCGTGGTCGAAACCACTGGCCCGTCTCTGCGGCATAGTGTTGGCATTTCGATTCCCGGCGGACACAGGTTCTCAACAATTGCAAAAAAATCTTCATGGGGAAATGGGAACTTTGATAGAGCTACGAACCATTATTGTCTCATTTTCATTTCTCACAATTCATATTCGCATATTTATATATATATATACCTGGTGTCAAACGCTACACACAACAGTTGCAACAAGAGAAAGAAGAAAATGGTGAGCCGTGTTCATTGCATTACTCAGTGGCAGACAGTTCTTTCCGAAGCCATTTTATCGAAAGAGGCTTTCGAATAATAAGCTGTCTTCGAACTTAAAAACATGAACCCAAAACTATTCTTAGCATACCCAATTTTCTTACTCTTTTCCAGGAATCGTCTATTGGGATGATTAGGCATTCGCTGATATCTCTCATTTTACTGCCTAAAGTGTTTCAACCGTTCATGGTAAACTTTCAAGAGTGGGATAAATCACGTTGATTTGGAGGCATTAACCTTCCACCATCACAAGAGTCTAAATGAAGAGGCTATGTGAGAAAGAGAGAGGAGTGAAGGGGGAGAGGGAGAATATGAGATGGGAATATAGGGGTGATACAAAAGAGGTCGTTTGCCACATTCGTCGAGAATTTCTAAATGTGTTGCAAAATAGTACATATTTAAAAGAATTTAAAAGAAGATTCGTCCGCTTACTACTGTTTTTATGTTAGTGGGTTGAGCTGTTTAGCACCGTCGTAACCACAAACCTTATCTTATCCAACTTCTACCATGCCCCTATGCAGCTCCATCCAAGCTCACAATATCTGGTGATGCCTTCTCCGGTCCCCGGAGAAAGGACACGGGAAAGATGTACACTCATCAGAGTTCGATCCTAAAAGGAGCCGTCTCCTCTGCTCCCAAGATGTCATGTCCTGCACAACAACTTAGCGGAGGACAAGCCCCTCATAATCTTGCTATCGTCTGTAGATGTACACCACTCCTAGTCCCGCTAAAGACGTGTGAGCATGCATGAGGCTGCGCACGAATCGCGCTAAGAAATGACATCCTCCTGGATGATCTTTTGAAGCAGTGTGAACACTTCCTTAGCACCCTAGGTTGGATTTATTAAGATCTGCGACGCGGCAAAAATCAATGCCCAGGCCAACTCGTGGCTTTCATTTTCTTCTTTGTTTTCAATCAGCTAATCTCAATCTACAGGTTGCTTATATCTCTGCCTATGCAGCCAGGGAGCTAATTATGCATGTTGAAAAAGAAAGAGAAGACAAAAAGAGTTCATGCATATTCGGGGAGCGTATAACGCATTGATGAGAAGTGTATCAGAAATAGAGACCGAATGCTTTGCTCCAAGTTTACTAACCTTTTCAAGTGTGTTGTGCTGGAGTATTTTTCTTGAATCCTCCTCTGTATTAGATATGTCACTCTTTGCGAGTTTTGGTGGAGAAGATTTAGAGCAAAGACTCTACTCTATAACGTATTTTGAGTTGATTTACAGACACAGACAAATTAGAGCTGCAATTTTGGGAAGGGTGGGGCAACAACTGACTCATTGATCCGACGTTGTTGTTTTTTAAATCTGTTTAAATTTTATAATTTCGGTTTGAATGTACGGACTTTGTAGACAACACGATAGCAACTACTTGAGAAAAATCAACCTAACGCAGTTTCAATAGCCTCGTGGGTTACCTATCGAAATGTGTGAACATGACAATGACGTATCGAACATGATTTCTTCAGGCAATACAATAGGGTATTGAAATTGCCCGTGAATTGATTTTCGAAGATAGTTGTGATCGCGTTGTAAAGTGAAGAAGGAATTTTAGGCTTATATCAAATAAGCATGGCCTTCAACTAAAACACAGAGCAAGACATACATACATTACTCTACGGGACCTAATTGAATGAAATCATGTGTAGTTTTCTCCATCTGCAGACAGGTAAAGGAGACAAAAAGGTGTAGATTTTGTTTTTCTTAAATATCTGCTGAAACATGCATCGTGAGAAAAATGTCCCTTGCTCATGTGATAGGTAATTTTCTCTGCAGATGGTATAGAAATTAATGAGTGAGCGATGAACAAATCTATTTTGTCAACAATAATCGGCTCAATATGCTGACGGTAATTACGCGAATTGAAGTTCCATCTAGCATGTTAATCATGAAGCATTTAATCGCATATCGAGTTATGGCACGTGACACTTGTCATCACGGCGCATAACTATTCGCACCTCGCGTTTCGTCAATACAATCGATTGCTTTGAATTCTCCCTCGCTCTGTGTCTAACGAATTGTAATTTCCCGAGGGAAAAGTATTCAATTTGCTTGCCCGTGTGGCGCAAATCTGTCCAGAAGATACCTACATTATCCCTCTCCCTCGCGAGCTAGACCGGTTAAAATTTAAAGAAAATAGTAAACACTGCCGGTATGTTGTTACATCATTTATTGATTCATTCGTTATCAGAACTCATCAGCTGCTTGTGTACTGTCGTTGATTGAAATCAATTTAAACTTCATTGTTGACTGCCTAGAACGCATAATTGATTAGTCTTCTGTTTAATGGGTAATCAGTCAGATTTGTTTTCTACCGTCAATTGATTATGTCAAGGGCAAAATTTCCCTTTTAATGGCAGGATTTCCTTTCCAAAAATAGACATTATCACGTTAATATCAAGGAATTGTAGCAATTCACATCAAGTTATAGGTCGTTAAAACTCTGCTTCAGTTTAGAGTATCTCAATGTGGCTAAATTATATACATGGTATATCAATTCAAAATGGTAATTTTATATCCCTTTTTTCTGATTTATTTCATTCTATTTTTTAACCATTTCATTCAACATAACACCAACAAAAATATTTTGATTGTTAAATATCATATGCAACATTAATTTTTTCCGCCAATGGCTAGGTCTTATCCGAACTCATACATCGTGTATTTTTTCGTGTACGAATATCCATCATGTTTTAAGTTCATCGACGCCGTGCGTCAATTAAAATCAATTTACATTATGTTTCGACCATATCAGTACAGAGTGGAAAGGAGTGCGGGGTCATTTGGACTATCTGGTGAACGTGGTGAACAACCTGAGCTGTGTGTTCCTATCTGAAATTTACCCACATGTGTTCTCACAAAGCTCCCGTCCTGCACGGTGCTTCGTGGCAAGGTGACCTTTGATGCGGGTGTCATTCAACCCCTAATATAGCCTATACCCGTGAATAATTCGAATAAATTGCCTCGTAACGAAGAGCTGCTTATCGAATCATTACTTGAATATGATGGGGCACATGAAAATCAATGCGCAATGATGAATGAGCACCATAGGTCGTAATTGCCCGAAATGACCCTTTAGAAATCGCCTCAGTGTGGATTCTTCATCAAATGGCTTCTCGCGTTACCGGTTGATATTTCAGTACACGCTATGTTCTCCCGCTGAAAAGTTTGTTGCGACAGAACTGAACACGCAGAACTTATACTGTTCTTTGCACATGGGTCCACACAGAGAATCAAAGTGAATTTGCCTATTTCTGATTTATTAAACATTTACTGGACCATATAAATGCTAAAGAGCGTTCGAACAGACTTTGGTGAGCACCTATTATGTGCCTGTGCTTGGGTTACTCTTGGGTTTAGGATCTAAAACACTCATGCCATATTGTCTTTGGATGTTAACTCTCGTGTCAGTTATTGCGGAATGTGGCCATTGTGTCCAATATGCTGCAAAGACATCATCAAGATCATTTGGTTCATGGGATACAACTATTTCGTTGATCACAATGAATAGTATTGATCATGAACAACAAATATATGGGCAGAATATACTCTATTTGAGTATTTAACCAGCTTACTCACACCCCCTACTTCCACCCCCCCCCCCAATCACACACACAATAACCTCCCACACACCTAGAGAAAACCTAAAAAACGCCACCACACGCTTCTTTCGTCCGTCCTTTGTACCTCAGTCAAACCGAGGAGACCGTCACCAGACCGAACAAAGATTTACACCAAATGTCATTTGAAATGACCAAAAGTCGGTCGGTTTGGAGTCGGTTTGACGGTGTGACTAAGGTATTAGACCCACCCTAGGTGCACACATTTTAATAAAGTGTCTCGACAGAACTGGCACTTACAAAAACCGGTTTAAGCACAAGGGTCGAGCTAATTATCTTGCCTGCCTTCGTGTGAATTCACGTCCTTCCAAATTGCATTTGAAAAATCAAGGCTCCTTTTAGAGGTCTCTTAAGATACTGTATCTATTGGCAGACTGGGATAATTCGGATTGGCCATCGATGTCCTGACCCATCTGTGTTATTAGATTTCTATCCCAAGGCCTCCTGACTGGGGATCTTAAAATCGGATCAAGACTCTTCATACTCCTTTCACAGAACTCATTTCCGGTTGGAAAATAAATCATCGCTCAGTTTTCTTTGGTAATGAACGTTCTGATTATAGTCATTGTCTCAATTCGCTAATTGATTGACCCTTTGCACTGCCCTTTATGAAATTATAGAGTCATCCTTGATCATAGTACTGCCCTTTCTGCCCAGCATTAAAAACAAAATTCGATTTGGGTGTTATCTTTTGGCGTTTCGTTTGTTGGTATTCAATCGAGGTTTGATATTGCCCTTGGCTTATAACGATTGAAGTATAAAAAAAACCCCAGAATGAATAGCTAAATAAAAGAGAAAGAAAATATAAGAACAAAAAGAGGAGGGGAAGCAGGTAATTAACCCATTTGTTTTTCTTTAATTGTTTCCATGAGCATATTCATTATTTTCGACAATTTGATAAACATTCCGAATCTCCCTCGGGGCATAGACAATGATGACAGTTGTTTACAGCTTCAGTGAAAACGTTAGCACAATGACCCTAGTATTCCGTTAATGACATTTCGTGCATTGTATACAACATCGCAATGAAATAAACATGGATGTGGAGACAAAAAGATGTGCCGCCAATGATTTCGTAGATAAAGAGGTAGATTCACGAATGCGAGGTAGGAAAACAATTACGGTTCGCATCGACTAAATCACTTGAAAATGTCGAATGTGTCATTCAAATTTGATTACTGCGAGTGACTGCAACTAATATGAAAAGAGCGATTCGCATCACGATTTCATGAGCTTCCTAAAATTCATTTCAGACTTTGCTTTTCCAGTGTTTACAGGATTAAAACTACTATTTCATTAATCCTTTTTAAAGATATCTTTGCATTTAGGATTAAAATTTTTGTATAACTAATGTATCTCTCAAATTGTATATATACATAAATGAACGTTGTGTTGAGATATTTTAGACTTAACATGTTCGAGGCAGTACTCCTGAAAAGGCTGCTTGAAAAATCGAAAATGACATTGCCTCCGTAAATGGTTAAATAATACAAGTGTGATACACTTCAGTGTGTATTGAACTATAACTTGTGCTTTCATATGTCAGTATGCATTTATTTGTATCTATTTCTGTACGTTTTGTGCCTCTCAATGCGGTGGAAATAACTTGTTTCTGTCAGTGAAAATTGCTCTTTTAATTTGATTGACGCTTGCTGATTCAGCTCTTCAGGCAACATATATGAATGTTTAACTGGATTAATCGATCAAGTGTGTCACGAAGGGGAAAAATAAATAATCACTTTTGGGATGTTTTCCTAAGAGAAGCAACACAAATGCAAATACATTAAAGATTTGGTTAAGTATATCAATCGTAGCTCGGTTCCTTGACTCCTCCCAATCCAATTAACAAAACTACTTTGATTGTGACGTATGCATACTGGGATAATAAGAAGATTGGAAGAGAAATAAAAGATGGAATAAGATAAACAAGATTGGTGTTAAGATGTAAAAGATGCAAATAAAGATGAAAGAAATAGATTATAGAGACGAGATGTAAGAAGAACTTCAAATATGTACGAATAAAAGCGATGCGATAAGCTCATACTGTATATACCAAAAAGAAGCAAATAGAATGATTGGTTGCATATTCTACAGAAATTACTATTCTGAGAGAAACTCTAATAGTAGAAGTTAGAGTTTTTGGAAATAGGAATCTTAAATGATACATCGCTCATTGTTTCGAAGAGTTCAAAAACAAGCTCAACTGACGGTCTTCAGGGAAATCTTTTACGAAAGATCATTGTAAGCAAGATTGTAAGTCTAAGCATAGGAATTACACATTTTACAAAAATTAATCGATTTTAACATTGCAATAGGATACGGAAAGTAAGTAAAATACATTAATCATAGGTAACAACAGATATATATGGAGTTGTAGAGAGAGGTAAACAAAAACAAAAAAGAAGAAGAAGAAAGTGAAATGTACGAGAAGGATGAGAGTGGAGGAGAGAGGACAGGAATAGATGTGAGAGAAAGGGCTTTATGAATAGGCCTGGAGCGACTGCGCGTTAATAACACGGCTTAGCCAAACAGAATAGGAGCTTCCTGTCTGCTTGTATCTCCCCAAGTTGCCTCTCGCAATGAGCGGTTTTTTTTTGCTTCTCACTTTGTTAAGGAAAGGGTTGTCGGAGTGCACCCAACTACTGCCACGATAGAGTAACACTCCGTGTGGTTCAGAACGAAACGTATACACTTGTCTTCTTCACGGGGAAAAAGTTATAGGAAGGTGGATGACGTTATAGGAAGGTAGATAACGTTTGCGATTAACTCTTTGAGTAATTAATCTTTAGCTGCTTCATTTTATATTCTAAAACATGAATTGATGACGAAATGTTGGTATTGTTTTGTTCACAGATTATCTTAAATATTCTCAAAGATATAAGCTAATGATTAGGGTCTGTCATTAGGCTTCGCAAAGTCAATAAAGTACTCTTTTCTCAAGATGCGTTTCCCGTGAGGTCATGGCTGGGCATCTGCCCGTATCATGGGAGCTATATTTCAGCTGTTTCCTTACAGAGGATACGAATGCCAAACAGAGCTGTCTATTTGAACATTTTTTGGCAGCTCTCATCAGTTTCAATTCGCACCCTTCACAATAGCCGCAAGTAACACGCTCTATCTCATTACTTTCCCCGCGTCTAACATCGGTTTAACATTACACGGCAGATTTCAACTCACAACCTTCTCTTTTCTCCGTTTTCCCCTATTTCATCTGCAGGTCTGAGAAGGAGGTTCGTCCTTTTTAAAGAGTTCAGTTGGTGCTGCCTGTAGGACGAACTAGACGGTCGGCAACGCTCACTTTCTACAAGCTCTTGAAACTGGAAGAGACTGGTAGTTTTCACACTTCAACTGTTACGTCGCTTATAAGTACACATTGAGACGTCTTTGCGGTAAAACCAACCAAGCTCTAATTGCGTTCAAGAGACAGCAAACATCAGTATTAACGAAATAAAACATCTGACAAGTGCTCGATCTGCTCTTTGACTTCTTCCATTTCACCCGAGAGCAGTCATACACCTGCTAGAAAGGGAAAGGGCACGATGAATTGAATCGGCTAACTTCGCTGCTCGTCGTAGTGGATGATTAGCCTGATCAAGGAATAACCTGTAATGGGAGATCACCGCCTGGAGCTACATCTTTCAAGAAGTGCCTACGCAATGGATGATACCACCATGGACGGATCCACTGCATCCTACGGAGACTTTTTCGAGGACACCAATGACACCACGAACGAAACCATCGCCGTCCAATCCACGGAAATCGGGGCTGGCATGGCACTGGCTGTTGTCACCTTGGCAACGGCGTTCGGCAATATCCTCGTGATCGCAGCCGTGATGTCATGGAGGCGCCTTCGCGTGAAGAAGACGAGTTGGTTTATTGTTTCATTAGCTGTGTCTGATGTCTCCGTCGCGTGTCTCGTCATGTCTTGGAATGCTGTCTCATACACGATTGGCTACTGGCCTTTCGGATTCTTCTGTAGGGTCCATACTGCATTGGACATCATGATATCCACAGCGTCTATTTTGAATCTATGTGTCATAGCCGTGGATCGGTACTGGGCCATCACGAAGCCTTTCGAGTACCAAGAGAAAATGACCAAACGAACAGCACTGATCATGATTGCTGTCGCTTGGATTCTTTCTTTCGTTCTTTCATTCTTACCAGTATTCAGTAACATCCACACCGTACCGGGTAGTCCGAACTCGCTGGAGATGGATCCTCCGCAGTGCATATTTCTCCTCAACCCGTATTACGCTGTAATCAGCTCGTGCATTAGTTTCTACATCCCCTCCTCCATCATGATCGCGATTTATGCACGGATTTTTCGCGAGGCTCGGCGGCAGGAGAAGCTCATTAGGACCCACAACACGCCGATGGACTCCAATCAACGCGGTGAGCACAAAGCTGCAAAAACTCTAGGCACCATCCTGGGCGTATTCATCTGTTGTTGGTTGCCATTCTTTGTAGTCAATTGCATACTTCCATTCTGCCCTCATTGCGTAAGCGACAGTGTTTTCCAAACAGTACTCTGGTTGGGCTGGATAAACAGTAGCCTTAACCCGCTTATCTACGCCACCAATCGCGAATTTCGAAACGCGTTCAAGCGGTTGATGTGCCGTCAGAGATTCCTGCGGGAAAGGACTCTCCAGTACAGTACAACAACCACCCTGCTGACTCACCTCGGTAATGGCAAAATAGACTCGAATGAGAACGAGCGGAGAAAGAGCAATCACCTAGAGACGGATCTCAAAAGAGAGGAGGCCTGCAGGAGCGCTCCCCCTGCTCCACCTCCTGCTGAAGGCAGTGGTTCGGCATCTCCCTCCAACCCTGGAACCCCACGGGTGCTACGAGTGGTCTCCGATGCTGCAGTTGAAGACACTACAGGGTCAGAGAGGGACCCACTGAGGCAACAAGAGTATCCTGAGCGGAATGTTGGACATAGACTAGCACAGTACAAAAGACTTGGTTCGGACCATCCAAATACGTAATGATGGCTGCATGGTATCTATCTTGTAACTTTGTGTTTTTATACATAATTTATATCTCATAAATTAACTATCAAAGACGTTTTAGTTTTTTTAAGCAACTGTGAAAGTGCTTCGTACATGACTTTCAAGTGTCCGTTCATCAATGACAAAACAGTATGTAAAGGCAGTTAGCGAAATGTAATTTTATTGAAACCAAATATACACAGACGGATGACTTGATTCTTCTGTGATTTCGAGAGTAACTATCGGAGCTCGCCAAAAGATGCTGATTAACAATTATAAGAGACTTTGTTTCACTGTAGTATTTTGTGGCGTCAGCTGATGACATCGAAGAATTTCACAGATGTATTTTTTATACGATTTTATATATTTATGTGAAAATTGTATATTATGCAAGCTAATTTATTGAGTGTATTTCTCTCCTTCAGTAAATACGAGCCCAATTATCTTGTGTATAAATATGAATGCCTCTGAAAGTTCATGAGCTTGAATATTTTAAGACCAAACTTTTTACTCTCTCTCTCTCTCTCTCCATCTATACACAGAGAAAGGGTGTGTTCAAGTACGAGGTGCTAGTTCTTAAGTTCCTTTTATTCGATGCAAATTGAAATCTGTTTCCACTTATGTATTCACAATGACAATCGGAATGCTATGACATGAGTATACACATACGAGCGCCATTGTAACAAAGAGATAACTTGGGACATTAAAACCAGTAACACCGCTTTTTGTTAAGCTTCTATCTTTACATCCCTTATATGTCTGAAGATATAAGCACTGGCACGTCCTCTATAGCAGTATGTATTCGGCCCAGTTCCATATCTGCAGAGTCACTGATCAAAGTGAAAGGGAAAGAAACTTGCATTTCGAACAAAGCAATTCTCTCCAAACCCATTATATTTGTTAAACCAGCAATTGAACCACGTGATTATTCCTCTGGCTCTTTAAACCAAGGGAACACAAATCAAACGTTCTATAAACGTTCTTATGTCCTCGGGCGTTTTGCGAACGTCTTGAGAACGTTGTGGGAAGAGTGCTCAATACCGAGTAATGAGATACGTCGTTGGAATTAGTTGAAAATAATTTTCATTTATACCTCAGTCGTTTCATGAAATGATCGTGACAATATGATTTATCCTTGATAAATAAACGTTATTCTTCTCAGAACTTTATTCATAATTCTAAACAGTGAAAGAGACTGATCTATAAGATTCTGAAAAGGTAAAACATTATATATTTAAACAAATTGACAATATTTTCACAATCATTCCATGAAAACAGGTGAGGGAAATTTATATCACCTTTATAAGAAACAGTGTATTTTGACCATAAAGATGAGGCCCCTGAATTTGTAGTGCTGTGATTATATGCAATGCAACTAAATGGTGTAATGTGTGGATAGGCTGAGTTTTTATACTTCGTGAAAAAGTGGAAATCACTGCATGCTTCCAACTGTATACGTGAGTAAATAATGATAAATTGTGTCTCATATCTGTCATAATCACTGTTGATATAAACCATAAGATGCGCAGCAGGTGAGTACTCGTTCGTATTCTGTATCTTGGCTGCATGGTCAAACATTTGGAATATGAAAGACAAATCTTGTTGTTAATTATATGATTGAAAATGAAAATTACAGAAGGGTTACCCTCCCCCCCCCCATTAAGCAGATTATACAATCGTTTTAAGGGTGTAATTTCACTGTAGATATTAATTTTTTATTGATATCATTTGATTTATCTTCTTTACGTCATTATCAGAAGACATTGCTACCTTATTACACAAGTCACATACGTGTCGTAACCTTTGTCAATGATTTGCAGATCATTCCCAGAATTCAATGCGATTAGCATAGAATCACGTGCTTCCGCTCTCGAGATCAATCGCTCCATCATGAACTCGCACTTTGCCTATGATTATGCTTTCAAAGCGAATATTTTCTTTGTTAAATTTAGTTGATGTTAACGATAGATCGGATCTCTTTTTTTTACAAAGTTTTTTTTCATCCTCGTCTGGAACGAAGATGAAAATAGAAAGTGAATGATGTAGGATGAGGTTATGAATGAAAGGTGCATTTCGATTGTTCAAACTGTTCAACTGATAACCAAACACCCATGATGCTATCAAAAATATTCAAGTTCATACAAGAAAATAGTTTATTTCTAATAAATCTGGAAGTTTTACTGAATTTAACTATAGGTTAACAAAAGTATGCCCAAATGTCACCTGAGTTTGGACCCTCCAAAATTTCTTTCCACTTTCGATGGAAAGCTACATTAAGAACAGTAGTTCAGAGAATATGCAGTCTTATGAATCAAATAGAAAAGTGATTTCTCGTGATATTTCATCTTATACTGGAAGCAATTAAGGAAACTGATTGATTTTGTTCCGTTATTACCTTTTTAGAACGATGTATTTGATATTTTACATTGAAGTATTCAAGGATTTAAGTGGGTATGAGGTGTAGCTTTAAAATCAATCCGGGTAAAAGCTGAGGCATTTGGCGCATTCAGTGAAAGAAAAATTCGAAAACTTCCTCGCAGTCCCACACGTTACAAAGTGCGTTGGTGATCCAACAGAGACCACAAAAAGGTCATCCCGACATGACAGTACTTTTCAGATTTGACACATTCGAAATGAGCCCGGATTCAAGATTCAATTTGCGGTGGCATTGCTTTGAAATATCTCCTTTTTAGCCGCAGACAAGCTGGAGCTGCCCATTCATTACAACGGCCTTTTGCGGGGAGCTTCAGCGGGAGCTTGCAGGTGACAGCCCGCTAAGTGGGAACTTGTCCAGAGCCAGAAATGGAAATTGATTTGTTTATAACAATGCAAGATTGAGTCTTGTCATGACCTAGACTTATGAAAAGCGATCGCGACATGTTTCCTATCCTCTCCTGTTATTATCAATCTTAGGGGAGCCATTTTAGAGAAGTCCATGCATCATATTATGAGCGCAAAGTCGGAATATAAAGCTATATTCATTTCTAGAATGTATTTAATTGTCATAATCATGTCCATGTCTCCTTTATGCAGTTACATGTAATATCCTACAAGAACGAATGTAAACAATGATGTACAAGATCAATCAATAGTTTAAACGGAATGTATTGACTGTGAACAATATATTGATATGTTTTAAATGATCAAATTAATATTTACCGAAATGGTAAAAACGGTGATGATTTCTGAAAGAACCAACAGAAAAAGTTGTTCTGCCCAGAGAATTCAATTAATATAATTATCCATTTAGTAATTTAACTGATTAATCACGCCAATTTGAAGAAGAAATGAGCACGTACAACGTGTACTCCAGCTAAATAACCTGGACACCCGGCCTGGACAATTTGTCTACTTGGTTGCAATCGTTCAATTGACAAATTTCTAGTTATTTTATCATTAAGAGTGATATAAGGTATAGGATGCAGTTTGATTAAAAAATTATTAACCCAATAACTAAGTATAGTTAAACCAGATTAATTTGTATTTTAATTACCTGAATGTTAATAACCTAATAACCAAGTCATTAAACCAGATCATGTATGAGGGAAAGTACTAAACTATCGCATTGCAGTGTCGGTGCATCGTCCGGTGTACTCGTAGATAGCAACTGATTTTCAACGAAGACTGAAAACGATCATGTAATGTCTGAAATTGTATTGTTAAGCTAATTAAAACCTTCCATACAATGTCAATCTTGAGTGAAAAAATATGTAAATTGATGTAGTGTCTCAGTATAGCTTTACTTAGAATCAGTGCACTCGTAGTCTCTCTCCTAAACCGTCATTGTTCGGTTGTTTTCTTAATTAATATTTTCTGGATAAAGCAGTGTGAAGGAATGTCTAACCCTCCTGATGTGTGTGTTGTAAATTGTTCAATTTATTGTTTCAGTTTAAGTTTTCATTTTTACCACAACGGCAATAAATATTAACCTATTGGCTCGTTTTTGCCAAAAAAGGAAAAGACAATGAACGTATCCATCGCCATTTATTGGTGTCTGAGGTAATGTAAAGTTGTTGCCATCTTGATTTTAACTTAATATTAAAACTTGACTTTCGTGAATAATATCAATATCAAATAATATTCTATCCTTATATTTCTTTCTCTCTCTCTCTCTTTCTCTCTCTCTCTCTCTCTCTCTGTTTCTCCTCTTCTTCTTTTTGTATTCATTGATTTTATTTCTCAAAATTCCAATTCTTTTTCGTGCATAACATAGTTTATACAATACTGCAACATAATTATAACACAACTTTTTTATCATTTGATAAACGGACATAAATACAACCTTATTCATTGTTCATGATTTCACAATGTATAGGACTTAAATATATCACAATCACATAATAGGAAAATATTACCGCACTACACAGTTATTTCATCCTAAAAACTAGAACAAGCATTGCTTTTTTCAGAATAATTTAACAAAAACTGAGTTTCATATTTCTCAACATCTTATTATACAGAATTGAAATTTTGAGTTTTTCTTTTATTAAAACACAATCTATCCCAAAACCCTCTCACTTCCTTTCCTCCTCTCTAACTCCTTGGACTTCTTCTTTTTGTCGCCAATCGATGAAGGGCACTTCCCCCTGTGCCCTCTGGATCTACGCCACAGCTTACTTTATATGTCAGATGTATGAATTTAAAATAAATGAATGATTGATGATGCTGTAAGCTGTGTGGTCAGTTATATTTCGAAGATTTTCGATGGGCTGGTATACTGGAGGGTACAAAATAAAACAATTCTGGATTGGTTCATAAATAATGTCGGAAACGGTCGCAAAATAGGTTAAATAATTGACAGGTATATCGGTTAGGGATATACTGAAATTGATCTAAATGAACTTATTCTAGATTAATCATAATTTATTGGGTTGATTATTCATTCCTGGCAACAACAAACAAAATCTTTGATAGATTGAAATACAGATTAAATAGAAATGTCCCGCCCCCCCCTTTATTATCATAAACATGTACATTAAAATATTGGGGTTCTGGTACGGCGATGATGGTGAAGATGGTGATAATGATGACGATGATGATGATGGCGACGACGATAATGATGATGATGGTGATGATGATGGTGATGATGATGGTGAAGACGATGATGATGACGACGATGATAATAATGATGATCGTGATGATAATGATGATGATAATGACGATGATGATGATAATCATAATGATGATGGCGGTGATGATGATGGTGATGATGATGGTTAGATGATGGTGAAGACGATGATGATGACGACGATGAAAATAATGATTATCGTGATGATAATGATGATGATAATGACGATGATGATGACGACGACGATGATAATAATCATAATGATGGGGGCGGTGATGATGATGATGATGATGATGAGTTACTAAAAAGCCAATCACCGTTATGCGTTCTCACTCTTCAGCTGATAAAATCCCCCTTCAATAAAACTTTACTGGTTATACTGATTTGAAGCGTCCCTCACTCTTCACACCTCTAAAAGATATAATAATAATCATTTTACAAATGATTTTGCATTATCTGTTTCAACTTTCATTTGTGGTATGCCAGACATGCCAGAAGAGAGGTGAGAGTTCTCTATCCACTGGGCCTGTGGCTTTGTAAATTCTCCCATGAGCATTGATAGATGGCGCTATTCAGTGTACTTAAAAAGTGTATCCAGATTCCCCTATAGAAGACTTACGACCACTCATGGTTGAACGCTATTTCATGTCCACTATGCGCATCATTTCTTTTCCAAGGCAATTTTTAATTTTTTTGTTCTAAAAAGAAAGAAAATCAACTTTAGCGCCAATTTGTTTGAGCAATAACGGACGTCCATGTCGCAACTCTTTCATTAAAGGGACCCTAGCGTTTCTCGCAGGTAGTGTTATTATGTATTTCTGTCGGACGTAAATTTTCTGTTAAATTGTTAAACGATTTATCACTGACAGATTGCGCGATGACCGGAGTGTCATTTATTGTCAAAATATTTTCAGAGGCTTTATATAATCTAGCATTTATTGTAACCAAGATTCTATATTCGAAAGGATGTTCTGTAATTGCAAATCTGTGTAGGATTTGACGTTTGAACATCAACCCGTATTTTGCTTTACAAACCATCTGCACTTCAGATTTGCTAACACCAAAAAATAATTATTGAATTGTTCATTTGATGGTGTCGTTCGGAAAGCGTAGGCTAATGAAAAAGCCTCCTTCAATTTGAAAACAGATAAAGTAATTATAAATTCCCAGACTTTATTTTACTTGATTATAAAAATAGCCTTTGTAATCTAATCAAACTGTTTGACTCACGTAAACCATGCTTACTAAAAGGACGTGTTTCTCCCTTCATTAGCGACGACCCCCCATCCCCACTGTCTCCTCCCCACAGTCTCTATATGTGTTACTGTGTCCGGTGTCTCTGCATGTCTCGTCCCTTCTATGCATGCCTCCGTCTCTATCTCTCTCTCTCTCTCTCTCTCTTCCTTTCTCTTTGTCGATCTTTCCGAAAACACCCCACGCCAAGATACAAACCTTAAACTCCCACTCTGTATTCGAACACTCGTGCAGGCGTGTGATATTCAAATATAGAGACATTCGCACATTGTCAACACCGTGCTATCAAACGTTTCCCAAGCGATTCCGAAACCTACCTAATCGCATAACACTGATAATACAATTGGTCTCATGAGAGGCACGTCTATGTATTCTGTGATAACCAGGAGTGGAATACTTAAGTGTAAGGACATGATCAAGAGCGTAGCTACGTGGGCACGGGGGCGTTTGCCATTCCAATCAAATGCCGAGGTAAAACGGAGAGGGATAGAGGAAAGAAGAGAGTTGGAAATGGAAAAATACGCCACACCCGCACACACTCATTCTAACCAATAACAAATAATGTAAATGTCATACACCTCTTGTTTACTTGTGTAATTTGATAATTTGATAATTTATAATTTGATCGATTTTCAGTTGCAACCTATTTTGATTCCTTTGTTGGTATTTGTACTTGTATATTGCACATGACACAAAATTGTGGATTCGAATCAGTAAATTTGATTTGAGTTGATTTAATTTGATCCATCGAGTAAGACCGGTGCCGCCCCCCCCCCCTACTCCCACCCTCACCCGTCATGATGCCCGGTGCCCCTTAATATCTCGACCCCCGCTACGCCACTGGACATGGTGATGGGCGCAGATAAACTAAGTTTGGAATGTGAGCAATGCTTGTACATCCATGATGAATGCTCGCTTTGGGGAAACGGTTGTTCGATATCTTATTTAGATAGCCCTCTTGTGTAAGAGTTGGTTAGTTAGTGCACTTATCAAAACGAACAAGGTTATCATGCTACCGTTTATACGATTTAATCTATATTTAAATTCGATAGCGACCTGGGAACGTATCTGCTGATTACGGTGATGATGTTGCTGTCACGAATACGATGATGATTGATGACGAGGAGGAGAAGGAGACGAGGGATGACGAGGAGGGGATGACTATGTTTTGCCATAAAAAGATCAGATGGTCACTTTGCATTTAGAAACACATATTTCCTACGACGTACATTTCGAAATAAAAATGTGGAGTTTTAGATGCTGTGAGAAATGATACTCTGGGAATGTTTATCTTTACACTGATGTAGAACTACGGTACATCTTTTTGTATATATTAAAGACTAAACAAGCCAAGGATCCAAACAAATGGAGCAAGAAGAGGAATAAAGAGAATGAGGAGGAGAGGAAGAATAAGAAGGAAAAGAAGAAGAAGAAGGAGAAAAAGAGGAAGAAGAAGGAAAAAAGAAGGAAAAGAAAAATAAGAATAAGGAGAAGAAGGAGAAGAAGTAGAAGAAGATGGAGAAGAAGAAGAAGAAGAAGAAGAAGAAGAAGAAGAAGAAGAAGAAGAAAAGGGAGAAGAGGTTTAAAGAGAAGGTTGAGTTCTGGGAAGAGGTGAAAAATAATTTGTGAGCGTTATCATTGTTATTATGCAAGTGTGGAAGAACATCGGATAAAACATGTTCCCTGAAAAGCATGGCTCTTCAAATGCTTTCATATTCCAAATATGGCATGTAACAACATAAAAATCGGGACGGATTTTTATGCCACATGTTCGTGTAGCCCCATATATACATCTTTCTGTGTACAGTGCTTGTAACTTTAAGACTGGGCCAAATTTATTATCATTTTGATGATTCCAGAACCTTGCAGCACACACCAATACTTATATGCTAAATGATCAACCTTTTCTGATCGGTTCCACACCGTTTCTTTCACAATGCAATTGCATGACCAGAACTCAACTTAATCTTTAACGGCGACAACTACAACAACAACAACGACGACAAGATCACTAACAACAACAAAACACAACCATAAGTTGAGTTAAAGAGAGAACTTTAAAAATAGATAGATGAGTTTTCCAAGTAGCATCAGCGATACTCCAACCCCGGCAGGTACGTAACATGATGATGATAATGCCTGATGGGAGTAACATTTGAGATATCACAAACGTACAAGAAACAAAGAGAAATGACAGTGGAAGTCGGTAAAGCCCTTTTACAAGTAATTACCTTCTTTGTCCAATCCTGCCGTTGCATTAATAGAAGGGTCCGTTGTGTCGGGTCGGGCAAATCCCCGTCCCCTTTGGGATTGGTTAATCCTCTCCTACCGTCTACTCATCCACCAGATTACTCCTTGCAGGTGGATTTAACCCATATTACAGGTATGCCCATATCCTAGGACAGCCGATCTAGTTGATAAAGTGGCGTAGCGAGGGTCAAGCTATTTAGGGGGGCATTGGTCTTATTGGGGGAAGGGGGTGGCAATCTTAAACACGTTAAGTAGAATGTGAGGGAACAAGGTCATGGAGTGATGGGAAGAGTGTGAGAAGGATGGTATCGTCTTCTGTTGACATTGCCCCCCCCCCTCTCCATTTATTTCTCCTTTTCTATTTCACCCTGTTTTGCCATTTTATTGTCAGAGGTATGTTGCCCCATGCCCCCTTCAGCTACGCTACTGAGTTGATGTCTGCAAAGTTTGTAAAGAAGATATTATACCTGTATCCTGTGGGGTGGTTTAACTCCCACGCAAAAATAAAAGAGACAATGAAAATATGTTTTTGCTTGCCGAGGAGAGCATGGCTTTGGACTGCGAAGTCATGAAAAGTTATTAAAAGAGAGGAGGTGATGAGCTAGATGGAAAGGCGTAGAGAGTAAAGCAGAACAATGGCTGAATCGATAAACATAGAGGGAATGAGAGTCTTTTGGATATTGATACTGACCATCTGAGATATTTTATATGTATTAATAAAAGTATATTTGTAGCTGAACTGTGTATCGTGATACAAAATCTAATGCTTTTCCATTATCAGTCCATATTTTTGCTCTTGTTTCGTTTTATTATGTAGTGTAATATTTTGTCATTTATTGATTTGTGTATTGTTTTACATTGTCTTTTGATTGTATTGTGTAATACAGGGCTCTCTTGTATTATACTCATGTTACTTTACCTCGTGCAATATCTTTTTGATAATATTATCCATGTACTTTTAGGATGTTACAATCCGTGCTATTTCATGTTACTCTTGCTTTGAGTGGATACCCTTTTTCTTTCTCTTCTCTTTGGTTTCTCATCCTTTTCTCTTTTCTTTCTGTTTTCCTACCTCTTTCCTTTGCTATTATCACCTTTTTTTTCTTCTTTCTTCACACAATACACAATTTGCTATGTTTTACATGTACCTTGATGCTTTGTATAAAAACAGTGAATTTGACATTTTTTAAATCTTCATATTGGATTTTGGAGTTACAAAATAATTTGCATTGAACTTGGATGTGTTGCGGGATTGGCATAGCTTTGCTCTTTTGACGTTAACGAATTTAAAAAATGACGTTAATATAGTTATTATGTATTCAAAGTGTTTGTTTTTTGTTTATATATATATATATATATATATATATATATATACTTCAACTTCAGGTGCACTTGGCAGAACCTTTTTTCCAGTTTGGAATGAAAAAATACCTTAAAACTGTACCACATTAAAATATTAATGGTCTTCATTCTCCTCTCTTTCTACTTTTCATTTTCTACTCTGTCCTTCTCTACCCCTCTCCTCCAATCTTTTGTATATTCTCTGATCAACTTTTCTTTCTTTCTTCTTCTCCCTTCTCTTCCTCTTTCTAGTTCCGTCTCTCTCTCTCTCTCTCTCTCTCCTTTCCTCTTATCTTTAATGACACAGAAGTTTTTAATATATTTAGATTTTTATGTAATATTTGAGAGTTTTATATAGTTTTATTATGCATGATTTATGGTTGTGCGTTTTAGTCATTAATATTTTGATCGTTTATTGTGTTGTACATTGACTTTGTAAATTGAGCAATTTTAGCTTTCCAGCTGCATGTTCTTTTATTACAATAAACCGAATCCATTCAATTCAATTCAATTCTTGCAAAACAGTTTATATCTACTGAGGGACCTGTCCTGTATAAAGAACACAAAATAAATAAATAAATAAATAAATAAATAAATAAACTGACTGCGGAGCGAAATTCCCCAGTGCATAATGTCGCCTTACCTGAACAGGATGTAATTCAGAACCTTTTATACATTTATATTTCATGAATTGGATAGATGTCATTGTGCCTCTAGATTTCAATCTTCGCTACAATCATTATTTTATTAAGTTTTTGTTACTTTGCCATGGTTGACTGGTTCTTTGGCACTCTGTTGACACTACTTGAACTTATTTTGAGTGCATTTATTCGTAAGATTAGAACAATACGTCTTCATCGATGAAGGATACAGATGCTAGTACTTGGATGTCCCGTACAAAGAGCTGGAAACCCTTTGGATTTCAAGGTAAGTGTCTTCAACTTTCATTATCTGGGACTGTCTCGTGGGTAGGATATTGAACATCCGAGATTCCCCTCGTTGGAAAATGATAGATCCTAGGTGATTTAATGAAGCGACTATATACCTCCAGGCTGCACGCTTTTGTTTTCAAGCAGGGGCGGGGGTTTCCCCCACTTATTGTCGCAGGTAAGAAAAGTAAACGACCCGTAACTTATAATGGCTTTTACATCTCCCTAATTCTCTCTCCCTCTCTCTCTCTCTCTCTCCCTCTCTCACTATCTCATTTTCTCTGTCTTTTCGCACCCTGCTCTCTGTCTTCCGCTTTGTGTCTGTATAGGTCCATCTCTCTATCCCCTGTCCCAATATAATATTCCTTTCCCACTCTGTTCCTCTTCGTCGATCATTTTCTTCTCCTCTTCTTTTTTTTTTTTCTTCTCTTTCTCACATCTCCCATTTTTTCTTATTCCTTGTTATTCTCTCTCTCTCTCTCTCTCTCTATTTCCCCCAACATACCCAAACTTTTCATAGAATTAATCATACATTTATATTATTTCGCCGCATGTGCAACTTTGCACTAATCAATGTGCATCGCTTGACGGTAGGATTGCTTTGTGCCCTCACAATGGCTTTGCTTTGCTTTGCAAAATTACCCATTTCTGGTCATGATTAGCTCTCTGACAACCCTTTTATTACTGGTTTATAGATTAATCTTGCATTTGGATACAGTTACATATAAATAAGTTTTGTGGAAACATCTTGGATGTCTAGGCTAAAATCCCGTTCAACAACTCCGACCAAATCTCAAAGCAGATTCAATAAATTAAAAAATGTTCACCATAGAGGGAGACATTGTAGAATATCAAAGGTGCAGGATAAAGGAGCTTGCCGTAAAGATGAAATTATGTTTCATTCAGGGGCGGTATTCTGAACATTGTTGTATCTTTTGTGTTATCTTTTGTTGTATCTTCCAGAGATAACACAGACAGCGCTAATATTGTTGTAAGTTGGTATTCTGAAAATCATTTTATCCCTGTGTTATCTCTTGAAGGACCGCCTCTATCGTATCTTTGACTCGCCCATTTGTATGGACCCTACCAATCAAGATCTATTTTATATAAGCATGATAAGTAGGTTAACCAATAGGAATACTTTATGCCATATCTGAAGATTTTAACCATTATTTCATACATTTTATTTTACAAGATGACAGTATTTTCATATCCGTTTCAATTCATTTCGGGTTCAGCTTTGTTTCAGTCATTGTCAGCAAGATAGAGATACAACTGTTTCATTGTTGCGTTCTGTTTTTTCATTTTTCAATATTGATAGATATAAAGGGGAAATGTGTAAGAACTTATATTCCTTTTTAAAGAATAGACAAAAAATGATGTCGTTTATGGAATGAAAATTTTGTTTTTGAACGGTTCTACAAACTAAATATTATTCGATTCTTATTTTGTATAGCGCCATCTATAGTAAAGATTCGCTTTCTTTTTTCGTTGGAGTGTTGAAATTCAAAAAGTGGGTGCGTTTTATGTTGATTGCTTTGTTTTTGTTTCAAAAAGCTGTACTATGCAGGGACAATTTTTTGGTATTCATTTAAACTTTCTATTTTTTGATGTCATTTCTTCCGTTCATATGAATTTCCATTTATAGCGGTTAAGTGTGTAAAACAACCACAATCCTCTTTTCAGTTCGAAACTGAATGCAATGCACTTTGTCCATTTATTCATAGCATGAAACACAATTCATCATATCATGTGTGGTTTTGTAAGTGTATGAGGTGATTTTTGTGGCGATGACGTGACTCAATGTGAATTATTATATTATCCTCTCGTCTCTTGACCTTGTAAGGGTGCCTTCTACAGCTCCTTTTTCATAGTTGCAGGGGACCCCCGCCTCCATGGCTTTGTTTGAAGTCTCGTTACGGTAACCTATGCATGGAACCCCACGCATGGAGCCTCACTTTGTTTCCATTATTAAGCAGCAATCTAAGAGTGATAAGCGCACGTAATATGAAAATAAAGTTTATTTAATAAAAATCGGTTGTCCATCTAGTTGCTCATTCCGTAGGGAAAAGCTACTGCATCACAATCCGTGGCTTTTTTTATAGCGCCCTCATTAGTTTTCCAAATCGGCCACCGTCACTTTTTTTCTTTTCTTTTTCTTCTTTCTTTTTCTTCTTTTCCTTCTTCTTATCTCGTTGATTTTTCTTCTTGAGTATTTTGAAGTAAACTCAATATAATCTCTGTCAATAAAGTTCGAATCAAAGGACCCCTCTATGATTACGCTTTTAAAGATATATTTTTCTGTCGGCAAACTTTTTCGGCAAAATTAGTGCAATTCCAATCCACCACTTTAAAGTGTTCCAGAGACGCCTTGATGGTGCCGAATAACTCCAACTTGATAGGGATGCACTTACAGAGCGACACCCCCCTATCTTTAAGTTTTCTATCTACGCCCTGGTCGTGTGGATCTACGTATGGAGCAACCCTTCCCCCAAAAGTGTTGTAGCTACATACTAGTAGTGTGTAGTACCAACCCATACCCCTTCCGCCTTCCCCTTCTGCAAAATGGTCTACTGACTACGCCCCGGTCGTGTGAATTAACTTCCACTTGACGAAGGTGCACTTATGGAATGACCTCCTCCCCCTTCAAAATGTTCTAGTGACGCTCTGGCCGAGTGCAATAACTCATGTGACGGGATGCATTGGACAGCGACTCCAACCCCCCCCTCTTAATCAAAGTAATCTGGATATACGCCCTGGTGGTTTGGAGTACTTTCCAGTTGATAAAGATGCACTTCACTTAGAGAGAGTGCTTCCCCCTTGCAGTATCCTTCCTACGCCATGGTCATGCTTAATATTGTACGAAATAAACTCCACTTAACGTGAGGGCAATGAGAAAGCGACCCAGCCAACCCACCCCCCTTCCCCACTCCACATTCTGAGAGTTCTATCTACGCCCTGACGGTTGAGGGATAACTTCCACTCGGTGAGGATGCACTTATGGAGCGACTCATTAACAAGATTACAAGACGACGCTTCAGCGAGCCCTACTGCCTTCCATTTCATTACGTTTTCCAATTCCGCCAGCCCCCGATACACCTAGCTTCGGATACTGTAGGGTTGCAGATTATAACATACAACAATAAGAAGGTCAGTATCATTTCAGGCGTAAAGTTAAGGAGAAGGTTGCGTTCTTGCAAATATTTATGAAAAACAATTTGTGAGATATTTGATTTCTTCTCTGTCCGTTTAGAATAGTAGAATTTTCTCCTGAAAAGGATTGTTTATAGAGCATGAAAAATGCCATTATATTCGAAAAATAATGACAAGGAGCTTCGATGGCTCAGTGGTAGAGCAGGGGTCTCGTAACCGGGAGGTCCCGGGTTCGAAATCAAGTTGATGCGCTAGTGCCCTTTGATTTGCTTAAACATTAGTGTATATTCCCATTTAGCAATCTCTTTGTGTAGCGCTTGTGGTCATCAATACGAATGAGTCCATTTTATTTTTTCATTTCATTGTGATCATTGCTAAACTTCGCATATTATCAACCTTTCCTTATTGCTCCCTGACAGTTTCTTTCACGATGTGGGTCCAGGACCGGTACTAAACTTTATCTTTAAAAGCATTCACATTATAGCATCTTAACCGAAGCTGAGAATTCGAATTTGATTAAATGATGAGAATCGTGTAATTCATACGATGTTCATAACCGTCACGTTTCAATATCTACTTCAAACATCACTTTTTTTAATACCATAACGGCACAACAAAAGAGACATACAGAAACACAACAATATTTACTGGTAAATGCAGGGCGTAAAACGGACCCTTCTCATACATGTGTGTCAAAATAACCCTGATCTACTTGCATTCGTTTGTTAGTTTATTTGTTTGTTTGTTTATCATACCATCGCATCATTTTATGAGTGGGTATTATAGAGACATTCTTCCTTCTTCTTCCTTCTCATCATTCACCCTTGTATTTTCACTAGCTTAACCATGCTTTCCTTGATATTTTTCTCATCACAAATTTACATGCAACATGGTATGACATGGGGCTAGGTTTAAAAAAAAAACACACGGACAGCCGGGAGCAGATCACAGAATAACAACTGATATATCTACATATTTCACGGTACTCTTATAATTACAGCTAACACATATATCAGTCATCCTCACATGATCGCATAATCACTCCATCAAAGACACTTTCTGGAAACGCGAATAACATCTGTCATCTGCAAAATAATAGATAAGATAAGATAAGATAAGATAAGATTTCATTTGAATCTATCGACCCCCTTCAGGGGTATGAGAGCACAACATATTTACAATACAATACATAAAGATATATAAAACAAAGTAAGATATGATAATAAAATACATAGACATGATATATACATTTGGATATTTCTAAAACACAATAAACATGAGCTAAAGACTAAGCATACACTAAACAGTTTTAAGTTATAAGTCTAAAACATCACGTGGTTTGGTTTGTCTACCACTACGAGTAACTACACTTTTAACAAAAATAAGAAAAAATAAGACCATGCCTTTCAGCCTTAGGATCCAACGAAAAGAATTGTATTATTACTGTTATGAATTTTACGAGTTTTCTTAATTGTTTAACACTAGATCTATTAAACAATTTTTCCATGTGAAATGTGCTAGGGTTACTCACAACAAACTGTCGATCTAAGTATAACTGCCTTTCTTTCCTGAAAAAAGGGCAGACAAAAATATAGTGAAACTCATCTCCAAAAACCTTTAAATTACAACAAGGACATTCAATTTTACTCTCTTCTGGATTACTTTCAAACCTTCCATTATTAATTGGTAAGCAGTGTGACCTGCATCGGAATCGACACAAAGTGATTGCACCTCTTCTATTCAACTTTAACAAATACTTTTCAAATAAAATTTCGTTCTTGATAATTCGGTAGTTAACACAAATGCGATTTGACCAAACATTTGACAATATTTCTTGCTTTGACATGTCAGTCAACCTGAGCTTAAGAGCATGAAGTATCCACGTATTACTGAATCCATCCCTTGCCTTTGCCACACATTTCCTAGCCCAGCATTATTTAATGTATTTTCTACACATGACAACCATTTAGATATTTGAGACTGGGTACCTCTTTCCATAAGTAATTTTAAAAGATTATAGAATCTAAATGAATATTTACAATGACTTCCTTTAACTACTTTTAGCCAAAAACCTACCATTCTACATTTAACCTGAACATCAATTTTAGTACGGCCTGACTCACCATAAATCATACAGTCAGGTGTAAATTTATTGACATTCAGTATAGCCCTTAAGAATTTGCGATGAAAATTCCAATCTGACTTAAATCCTCAAAACCCCACACCTCACAGCCATATAAAAGTATTGGGAGGATTAACTGATCAAATAACTCACACTGAATATCCAATGATAATCTTAACCTTTGCACCTTTAAGGTCATTGCAAATGAGGCTTTTCTTGCCTGAATCACCTGTTTTGATATTGCCTTTTAAAATTACCATTGTAATTAAATTTAACCCCAAGATACACAAAGTCATGTACCACATTGATAATATCGTTCCCATACTTAAAAACTGGGTACTTGCGTACCTTCCCTCTAGAAAATATCATTATCTTTGTTTTTTCATTATTCACACGCAATTTCCATTTCTCACAGTAGTTAGACAGAGCATCTAAAAGCCATTTGGAGTTCCTCTGGATTTTCAGCCAAGATAATAGTATCATCTGCATATAGCAATGAATGTAAATTAATAAATAAGTCTTCATCAGAAATTGCATCAAGAACATCAGAACACACCTCATCATATAAATACCGTAAACCTTTAAATTTGGTTCGGATAAATCCAACAAAATCATTAAGATAAATTGCGAAAAGTAAGGGGGATAAATTATCACCCTGCCTTACCCCAATATCACAAGCAAATGTTTCAGAGGTTTGACCACATGTCGTAACACACGACTTTAATAGCAGAGGCATACATATTCTTAATGGCTTTAAATACCTTGCCGTTTACTCCTGGCAATAATAATTTATACCAAAGGGATGCTCGATCTATCGTATCAAAGGCTTTTCTAAAATCCACAAAGGCGCAATAAATCCTCCTTCCCTTTGACAAATAAATATCCAGTAAAGATTTCAACACAAATGCATGATCCATTGTGGAATAACCTTCGCGAAACCCTGCCTGTTCTTCTCCAAGTACAGATTCATTCTCAAAATATAAAGTAATTCTATGATTCAATAATGAACGCCTGTAAATTATTCAAAAAGGCTCTTTACTCTCAACTGTTATATCCTTGTATATAAAGCCATAGTAGTAATAGTAGTTAGTTAGTAGTAATAGAAGCAGTACAAGTAGCGGCAGCAGTAGTAGTGGTAGTGGTAAAAGTAGAAAAAGTAGTTGTATCAGTAGCAGTAGCAACAGCAGCAGCTACAATCAGGCGCGTACGCAGGGGGGTTTGGGGTTAACCCCTCAATTTTGTTTATGTGTGTATTTCGGAGGAAACCCCCCCCCCCACTCACTTTTTTTTCAAGTGTAAAAAAAATATTAAAAAATTAAAAAATATTTCTGTGTGTGTTTTAAAAACTGACCTTACCCCCCACTGAACAAAATATCGATCGGTATAAATTTCCAATTTGCGGGGAAAAAATGTACTCTTCCCCGCTTATTCAGCGGCTGGCTGAGTCGTTGCGAAATTTTCGGCGCGATTTTCAAATTGTATAACCCCTCGTTGAAAAATCCTGCGTACCCTACTGGCTACAATAGTAGTAGTAGTAGTTGTAGTAGTAGTAGTAGTAGTAGTAGTAGTAGTAGTAGTAGAAGTAGTAGTAGTAGTAGTAGTAGTAGTAGTAGTAGTAGTAGTAGATGTAGTAGTAGTAGTAGTAGTAGGAGTATAGGAGTAGTAGTTGTATATAAATTGACAATTTCAGATGTATGTCTGACACGGAATTCATAACATATCAATAAAGTACATTTAGTATCTATAGTGTAATGGGGCTATAACATGTAGACTTGCAAAGGAAACCATAAGATTTGCTAGGCTAAATTATGGAGATATGACAACAATTGCTGCGTAAAAATCTGCGATATTAAAAATGCATTGATCTTTCTAGACCTGTAATTTATCTGCACTATTCTCAATTTCTCCATTATTCTACAAAGCCTCATTATTGCCCGATGCCTCCATCAATTGGATTTGAGTTTGACCCTATTCTCGAGAAAGATAATGAGCCGCTTGTTATGATAACTCCAATATTTCATTATTAGAAAATGATCTTCCAAAGAAGGCACAGGGGTGGCGTCCGATTTTGTTAAGGGAGACCGGGATCTCAAGATTAAAGTCTCTAATAAACACAGACACAGAGTAATCTTCCCAAAAGAAATATAATGAAATAGATAACCCTTCTGGCGAAATGATGTCCATTTATAGCTCCTTCCTGGAAGTAATCAAAATTTAATAAAGATATTTGGCATTTTTTAAAGTTTGACTTTCAAATTGGTCTTTGGGCCTACTTCCTGATACAATTGCACATCAATATTTTGGATAAATGTTTAGGTTACTATCAAATATCTATAAAAATAGCAAATTTAGTCCGATTGCTCTTGCCGTTGTGATATGGTTAGGGAACGAACATTTAACTTTTTACTACCCTTAATTCCATCAGATTATACTTTGCAATCAAAACCAAAAAAACAGAAAGATTTCTTCTTTTCGTTCAAACTTTCAGCTAGACATATAGCACAATGACAAGGGAATTACATCTTTCATAAATAATTTATTCAGTGTTACAGTAATGTCATCACCACATCCAAACATTCATCCTTATTACTCCCAATGAAGGAGCGACAGTGACCCCCAAAATACGATTTACCCAGGAGGCACAGCAGGTTCTTGAGACATGGAATGTTGTAAAAGGTTGTTGGGTATTAACGTGTTCGGGGGACCTCCCTGCACAATTTCTAGGTGGACAACCTTTGCAATATGCTACTGAAAAAAAATGGCGGCCATTTTTCAAAATGGCCGCCATGTATAACTACTGTTGTACAATTCTGGGGATTACTTTTTAACAGCACCTAATTTTACCATGTGTAAGGTGTCATATGAAAGACAATTAAATTTCCTATAAGATGATACCTCATTCAATAGGTTTCGGGATAATTTGCACAAAAATTTTGAGCCAAAAAGGTGATTTTTTACCATTTTTTTCAAAAATATGAATTGCGCCAAAATACATATTTCTCCATATTTATTTGATTATGATGCTAATCGACTTGAAACTTGCTGAAAAACTGTTCAGCATCCTGGTTGATATCATACCCAAATTTCAAGTCTCATACTTTTGTAACCAAAAAGTTATAGCGCTCTAAAGTTGACACTTTGTTATGAGCCAAAATGGCAAATTTGGTTGCTAAGGGCTATTTTCTCCTTAGCAACGGTAACATAGTGACGTGTAAAGTAGAATATATCACGAGAAATTGCTATCACCAAGCAGATGATTACTTTGATAGGAAGTATGATGTCAAATGATGCATTTTCATCATATTTTAATGATAAATATTGCTTTGTTCCCGTTGCTATGGTAATAATATGCCTAGCAACCGATATGTAATGTGTCAAATTAGGATATGGGTCAAATAATACGTAAAATCAGACCTGTCCCAAGTGACAGACATAATTTGCCGTCTTAAACATGTTCATAGTGCATGGCGTAGTTCAGAACTTTTACCCTATCCCCTCCCTCCATTGAAATGCCTGCCCCCCCCCATCAAAAGGCATTTTGGGATGGAGGCAGTACATGATGTGTGTTCATAAATGATGCAGGCTATCTGTCAAGTAAAAATGAGTTCTGGTTCCAGGTGATAGTCATGAATTTCAGTCTGAATCATGAAGACAGTGGATGGAGGGGTTCAAATTGGCACCCTTTCCCTTCTGTGACCCTCCCCTCTTCTAGAACAAAATTAGAGCAATTTGTCCAAAGCTGTATGCATAAAGTACATTGCAATCGAAAAATTGGTCCAGTTCTTTTTTCTCCAAGGAATCTTCACAATGCATTTAAAATCTAATGGTTAAAGTTGCATGGGAAAGTTTGTCAATGTCTTCCTTCCCCCCTCCCCCCCCTTCTGCCTCGAGAATTTGACCCCAATCATGTGTTTTGTACAATAAATTCATTAACCTGCTATTAAGTGTAAGATGATTAAAGACATGGATTCAAATGATAGACTGGTATCATTCTCTAAAAAATAGATTCTTAAAGGTTTGAATCATATCAAATGATGAGTTGGAGTGGGGCAGGGGGTGCAGCTCCCCTGCCCATTTTGAATGTATCCATTTATTGGGCAATCGTCACCTCTTATCAAGGCAGCAATGAGCAACGATAACGACATATACGAATATGAGGCTAGTTGCTGGAATGCATCTTATCTGGGGTATTTTGATGACGAAATTACTTATTTACCGTTAGTAGGTGTAATTTGGAATTACATCACAAAGGGGAAAAGGAGTCTCGTCAAATTATTTAAATCTTTAAAAGGGAATATAAATGCCATTGCCCAACTCTTTTTGTGTGTCTCGGAGTCCCTCCACTCTCCTTATAGACTTTGGCCCAAATTAGATTTTACAAGTATTGCCTTCTGCAAGAAACCAATGTACGTCATTAGTGAAAATACATGAGTCCAGTACATTGTCATTATTAAGAGTTATGATTTATCCAGTTTGATCAATAGATTTCTATCTGTTTGGTAGACAGTGGCATCTCTATGGGGGTAGGGGCACGTGCATTTGAAGAGAGCATAAAAAGAGGCAAACAAAACGTAAAAGAGAGAAAAAAGGAAAGGGGAGAAAAGAAGAAAAGAAGAAATTGTGATCCCATTGAATAAATGCGCCCCAAGATGAGAGGCTAAATGCATTAGTAATATAATTTTGTTAAAGGGACTTGGTAACATTGTTCAGATGAGAGGAAATGGTGCTAAGGTAGTGACTTAAATGCTAGATGTTCAATTAAAGATAATCTGAAAGTTTGAGTGAAAACAGACCATTATTAATGATACAAATTGGGGAAAACTGATCTGATCGATTCCTTAATTCTCCCAACTATATTATTACAATTTAATTACATTTTGGGTGAACGAAAATCGTCACAAAGCAATGAATTGGCTCTATATACCATTCCAGACATTTAAGTGCTGACAGATTTTTAAAAGCCTGTTTTATGTCTTACTTTCACTTATTTTCATGGAAAACGGTTGGGAAAATTCAAAAATGGTTTGGAGAATTTACTGTTAGAGGGTGTCGCACAGTGACGCCTTCAAAGAAAACCATAGATATTTTGGGGGTTTGAGAATTTTTCCAGGATTTTGCATGTTAGAGGGTTAGTACAGTAGTAGGAATATATTAAGTAACATTTTTACAAAAATTACGCAGTTTTTTCATCAACCTTCAACAATGTTACCGAGTCACTTTAAAGCTAGGTCGCGGCTCGCATAAGTAGGTTGCACGGGATCTCCTAATTTTGCACACAAATATAGATATAGTTTATAATTAGCATTTTTAAATGGCTCCAAATTTAACACCGAAATGTAATTCCCATTGCTTTGCCGCCTCTTATAAGTTTCACCAGCTTCTTGTGAGATATTGCACCCTAAATAACTGAATTTTTACAATGGGATTCAACTTTCTAAAAAGAAATTCATCTTTCAACCTTTGAAGAAAACTTCAACTCTTGAAAAATCTTATTTTGGGATACCTTGCTATATTCCTTGACCGTCGTGTTCGTTAATTTTGTTCACCATTTAAGTAGAGATGAATAGAAAACCACTTATCTATGATTAAAATACGAAACTATACATAGACCTACAACTCGATCGCTTTGCTCCCTTGCAAAATTCCTAAGCTGGTCGCCTTACTCGCTTGCTTGTGCAGTTACGTAGATAAGTCTGGGCAATTATGGGGGGGACGCAGTTACATTGATTACTCTAGGCGCCACTGTTCATACAGAGTTGTGAATTGATTTCAAGATATTCAAGATAACGTTGGTTTGGACAAGGAGTATTAGGCTCTTTAGTTGGATATATCACAACTAAGACGGGGCCCAGAATTCAAAAGATAGATGTGATTTAAGCGCAATACCAAATTGGGAGATACTGGACGGTTTGGGTTCAGAATTTGTACCCCACCCTCTTTTTTCTTCTTTAAAATGAAATACATCAATTGCAGATACTAGATGATAGCATCCTCTGCTGCTACTTGGTCTACAATGTCTCTTCCATGGTTCCACCTTCACTTTATTGTGGTATCGGGCCATTTAGCAGCTTGTCGTAGGCAGTTGTGAGGGAGATCCCAGTTGAAATTTTCTCATTGATTTCCCTCTTCGATTTTTCACAATGTGTTTGCACAAATCTTTGGTTCTTGTAAGAGTGTGTGGAGTTTGATATTATCTCCTCCATAAGGCGCTCCAGCTACTCCAGGACATCATTGGTGCTGTGGATGCAATCGGTGCATAATCACATATAAATCTTGAACCGCGTCTCTGATCTAGGGCTGAAATACTCTGGAACTCCTGTTTTAGTGTATAGTCGTCTGGTATTGATCTGTCATATATACACCAAGTTCTTTAACAATTTTCTTGGTACCTGTCACGAAGTGATTCAACTAGCAATCATACCAGGTCAAAATGAGAAGAGCTTCCAGCTCATCCAAAAGCCGACTGAATGCAACATCATTATAAATTATCATAAAGGTTCAATTTCAACAAATCAAAAGGAATACTCAAGAACTTTAAGTTATTAATAAAGGATGTGTATGTTATGTTATATCATTACATACCAAATTGTAACCTCACCAAATTAGTCGAAACTAAATGACATCTCTGCTAAGCCTCCCCGCTATTTCCTCATTTGATTTTGATTTTTAAAACTGCACATGGGCCCTTTTCCCTTTAGCCCCTGATTATTACAAATCTCTTAAATCGTTTAGACCCTGTCTGTCTTATGAATCCATATCTCATGTTATTTCACTAATGACTTTAACTGGTTTCTTGTCCCTCAACAAATCAATCAATCAATCATGGCAAAGAAAGATAAATACTTATAGAAATCGACTTTTGTCAAACTTTAGAGAAAGAGGGAAAAGAAGCAAGAAGGATACGGTGTTGGCATACATGCATATATGCTTGCCCTTAACAATCCAGACATTATTGATTAACACTGTTTTTTCAAAATTATATTGTACTTGGCGCTGATATCTAGTTTATCTACATATTATTTTCAACTAGGGGAGGGTGGATGGGCATGCCACACGAAAGGGGAGGTGCAAGTTATGACCCCATTACCAAGTGTGTACATTTAAATGTTTCACAGTGTAAATTCTGTTTATTATTTTAATATAAGTCTCATTTATTCTGTCTTGAAAATCGGTTTCTGTCACAAAACTGTAGATTAGATCTTGATTTATGACTTATTTGTCTGGATTTATTTCGAAATTTAAAGGGGAAGAGCGGGTAATGTCAAACTTTTCCCTGTATCATATTTTTATTCTTCATGATCTATTTTTAAAATTAAGTGTACTTTTGAAATAAATGATGCTTTGCATCAGTATCTCTCATTAATTTTGAGAGTGTGTATACGTATTGGAGGATCATGGGGGAATTGGCATGTCACAGAAACGGTAGTGGCATTTGAATTGCAGGTTCTAATGACTTTCATCAATGTCTTTCAATCTAGCAAAACAAATATAACAGGCGTACAAGTTTTGAACCAAACCGACCAGTATCGCCATTTTTTTTCATTTTTACTAATAGCTTCGTAGCTATTGGATTATGCCAAAGGTTTGAGATGACAATTATGGAGGGGGACGGGGCGGTAAGAAGTATAAACAACTTACAGATAATTTTGCTTAAGTCTACCAAGAGATTACACAAATGCTGTGTGAAGATTATTTGAATCTTTTTTGTTTACAACTTACTTTATTAATATAGCTTCGCACTAATTGCTCTAATTTTGTTTTAGGAGAGGGGGGAGGGTCACAGAAGGGGGGGGAGGGTGAAAATTTTGAACCCTACCACCCATTATCCTCAAGATTCAGACTAAAAAATCATGACTGTCACCTGGATCCAGATCAAAATCCAGATTAAAAATGCGGTGTGAAGATTATTTAATCTCTTTTCGTTTGCATCTTGCTTTATTAATATAGTTTCGCACTACTTGCTCTAATTTTGTTCTAGGAGGGGGGGGGGTCACAGAAGGGGGAAAGGGTGCACATTCTGAACCCCTACATCCATTGTCTTCATGATTCAGACTGAAATATAAGACTATCACCTGGATCCAGAACTTATTTTTACTTGACAGATAGCTTTCATCATTTCTAAACACACATCATGTCCTACACAACATACTGCCCCCACCCCAAAATTACTTTTGATGGGGGGGCATTTCAGTGGAGGGAGGGGGTAGGGTGAAAGTTCTGAACTACACCATGCACTTTGAACATGTTTAAGACGGCAAATTATGTCTGTCACTTGGAACAGGTCTGATTTTACGTATTATTTGACCCATATCCTAATTTGACACATTACATATCGGTTGCTATAGGCATATTATTACCATAGCAACGGGAACAAAGCAATATTTATCATTAAAATATGATGAAAATGCATCATTTGACATCATACTTCCTATCAAAGTAATCATCTGCTTGGTGATAGCAATTTCTCGTGATATATTCTATTTTTCACGCCACTATGTTACTGTTGCTAAGGAGAAGATAGCCCTTAGCAACCAAATTTGCCATTTTGGCTCATAACAAAGTGTCAACTTTAGAGCGCTATAACTTTTTAGTTACAAAAGTATTAGACTTGACATTTTGCTATGATATCAACCAGGATACTGAACAGTTTTTCAGCAAGTTTCAAGTCGATTAGCATCAAAATCAAATAAATATAGAGAAATATGTATTTTGGCGCAATTCATATTTTTGAAAAAAATGGTAAAAAATCACCTTTTTGGCTCAAAATTTTAATGCAAATTATCCCGAAACCTATTGAATGAGGTATCATCTTGTAGGAAATTTTCTTTTCTTTCATATGACACCTTACACATGGTAAAATGAGGTGCTGTTAAAAAGTAATCCCAAGAATTATACAACAGTAGTTATACATGGCGGCCATTTTGAAAAATGGCCGCCATTTTTTTCCAGTAGCATATTGCAAAGGTTGTCCACCTAGAAATTGTGCAAGGAGGTCCCCCAAACACGTTGAGACCATTAAACCTTTTACAACACGCCATGTCTCAAAACCCCCCAAATTGGGGTTTTGCCCCCTAGGTAATTGATAAAATCCTATAAATGATTTCCGCACAGCCCAGTGACTCGACTAGGTACACGTAAGTGGATATGCAGGGGTAGAAGGGGGCCGTGAAGGTAGATTTTGGGATTGGGAGTAGAATTGTGGGGAATAAAGGGCGAAAGAAAATGATTTGTAATCGGTTTGTAGGGCAAGAGGGGAAGAGGAGTTTAGGCGATGGATGGGTGAGAAAGGGAGAGAGAACCCGTGCTCTGGGTGGATTTATAATTGGAAAGAAATATTGATGAAATTCAGGTCATTATGCAAGGAGGATTTGGGGGCATTTTTAAGGGAGGATGGGATACAACAGTTTTGTACAGGAAAGGGGAACATGCTTCCGGTCGGATTTCCGCTCTCTCCGACAGACATTCTTAAACCTTTAGCATCAAGAGGCATTCTGTCTTTAGAAAGTTGCATGACGGGAGCAAACAAACTAAGGGCTATTTAATACGGGTAAAAATGTTGATGCTACCTTCAAGGCTTACAAATTTACATCAGGATTAAATGTCGCAGTTGTCTGTAATTCTTTATTCTGTCGATTCAGCTGGCTATAAGTAACTTATTCAGGGATGTTTCTGCAACATGACATTTTCCAAGAGTAAAACAAGCATTCATATTAATCCATTTTCAGTGCAAACTCTACCCTATATGGAAAACAACAACACGGGAAGACATAACATTCAAGGTGGGGATGTGGGGATCAAAGAGGAGAAGCTAAAGGCTTACACTGAAGTGTTAGACGTGCATATTGCATGGTAGAGAAACACCCGGGATAAGGGCCAATGTGTCCTGTTTTATGTTAGATCTTCAAAGCATCCGAATTCGAGCCCCTGACACTTTGACCGAACATCTTGCCCCATCCACACACCCTCTCACTCCCCCCCCTCCAAAGGAAAAAGGACATCAACAAAAAACTGGCCTCCTAAAAAGGTATAGTGTGTCATCAAATTCTTCCTGTTACGTACTCTCTCTTCATGGTCAGATTCACCCCTCCTATGAAGGTGTGTCATTGGTTCAAAGTTGAACGCACATGCCCGAGGCGCCTCCGCTAGGTGTTGATTAGATTGAACCGAGCTACCTTCAATCAATGAAAGCTTTCATCAATGGAATGGGGGGAATATTAAGAGGATAAATAAGAGATAAAGAAGAGTTTCATAACGGCACTTCCTCTCCCCCTGGCGTCATAATCCCACCTGTCGTTTTCGGGTTATTTGAGACATTCTTTAATTTCAGACCAGTCGTTTTTAAGGCGTCTAATAATGTATCAAGAGACTATTTTCATCATTGGACGTTTTGAGGATTCAAGTTGTGGCAGAGACATAAAAGAGTCCTCATTACATTTGTACATTTATTTACCTATTTTATAGTCTTTTCTCATGAAATCTTACTTCTTTATTATTTATTATTTCTTCTCATTTCTTGACATTTGTGACAATTTTCGCTTATGAAAAGCTTGTATTTTTATTATTTCATCTTGTCATATTTTCATCATTATCAATAAATTTAACAAAGTTTGGCATTTACGTGTATTTTTTTTACTACATGTAACGTAGACATAGGCATAATCTCCTAATATTTCACAACTTATTTGTTAGCTATTTTCAATATTTAAAAAAAAAAAATCGTGAAAAAGACACGTTGTTTATGTTAAGTCTTAATGCTTTTCTAATTCCAACGTTGTGGTATTATCAGGTACAAGTATCCTCACTGCTCTCACCCAAGTATCTTTGAGATTGAGACTACATGTTGATGACAGCTTCTTAAAACTCTTGCCATGTTTATCATCAAAAATAAATTTTACGAAAAATGCGGTTTCTAGTTTAACATCAACACTTCTCATATTCTAAATTCACAATAGCATCAATTGCAAGCATCCTTACCTCTCTCATTTAAGTATCTTGGAGATCGAGACTACTTGTTGATATGACAGCTTATTAAAACTTTTCTTCAATCTATTGACAGGTTTGTCTTTAGGGCAAGCTACCAGATGCATAATATTGCCGCGCTCTTTGGGCTATTTCGATTAGAGGTTTCCAATTTTGAATCATGAGCAAAATCAATCGTAAACTTTAAGTAGGAATGGTCTTTCACCTATCGTCTCTATCCTCGTTAAATTTTTCAAGTATTCCCATGTTTAGTGGTATTGATGAGTTGCACGCTTTCTTCGGCGCTACTTTGAACATGTTGAAGTTGTCCGAAACTCTGGTATCTAATTACAATGGCGGATTCAGGGGCAAGGGGGTACGTTCCTCCCCAGGCAAAACAGAATCTGACATAACTTAAATGCAAAATAGGGGGAAATGTACACAAATTTGTATTCCTGCCCCCCCCCCTCTCCCTCTCCCGCTCTTCCCCCGTCGCCCACCAAAATAATAATACGCCTGAATAATAATTATGCCAGCCAGGTGTTTGGGAGACTTGTTCCCTCTCCGAGAGAATCCTGGATGCGCTTCTAAATAATGTTTTATTTTTCTCAAATCTGAATCAGATTACTTAATAGAGATACATTTTCAAAATTACATGTTTCTTTTTACTTTGTAGGAAGCATACATTGGTAAAAAAAAACCTTTTTGTTTAAGTGGCCGTCAGTTATCTAAATGTTGATTGAGGGAGGGATTGATTGATTGGTTCATTGATTGATTGATAGACCTTAAAAGTTTGATTTAGTATGAATGGTAATTGTGGAGGAATGGCCTACAGCTTTAAAGGGGAAGTCCACGTTGAGTTAATTCAGTTAAATGGTATCCCCTTTCAAAGACGATAAGAAAAATAGAGAGAGAGAGCGAGAGAGACTGGGGGAGTATTAGGAATAAAGAAATAGATAGAGCGTGATGTAAATACAAAAGTTGACCTCTCTATATAGGTTACCATAAATGAAAAGCGTGTATTTCATTGCATAATACGGCCCATGGTCACCAGTATCATATCAAATACTCATTTATATGGGGCCAGCCTAAGGCAGGGATACTGTTCAACCTGAATGCCTTAAAGGACAAAGCTTTTCAGACGGAAGGGGTCCCCCTTCCTTGTGATTGTCTCCTTGTCCAAACTAATTTGCCACGTCTTTGTGCCTCCTCGCCTTTCATCTGCCGTCGCCATATTGGGTCTTTTATCCGATGTCGGCCCATTTGGCGACGTTTATTATTTCAGGTCATTCTTGTGCTTCGATGGCTCGTGAGTGCCTCCGTGAAGGATATCGTCCTTGATGGCCAGTGCTATGACCTTTGCTTTTTGATATAGGGAGGGAAAGAGGGTGGACGATGGCTAAAACTAATAGATTTATACGTGAAGAACTTGATAGGATAAGGGCGACACTCTGACCATGTCTCTTGTTGTCGTTTTTTGTTTAAGTCTGAGATAAAAGACAAGTTGCATAAACTTAGGCCGTATCCAACGCAATAAGGATAGTAACGGATAGCGAGGATGATTAATGTCCACTATGAACAATTTTTCTCGTTCCATTCAGTGGAAGACAGACAGTTCCACAGTACTCCAGGGGGGTGTTTCACAAAGACTAAGATCGACTTTAAGTTGGACTTAAGTATAATAGGCCGTTCATGCCACTGTTTGCTCTTACTATTTACTGGCATTTTTCTTTCAAGGGACGTACAAATCGTGGTCTCAAATCTACAGAGTTTACATTTTTTGATAGTTCATTATTGAAGGAAAAAATATTATCTAAAGATTATAATTTAGAGACCAATTGGGATAGCAACCAATGGCATGAACGGCTTGTTATACTTAAGTCCAACTTAAAGTCGATCTTAGTCTTTGTGAAACACCCCCCAGGTATCCTTTTTGATTGTTCAAATAAGAGCATTGTTTAAGCCACTCTACATGTATTTCCATTCCCTTTATAATTCTGAAGAACATACTACAATACTTTCACTGTGCTCTTCGATCATGTATTTTATTGAGAATATTTACGATTTACGGGCATTTATTTTGCTGCAACCCTGTCAAGTTTCACCACGGTGGGCACCGTGTGTCGAGTATTTCCACATCGCACATGATCCATGTGGTAATACTGTGCTACCCGAATTCTGCCGTTCTCCTCATGTCCACAGTCACACGCGGCAGTCCACGCTCTCGTCGTCTAAATCTAAAAGTCCCTACTGTCACCCATCACTCAGTGTAAATTCTAACAGTGTAAACGCAGTGTTATCACACGAAGTCAACATTGTGAACATGTTCCAATTTCCGTCTGTGGTCACAACGTGGTGTGTGTTTTATGTGATTCTCACTGTGACCAATGTGACACATTATCTCAAAGTGTGAACAGCGTCTTTTAGCATTGTCAGCACAATGAAAGCAGTTAAAATCCACTCTGGGTTCACACTGTGTTCACACTATCATATCTATCATATGAATTGAGAATCATTGAAACGTGCTCATATATAATACATGTATTGTATAATTTTTATTTTATAATTATGTATGTCTATATTTTTGGTAAAATGTGGAACAAATAAAACTTGAAACTTGAACTTGAACTATGTAACACACACTCTACCGCTAATTACCACGTTTTATTAAGCAGTGTGAACTCACTATTTCCGTACAGTCAACATGTGAACATGGTACAAAAATCACTCTACGGGCACAATGCGATGCATGCACTGCTGTCCCTATTAATCCCACAATTTTTTATACTGTATCACACTGTAATCATTGTGTTTTCAGTCACAGTGAACATGTTTCAGAGACTGCAGTAAAATACAGTGTCCTCGGTGTCCTAATCCAAAAGTGGGTCACAATTTATCACACTGTGAACGTTTTTAGACATTGTGAAAGAGCCTGTGGTAACACCGTGTTTGACTCCGTCTCCTCTCCGGTAGGGCATGCGGAATGAATATCCTGAATATTGATTCGACTTTATTTCGAATGATCTTCTGGTATCGATTTTCACGTGAAAGCCCTCTGGAATACAGGAAATTGAAAAAATACAATTCAAAATCATAACTGAAGGTGAGCGAACTACTGTTGCAGAACGATTCTTTCTGAGAGGGGAAAATTACTTACAATTTTCGATGAAAAGAGGTTTTGAAAAACACAAAAATAGATGTTGTAGACAAAACAAACATTCTTAAAATGCTTTATATACAGTATAATGCTTTATATATCATTTGTGTTCATCTTTATAAATCTCCTCTTCTACCTTCTACCCCCGGCCCCCCGCTCTCTCTCTCTCTCTCTCCCTCTATTCTCATTTTTTTCTCATTTGGGGGGTTATGCGTAGCGTTCGCCGATTCGTTCATATCTAACTTAGATATCTAACGAGGCCAATAACCCAAATCGTCACTACGTAGACATTTATGAGAAATTAATGACTTTAAAGGATATTTAGCTTCTAAAAAAAGAATAATTGCAGAATATCCAAATCATGCATAAAGCTCTCTCATAGTGCCTTCTCTAATCCAAATAAAGGGTCATTACAATGCTTTGGGATTTATCCGGTAATAAATAGACAGGCATCGGAATTACAGACAAATTGTCAACACAGACGGCTGATAATCGCTCGCTTGTCCAAATTAGCGGGCAAATTAACTTTTAATAAGGTCACGGCCAATCCACCATGTATAATTCACAAACAAATTGTAGCATAACTTGGTCTGATCCGATGACGGGTGCTCTTTTATCTCGCAAGGGATGCCATGACGACGGTGGGAAGTTTTAAATCTAGGGAGGGTTAAAGGGTTGATTTGTCCGGGCCAGAGGTAGATTATGGGAGCTAAACGTGGAGGCAAACACGCTTTTGACAATATACCCTACATGCATTATTAAACTTCTGAAGCACATCTTTATGGTGATTACATTCTCTTGGTTGTGTATTTTTATTTTGATCGGTGACCATCATTTCCTCTCTGTCTATCTTTCATCTTCATAATATTGCAGGTCCCGTCCGTAATCCATCTACGACTGTCCCCAAGCTCTCCCTCTCTCTCTCTCTCTCTCATCCCGTTTTCCATTTTGCTCCTCTTTCACTCTATTTCACTCCCTCTGTCTGTCTATCTGTCTCTCCCTCTCGCCATCCCCTTCTCCTCTCTCTCCCTTTTCTCAATCTATTTCATTCACGTTTCACATTTCATCTCATATTTTTTTCTCTACTTACCCGAGTGCATAATTTAAATAGTTTTATTTATGTCTGGTACACCTTTCTCGCATACACACTGCCCTCTCTCTCTCTCTCTCTCTCTCTCTCTCTCTTCCCCCTCATCTTCCTCCTTCTCCTCCTTCTCTTTATCTTCCTCTCCTACCCCCCACTTTCAGTATCTCTATCTCTCGCTCCCTGTTACCCCATTCTTTCCTTTATTTTTCCATCAACATCGATGGCTTTGATTTATGGCTTGTATCTATACAGACCAATCCCTATTTCCTCGACATTAACATTAAATCGTAAGAACTCGGACATGGTTCAAAAGTCAAGTAGGCGTCTGCAACCAACAGGTTGCCCTCTCATTCTCCTTAAATCTCGGCTATCCTGCTCAAAAATGGCCGGACTCGTACGAAAACACCCCCTGGGGTGTGCGGCGAAAAACACCACAAATCAATATCGAATGTTTGTGTCGTCGTCGTCCTTTTATGTTCTTCGATCGAGGGATTCCCATCTGCAGTGATCTTGCGATACGGCGGCGTCCACCCGCCATGGAAGTCGAACATGCTGCCGGCAGCGTTGTTGTTCGAATAGTCACGGGAATGATATCCTAGTGAGGATGAGAGGATGTCTGAGAAGTGCATCGTCGGATTCGCATTTTGCAGCTTGCTGACCCGGTGAGAGGCCAGTGACCTCAGAAGCGGAGTGTCCCGGTTAACGCCACTTATCTTCACTTTTCGATGGTTCTCGTCTCGTCAAAGTTTAGCTTCCTCGTAGACTGTTCAGACTCAAGGAAAGTACCAAACTCGAAATGTAAAGAAATTTGTATGAAGAAAAAAAATCGTACATTGAAGGGGCGCACACACAACATGGTCGGGTAAAGAAACTAGTTTTAAAGAGATCTGTTGATTAACGGGCCAGTCATCAACGATAAGCCCCGCCCAGTTCTATGATTTTCGTTTGATACGGCGTTTAGACTGGAACGGGACCGGGGACCCTGATTCATTATTGAGTTTTCATTCGAAATGATGCTCAAATATGTTGTCGAATGTCTGTTTTGCTTTACGGTGTTTAGTTATACGACGGTCAGACTATAGTTACTTATAGTAAAAACGGTTTTCGTGTAGTCTGAACAGGGGAGGGGGGTATAACCGAACATAGGTCGCCCCACTCCTACTCGTTATGGATACAGATTAACAAAATGTCAAGTGTTCTCGAGTTACGACCGTGCTCTTAAGAAGAGTTATTGGATTTCGCACAATAACATGGCGGGTCTCAAATGGGCTAAGAATTCATCTTTCTCATGGAGCAAAGAAAGTGACATTTGCCCGAATCAGCTTCTGTCATGAAATTATGGCACTTTAGATGAAAGTTTGAAAAATTGTAGGGACATTGAACCTTTTCAAAGACTGATTTTCTCTCTCATGAAAAATATTTATCACTTCTATATCAAGTCTGACCATTTGGTATCACTTGTGTTGAATGAATTTCTTTTTTGTAATGCTCTCATTAAGAATGGGCTGTTGCATTCATCTTGTCTTTGGCGGTCAGAGAGAATATTGGACCCCGTCATAATAGACAGTTTATCCGAATCAATCGCCACCTGATATCGAGCCTCAGAGCTAGGAGATCATAAATTTCCTCTCGTTATTACAACTCTTATGGATGATGACAACCCGCGATATTAGTACATTCGAGTCGATTTTGATTGGCGGTCAGAGGGGGAAAAAAAATCTCAAAACCTCAAAGACATATTATACATTCGGACAATTGCGTCTCGGAATTTTGATTACAAAAAAGTGATAACCAAGCTCATGGATTCGCCGTCGAAAGCACCACCAAAAAAACATTGTTCGGACTCAAATTACCTGTATTCATCATTTGCTCCATTGCTGCTTTCGTAACTAAAGCCTGACGCACACGGAGCGTCATTTGATGACGTAGGGCTGACGTAGGGCTGCGTCAGAGACTGGCACGGTATTTGACAAATGCAAAATGAATATTGCAAACATTGTCTTGGATTCCTGGCGTACTCGCTAATTGCCTTCATAGGGTGATTAGCGTACGTAATGAGGCATTCGAAATGACGCCTTGTGTGCAATAAACGTAAGTTTCAAGCCAAGCGAGTCACTCAAACTTTAAAGTTTTATGTCCCATTTGCAGGTCCAAAAAATGAAAAGGTTAAATTCCAACGGCATTTGAAAGATAATACTAATTTAGAACTTCCCTCAAAACAAAAGGGATTGAAAATTTCTTTTTGTTGGAAAATAACGACCGTTAGTTGTCGAATCGAAATTAGCGATCGCGGTCGTTTAATTAAATAGTCTGATTTTCAGACCCTTGTACCGAATGATCGTACGTTTTGTGCTGCGCAAATATTCAATCAGTTCAATTTTGGTCATTACAAGAAGTGGGTTATTGATGTAAACAAATGCTCATGTACCCTTTACAGCTCATTTTATGTATGTTATTACCAAAGAAGAAAAAAGGCCAGTCAGTCACTCAATAGTGTCTGACAGTGAAGGTCTAGCAAGTAAATGGGTTTCCTTGCATAATTTGAATACTAGAACACTGCTAACGTTTACATTTCACAGATAGGACATACGTGACATATACATAATTCCTGCAAAGTTCTACAGAATTTGATGTTGGCTGCAAAAAGAATACAACTACTTTTAAGTAAACATAGCAATTACAATTTCATTAGGGAGAAATGGGGGTAATACATTTTTCACATTAAAAATAAAACTCTCTTGATTTATACAGATCTAGGCTACACACGAGTGTTTTAGATAATTTTCTTTTTCCGCTTGTTAAGACTCCGGTATGAAAACTACCAAACAAACATGTTGTTTATTAAGTCCTTTGAGTGGCAGAACTAGATATTTCTGGAGTATGAGGAAATATCTAGGCTTTCCGGTATAAAAATACAATTACAGCAAAGGTCGAAAATTGTTTTTTATATTTTCCAGAGCCATTCGAAAAAAAGAAATATCTGTTTTCTCCCAAGCAAATCACATTTTTTTTTTTTTTTTTGGGGTCGTTTATTGAAGATATCGGCTACATACTTTTGCAATTTAAACTAGATCTCACCAAATCAGGGTCCTGTTGCATAAAACTTAGCATTGATGTTAACTTTGCCATCAATGGTAACTACCATGAAAACATTGATTTTATTGGCTGTTGCCATGGTAGTTAATATTCTGATTGATTGTGATGGTTATTTTACCTGACTGCTAAGAAATCATAAATGCTTGTAAGTAAGCAACCAGACGGACGACGGCTTAAGGTCCTCTCCGAGGACCTGCTAGTGAGGATTAATACCTTACCAAAGGGCACTAGCGCATCGACTTGGTTTCGAACCCGGGTCACCGGATTACAAGACCACTGCTCTACCAACAGAGCTATCGCGCCTCCTCTTGATATTGATGGCACAGTTGCAATCAATAGTAAGTTTTATGCAACGAGGCCCGGGTGTTATTACAACTTTTTGAGGAAATATTTTAATTGATTACAGAATGTTAAGTGTTAACCCAAACTTGGCCTAGATAATTCGTTTTGTATTGATTTTTAAAAAACTTCTTCTTCTCCATATTGATCGTTTTATATTAATATCTATAATACTACTCAAGATAATAGATTTCACCAAATCAGGTTTTAGTAAATCATTTTGAGGTAAAATTTAAAATAGATTACAAAATATTAACCCGACATTGGTCTGGATTTCTTTTATTTCGTATCAGTGCCCCAAAACTATTGTCCTCCTCCTCATTTATCGCTTCATTTCAATATCTATACGAATCAAGACGGTATATAATACGAGGTAACGAATACCTTCAAAAACTTGTTGATAGTGTTCGTTACACAGGGTTACAGGAGGTTACTGGAATAAAGCGTATGTAGGTCATGGTTTTATAAATACTTCTTAATGCTTGTCTTACTAAAATAACCCCTCCCCCCCCCCCCCATCAATCACAATATACTGCATTATCATTACAAATTATAATAATAGAGATATAGAGAGTGAAGCGCGACTTGTGTCAAAAATGAGTATGTTGTCATGCGATTTGGGCTTTTATTTTTAACGGGATGATTTCAAAGGGTTTTGGTACTGATAGAATGAAAGACTGCATTGTTCGGAACATATCCAACGCTCTACAAGTAATGTTCGTTTTCCTGTTTTGCATGTGGGTTTTGATTATAACATGATTAAAATACCCCATATTGAAAAGAAATGTTGACTCAATGTTTCGATTACTTATAACATTTTTTAAATCAAGGTGAAATGCATTGAATTATTTCCATTTATATCTCGAATGTGTGGCAGTTCTCATGATTATGTATTGATTAACATCTTACAAATATTTGTTATAATATTTGACTAAAGAATTGGATTTGAAAGTCAGATGGAGAAATTATGAATACCTTTTTAAAAGGCTTAGAATATCATGTAGGAACATATCGACTTAAATAACCTAGACTAAGTTTAGGTTGACATTTTGGCTTTGTTTTCATGTAATTTCGTAAGGTTTGAAATAGTCGCTGTCAGTAATGGTGTTTTTGTTCCAAGAGTCAGCATTGTCAGGGACAGATTTACCCTTGGGTTGTTATTGAACATCATTCTATTCCTGGGGAACCGATTCGATATGTTAGCTCTTGAAACAAAATGCGGTCACGATAACATTACACTGCTACAAGTTACATTGCTCGACTCTGCATCTTGTTGTATCGTTGGGATAACAGAATCAATTCAAATAAAGCTTGCAGCGATGAATAATGATGTTATTGACTTTGTACTAGCGCACGAACCCCCCCCCCCTCCACTTCTTGTATTCAAATGTCTAAGTCCCACCAAATTACATTAATGTTGGCCATGAGATGTCATGTGAAGCGCTTTTGAACATTGCTTCTGCATCGATCGTCATTCTGTATTGTCCACTACCTCCAAACGCTCTCATGAGAAAATAGAGGATTGTACGTGTATATCTTTTCTCGGAAAGTCAGTCCTTGGGTTTGATTTCTTTGTTCTGTGTACCTCGTGTCCATGTTACACGGGTTCATATAATGCAATGTATATTACAGTAAACAATGAAACTAAACATGTTAAATGTCAACCCCATAGTTTCGTTCCCCGGACCTCCTTCTAAGCTTGTGACGATACCCCATTGATTCAAAAAAAAAATCTCAGTTTATTTTCCAATCACCTTTTTGTAAGTCAATCTCACGTTGCGCATCAAAGTCCACACCATGTCACTCCATTGTACACGAAGCATAATTTCAGTTGCGTTATTACCTGCGCTAATAACGCCTGTGAAGGTTGTGAATTATGGCGTAAGTCAAATCTTTGTTTTCGCTCTTTACTTTGCAATCATTTTCTGCAAACTATTACTCTCTTATGGTGCGCCAAAGGTGGTCGCACCAATCGCTGACGCAGTTCTACGTCAGGCAAATGACGCCTCGTGTGCAACGCGCATTACAATATCACTGTCCATTGGATGTAGGGCACATCTGGCGTCTCTGAGTGGAAAGAGATATCTGAGGATAACCGTGGTCTCGACATCAAAAGAAGAAAAAAGAATCCACGCTTGCAAGAAAGAGACAAGAAAGGGAAGTCATTGAACTTTATCAGGAAAGACATTTACTGTAATTTAAGCTCACTCGGCGAAGAAGATATCCAACAGATTAGAAGTAGATAGAGGCCTCGCGACGACCTTATTTGTAAATGTCTGTGATGGATCAATTCATAGAATGTTATATTGCTTTTCTACATGGGTCTATACCATGTGAACTTCTGTCCTGGCATTTCGATAATTTTGAAACATGGCCCCCAAGGTATCGGGAAGACATGATACAAGCTTGATGAAAGAGTGGGGGCTTTTCGGGATTAAACTGTGGATAAGAACTGACGCGTACCAGCGTCCAGAGTTGAATGTCCGAGCGCAGGGTTCTCCCGATTTCGCTCTTCAATTTTGACTCATTAAAAACGCTCTTGAATCACATTCTTCAAAGACAAGCAACGGTGTTGTTGTCGAGAAGTAGTTTAAAAATATTGACAGTGAAAAAAAACGGTGCAATAGGTCTGGGATATTTACGTCTCGGGCCTGATTGACGTAAGTAATAACGCGATCGGAATGGCGCCTCGATTACAACGGGCATAATGCCAGTTGTACACGATGCATCATTTGCTGACGTAGGACTTCGGCAGCGTCTGGCGCGGTCTTGGCACTGTCTTTGACGCACCAAGCAAGAGTGACATCATACTCAAACTATAATTATGCAAATTTAACATTACAAACATAACGTAGGATTACTGGCGCATTAGCAGATTGCCGCAAGTATTGGCGCAATCAAAAGGCGAATCGTGCGCAAAATGGTGTAATGTTTTCATAAGCATGATAACAATTGGACATAACGGAGGAGAAATAACACCATGTGTGCAACGGGTGTAAAACTCTAGAACAAATCAAACACACTCTTTAATGAAACTGAATGGAATCTTTGCTTTCTTGTATTGCCTTTTGTTAGTGTTTTTGTTAAGCTTTACACCATGCGTTTTCTTCAAATGTCATGAGATTTAAAAAGTGCCGACAAACTGGGATGTTAGAACACTGGGTTCCCTAAAGCACTTCTGGTTCTTGACGTTGCAATTTTGCAGCATGTTCTGATTATTTTCACAAGAATGTTCTTACTTTTCTTGGAAATCTTTAAAATTAGTTCCTTTGATGTTTTAGAAGTGACTATATATGAAATGGCTATATTGATCTACATAGCTCAAAGGTAAAGAAAACAAAGCCGAAGTTGCACTTTTCCTAGAGATCCTGGTTTGTTCCTTTACATTAAAAATGTTTCTTTAGCTACCTTGTTGTATTGAACATTAATCCGTTGCCGGTAACATTTACCATCAAAGGACGAAATCTTGAATTCTTGAAATGAGATGCCACGATGTTCAGTCATACTATCATTTCCTTTAGCCTTAATTTTCTGTTGTTTTTAAATTGATTAAACTCACAAGATTAAAAATCCTGGATCCTAGACTTTTCTCTGCCACCTAAGACAAATAAACATTACCAGAGAGATCTCTATGGGCAAAATTGACACGCAATAACAACTCAAACATTAATACGAACAAAATTATTGCGTACAAGTGGTTGTTTAATTGAGGTATACAGTTACCACAGAGGTAATCCTTCGTCATGAAATTTATGTTGCTCTCCAAATCTTCTTTCTTTAATCTAGGGCAACGCCGGCGTCAGTGTCGGTCTCGGCTTCGCACCGGAGGCGAGGAAACCTGGTGGAATTACAGTGATGTTAAATCGCACAGTCATGTAATACCGCTTCGTATGCGTTATGAGGCACAGAAAATGTCAAATGAGAATTGGCTGCTAATGGCGCCGGCGCCCAGTTCGAGTAAGGGAGCAAAGAGAGGCAAGCGAGATCAATTTCTTTTCTGATTCGCTCTCGTTAAGAACTCCTTGTCGACATCATAAATCAGAATTGGTCATGGCTCGGTAGATAATCGTATATTACATTACAATGCACTGTCATGTTTTACAGAGTCATTACGTGCACAAACCATCATTGTGAGTTGTGCTTTCCCGCGCATGTAATTTCCACGGAAATTGAAGTTATTTTTGTTTTTTGTTTTTAAACATTGGCTGTTACACCAGACGACTTGATAAACACGTAAAAAAATACCTAAAGCCAGTTATTCTTGAAATTGTGTATTGTGCAGAACTCAATTAAGCTATAGTCGTGTTAATAACGCATTGATCGAATGAACAGAATATTGGAGTTTATCTACATGCTTTTTCTTTTAATTATTGTACTAACAGAATTGATTTTTTGTAAATGATGTTATGGATCAGTTTCAGCACTATTTACTTCCTCTTCCCTGAGCAGATACGTGAAGGTTTCTACACTCTTGTTGCCCCCTCCTCTCCCCCTTCCCTTCTCTCTCTCTCTCTCTCCCAGGATTGTGTAGACTCCAACCATGTTTCCTGGAAAATAAAATGTCATGGAATAAATCATCTCAAGAAGTGCTCCCTTTAGCCGAGAGCGCTAATGGTATGATTCGATAAAACCAAATCGGTGGCGGGGGAGACCCGGGATGATCTTCGGTGACTCTGTGACGCAACAGACGAAGATTTAAGGCTTTAGCAGGCCAGGAGGGGTGTTTTGGTGATGTTTGTTTTGAATCCAGGCCCATTGAGGGAATCGAGGGGGGGAATCGGCCCGTGCCCCACCCCCTTAAAGCCCAGAATGGCTTACATTATACGAAAGCAAGATGTGTCTACCCTATTATTGTGTTTTTGTGTCCGCTCCCAAATTGTATACCCAAATTACATCTTAAGAATCATTTGCCTGTCAGAAAATTATTTTTGGAATTGTGCCCTACCTTTTATTTCGGACTGTCCTGGATCTGCCCCTGTTCGGCCCTGGGTCTGGGTTTTTCAACTCAAAGCTCGGGTTTGAGAAATCTGACGGAGGATAACGATGACTTATGGAAATATGCCTAAAGATTATGGATTTATCATAACACACGTTGTAAAGGAGGCATCCTTTCATTTATATCGTTATCTCCTCTAATCAACCCTTGGAACACAATCACTGAAAAGGCCAGCGATTCAACACTATTTTTTTTTCATTCTTCATTTTGCATTCAATATCTTTTCGATGTTATTCACATATTCAACAAAGAGCCTTTGCTCAGGCAATCCCACTCCAGGAGGATGGTGATATCAGATAACATTATTATAAATTATAATCATATTGTCAATAAGGTGGGTCAGACCATTCATGGCGAATTTTGTTAAAGCTTGTCGACGTCTTCTACAAAACCTGTTTGTCTACACAGTCGGGCACCCCCTCAACCACTCTTCACTTCTGTAGATAACATAATTGTAAAGCGAATTTGAACATGTATATGGCAAATGCGCTAATAAATAAATTATTATTATAATTATGAGTATAATTATAAGTATAAAAGTAATAACCTTGACTAATTACTGACTGGAGTCGATCCATGCAGATCATGTTATTACTAACGTGATATACTGATTATAAACTCAATATGGTGGAACAAAAACTACCGTACACCCGATGCCACAATGATGATTATTGGGAGAACACATTCCAAAAAGTCTTCACGTGCATTTTTTCCCGCGGGGGAATATTGACTCTCAGGTTGATTCTCCTTGCTTTCCGCCCTGTTTACCCGTTAATTCTTTCAAATCTCCCTACAAAAACATCACCTTGGAGAATATCATATGGCCGAATATATCGCCGTTCCTCTTGACCTTTCCCCGTTCTACTTTTCATTTCCTCCATATATCTTCCTAGAGGATTGCTTTCCACGACGTCTCCAGCCTTCACATGCGGTACCCCCATTGCATATTTCATCACAACTGCAATTTCACCGTGACATTTTAATGCATCTTATATCATTCTTTCCTTCTTCTTCTTCCTGTTCTTCTTCTTCTTTCCCCCATTTCTTTCCAGTCAATGTCACCAATCCATTTCTTGCAAAATTGCCTTCGGTCACCGGGACTGCCATGAAATGATTGATTCTGAGTCCGAAAGCGTTTGCCTCCTGGCATAGCTTCGATAGTATTTATGATTACTGACATTTCGATCCGGTGATATTTCTTCATCACAATTGCCTCACTCTCTCTCTCTCTCTCTCTCTCTCTCTCTGCCTCTCTCCATCTCTCTCTTTCTCTCTCTCTCTCTTGACAATATTTGGTCAATGCTGTTAGTGAATTTTCTTCTCTCAGATTCGATTTCTATGGATAAAATAAATACGGGGTATGACTCGGGGGCATGTTGATATAAATTTTGATAAATGGCTTTCTCTAAAAAATACTATTACAATAGTGGGTCGGAGTGGTCTAGCTGTCAGCAATACATCTTAGAATCAACAGGCTTTGAGCTCGACACTTCAGGGTTGGTGTTTCGACACTCTTCAAGCAACTCTACAAGTTATACAATTTGTCATAGTAATCCCAGATGCCCATTGGCGTATCAGGGGGTGCCGACTTTGATACAATGGAACGCGAACCGAAATATTCTTCTGCAGATTTCTTAATGAATAATTCTTGGTTTTGTGTTATCAGTTTAATTTTGTTTTAATGTCATCATTAAGTATCATTATATTGTGCACATGTTTTAAAAAATTGTTATATTTTGTATAATGTTGTATTGCTGAAATGTACGTAATTTGATTTGGTGATAATTGCTCAGAGTTTTAAATCGTCAAAGGTGTAGGGTTAAGGTTAGGGTTACAATTGGGTATGGGATTGGGTTTAATGTTAGGGATATATCAATATGTGGTTCAGAGTTCAATTTTAAGAATTTGGTTAATGTACGATATAATGACCGCGGAGCATAATTGTCACCGGAGCATGCATTGTACAGTGCGTCCCAGAAAAATACGAAACTCGAAAACATGCGGTTGAAAAAAAAAATATGAGCTGTATAATATTTGCTTAACTTTCACAATTTAGAAGTAATATGCTTTCAAATTATGTATTGATCACATTAAATCACACACATATCACAAGGCAACATCGTTTTGAAAATGTTATTTGGTAAAACCATGAAAGTATTGGAATCACATGCGAACCTGACCGTACATATGACCTGGAGGAAACGCAAACATGAAACATCCAACGAAAAGTTTGTTTGAACGTGTTTCTTTTGACAATTAGGGCTTGTAATGCCACCATTATATAATAAAGGATATTGTCGAAGGATATATTTAAAAAAAAAAACATATTGAACTAACGTCATGTTAACATGTGATCCTAACGTTTTCACTGTTTTACCGAAATCTGGCACAAATGGCTTTTGATATGACTTTTTCAAATATAGTTGCTCGGTGAAGCTTGTGTGGATTAATGCAAGCAAAGTATCATCTGGAAGTATATTACTACTATTTTATGAAAGGCAAGGAATCTCATTTTTACAACCTTTAGTTTGTTTACAATAATCGTTTGTTTTCGGGTTTCGTTTCGCGTTTTTCTTTTTTTCTGGGACGCACTGTAGAAACGCTTGCAAGTTTTATAATTGTCAACATTTCGTTAGCTGCAGGAGGAAGGATCATTTTGATAATTTTTTGCGAAAATGCTAAAATGAAGGTTTAATCGATAAGTTGTTTGGTCTAGGTTTGAGGTAAGAATTTGGTTATTAAAAGATATTAACCGCGGTGCAATAATGTCATCGGTGCATGTGTCGTAGAATGCTCATCTATAAAATTTCATCCCACAATGCCATGCGATTGAAGCAGTACACAGCTGGAAGCATGTGTGTGCACTTCAGCTTTGACAATATCAATCAGAATAAATCAATATTGATTTGGCGCAAAATGAAAACGATCCACAATGTTTCGATGATCCATCTTGTTCCAATCACCTCCGCTGCTTGTGTAAATGTATCCTCGTCAAATTGAGATCTGCAGCGTGAAGATGGTTTCGTCTCGGTATCAGGGGCGTCGCGAGTAGGGGGTTGGATGTCAGCGACCCCCTACCCATTCAAATTCTCTCTTGGCACATCCGTGATTGGTGTCGGCAACGGTCTTGAGCTAAATTGGCAAATTTCGAAAACTAAATTTCTCTTTTTTTTTTACACTCTTTTCATTAAATTTAAAATTGCGACGGCCTTTTCTTGGCTAGGAGTAATGATGTATGAAAATATTAATTTAAAAAATAACGGTGGCATCTTGTTTAGCGCTCATGTCCGTCACGCCTTGACGCTTCTGACAATCTTATATCACTCTGGTCATAGCCGAACGACCAAATAGATATGTAGAACCATGGGTACCCATTTACACATGGGTAACAGAGTGGCAAGCGTTGATTAGTGTCTTGCCAAGGGCCTTTTTTCAATGAAAGTCGAGTTAATGAACCATTCTACCACGACACCTTCGCAAAGCTAAATTGTCGGCTAGTCTAGACCATCACCCGCCCACCTCTTTCTATCAAAATTGTATAGTGACCCCCATCGTCAAGTTGTCTGCATTAGTGTTACAAGAGGAAATCCACTTGGCTCGTCTGGCTAGAAGTATCAGTTCAATTATACACAGCGAGCGTACATTAGACAATTGCATGTACCTATAGTTAATATATTCAGTGGTATCATCGTATCTTATCAAGAGCCATATCAAATACAGAGCGTCTTCCAACTGCAATTATTGGTCAGACATACGATGATAAGACGGAAACTGAAGTGTGTCATATATTCTTAACATGCTTAATGTATATCTATGTTGTGTGCAGTCTATTTAAACCACGTATATATTTTATTATTCCTTTTCCCTCACCACCATTTTTTAAAAACAATTTGACTGACCTGACTGTCTTCTGAAGATATGAATATCACATCTTCACTTGGTCCATGAAAAGTTCTGTCAGGCTGCTTTACTAATGAATAACGCTTTCAAATAACCTGTCATTACTAACGTAAAGACATAAAGCATGTTTTACACGACGCGTTATTTCTATTGTCATGATTGTGGTACCACCTATTTGTAGCTTACCGAAATGAAGTGGCAAGGAAACACGCAAAAAAGCATAACAGTCAGAGATGTTTGCTAATTAAAAGTTCTTATTGGACATATATGAATGAAAGGTGAGGTAACATAAAACTTCATCGAGAGGGAGCATGTATTACAATCCCCATATCTTAATGATGTGGTTCTACCCCTGTGTTATAAAACTATGATTTGCAACAATTGTGCATTTTGCGTTCCGGACGCATCTTTTCATGCCACTACATTTCGTTACATAGCTACATAATGTTAATCTCAAGCCTGTGAAGTCAATTGGTGGAGACACTTATCTTCATTACAATGTGTGTACCCTTCATTTTGTATTCACTCTTCTGTACGATGCCACTCTCACATGGTGCGTCAATGGCCATACCAGTCACTGGCGCAGTCTTATGTCAGCAAATTGACGCCTCGTGTGCAACGGCCCTACGTTTACCTTTACCGAATCCGAACACGTTAGAGAGAGAGAGAGAGAGAGAGAGAGAGAGAGAGAGAGAGAATGGAGGAAAGATAAAGGGAAAAGGGAGCAGGGAGGCAAGATAATGAGAGAGAGCGAGAAATACATAGATTAAGAAGTAAGAGAGAGCGAAAGAGAGGGATAGATCGAGAGAGGGGGTAGAGAGAGAGGGGGGATAGAGAAACAGAGTAAGAGAGGGAGAGAGAGGAGGAGCAAAGGATAGAGACAAAGAGACAGAGAAACTAGAGAGACAGAGATAGAGAGAGCGAAAGAGAGAGGTTGGATGAGAGATGATGTAAAAGAGCTGTAAAGATTATAGATGCCTTCTGCTCAACAGTTATAAAGCAGACCAATACTTCGACCATCTGCTGCAGACGAGTGAGACGAATGTACGAATATTCTCCTTTTATTCTTGCTTTCCTGTTTAACACCCGCATGTATGTAAACAGCTGATTGGGGCGGCTCTAGACAAATTCTGAACAAAGGATCAGACAACTTTCTAAGAAGCGAAATCAAAGTTATCTTAAGTCAGAATTTCAAATTGGCCGACAGGCATAGAAATTGGTCGTCAGATATGAGAATATTTCGACAATATACAAATTAAAATTAACTGACAGCATAGTGGGGAGTGTCACTTATTGAAATGTGCGAGCATGGCAGTCTGGAATGAAGTGTCGTAGTCGAGTGGTTTAAGCACTTGACTTGAATTTCAAAGGTCGTGGTTCGATCCCCGACACGGCACTAATTTCCTTTGGCAAGGCATTAATCTTCATTTGCCACACTCGACCCAGGTGAGGTAAATGGGTATAATTCCTTGAAATGCTAGAGCGCTGTAATGGCAGCTAGGCTAAAGCAGGGGTAATGATTAGTGCGCCTCGGAATAGAATTTCTAGATAGACGGCGCTATAGAAATGCCTATTATTATAATTGTTATTATTATTACGTAATCCGAAACTGATTTTAGTGGGATGTACGATAGGGTATTGAAGTTGCCCTTGAGTTGATTTGTCGAAATTAGGTGCGATCGTATTGCTTACAGATTTAGGTTCTGTACCAATGGATTTATAGATCTTGATTTGTTATTGGTGTTCTCTTCCTCTCTCTCTCTCTCTCTCTCTCTCTCTCTTCCCTTATATCTCATCCCTCTCTTCCCTCTCTTCCCCTTCCTACGACGTCATCCGATAAGTATATCATTTCATTAGAATTCCCTCAAAGAACATCATTACTAGATAAAGACATAAAGAAAATTATTATACTTGTACTGTATTCTTATTACTGATTTATTTTGTTTGTATTTTTGTAACAAAAATTTATCACATTTATGCAAATGAGTTAGATTGGCAGATATATAGGGGCACGCAGCGTCCCGTACGTCACGTAGCACATTAATTACATTAAAATTTAATTAAAGAATTGGTTAGAACTAAAAACTTTCCACAAATGAACTAGCCCATAATAGCCACAGACTCATACCAAAAGATAGCCATATAAATAATTTCATCTGTTGTTATTTCTTGTTTAAAGTCTCTGAATGTCCCGTACGTCACAATTCAAATAGCTTGGACCTGCCCATAGACGTTTATGAACCGTACGTCTTGGCTTAAAATAGGGACTTTTAGATTTTACACGACGAGAACGTGGACTGCCACGGTGACATCCTTTTAAGGTAATGTGACGTCCTTTTAAGGCACTGCCGGGCACGGGCCAGTGCCTTGAAAGAATGGCACATGTGGCAGTCCACGTTCTCGTCGTGTAAATCTAAAAGTCCCTAATTTGAAAGAATGAACTGTACGTCAACTTCAACCTTCAAGGTTTGTATACTTTTAGTTTTCTATTCATTTATTGATATTGCACCTGTTCCTCAAATGTTGACTTAAAGCTGTTTGTAAATCCCATTTTATGGGAAAGCATTTTGAGAGGAGGTACTCTTTGATATGTCGATGAAATTATTCATATGTTCTCTACCCCCTGTTTGGCCTTTAGTTAACGTCCCGGCTCCTATTTTATTCTAAAAAATCAAAACATCAATGGCAGCACAGCTAAAGCCGGGGTAATAATCTCCAAGTTTGGAAGCGCTTAGTGATTGTAATAAGCGCTATATAAAAACTGAGTATTATTATTATTATTATGAGGGCAGTGTCAGAAAACCTGCTTTCTCGACGGCTGTTAATAACTTGGAAGGTGAAAGGTAATCTCCGATATTAATCGAAATATCAATAATAGGCCTATATCATTCCGGTTACAGCAGATGTTTGTAGAAAATCCCCTCGTCAGTATTACAAAATTAATCATTGTATACAAACAAAAGCTATTGATATCGTGTGGTCATTCAAAATTTAAAATCAAAGTATATCTCATTACAAAGTCAGTATCCCCATACTTGCAAGCAATATGGTTTAATTTGATAGTCCAATTTTCTTTCAGTTACCAATCTTTCCTTGTCAGGGGCGAATAATGGATATTCATCTGTTCATTGATAAAGAGAAAATTGCCTTCAGAATATCCTTCTCAATGGACTAGTTAGTCTTCCGGCTGCGAACACAGCTCTCATTTCCCCTAATTTGCAACAATGCAGTAGCTACCAACAGAAAGTTAAAAGACCTTTAAGCACATTGCCCTCAATTTTATAACAGGAGGAGGACGCCCTCGAGGTACACGACCCGTGTGATATTTAAAATGACGCCCGGTCGGTCAAACTCAATTTATGTGATCTTTGGGCGATCTGACTACCCCTCCAATAACATTATGTTTTTTAATATTCCCTCCCCTTTTCCCTTCCAAGCTTCTCTCTCTCTCTCTCTCTCTCTCTTTGACGGAAAGTATAAAAGCGGGGGGGGGGTGAAAAATAAATGAAATTGGGATGCGATATGGATATAAGCGGGCAGTGATTAAGTGCTGATGGCGTGTTTCGATCCATTTTAAAATGTCAGGCACGGTTGTGAACCTCTGATTATGGTGATGGAATGCCGATAATACGTCGAAGAAAAAACGTCGTAATGTGCCAATATTACGTCGTAACGTCTCGCGAGTCCAGGGTAATTACTACTTTTATAGCGACTTTCTTTGTACGCCTCTGATATTTTTCCCCTTTATAATTTATAATACTTACAGTTTACCTTCCTTGAGTACTGAGGTTATATTGATATGCTTTGATTATGCGAAAAGATCAACACTTTCATTTCTATCTAATCTGTCATTTAATCATATCTAGGCAGTACTATCATGGTTACTATTCCATAAAGACTTGTGAAAGCTGGTAGAGGAATTGGCAGAATGGCAATTACCCTTTTCGTTTGGTACGCTCTCCGAGTGCTACAGTAGCAAATGATCTAATTGTGAGTGTAAAATACTTTAATATATTCAATATTTTCAACATTTGGTTTGGTTTGGTTTGGTTTGATGGTTTGTTTTACCTAACTGCTAATAAAGCATACGTATGCTTGTAAGTAAGCAACCGGGGTACCAAAGGGCACTAGCGCATCGACTTGGTTTCGAATCCGGGACCTCCGAGACCACTGCTCTACAACTGAGCCATCGCGTCTCCCGGTTTCAATATAATTATTTTCAATATTTGTATACATTTCAATATTCAATATCATATATTTTCTTGATTTAAACATATTTTCATAATGTCAATACAGATATTGTCAATGTTGTTCGGCGTTTCGATTTACTCCACATTACGAGTAATTAGAAGCCCTACTTGCCAAGATATCATTTGTAAGGAAGAGAGATGCATACCACACCCTTGGAAGAATATCTTATACGCCATCGCCTATAGTGTTCCTTTGTTTTGACATATCAACAGGTTCATGTATAGTGGCATTCGCCTGATTAGAGTCTCCGTCCTAATTACTTTTGATGTTGTTGTTTGCAATTGTTTAAATGTTTCGGAGAGGGGCTCATCAATGTTTCTTTCGCATTGAAATGTTACAACGGCAGACAAGATCGCAACGACTTTCGAGAGATCAGTGAAGGCAATGCCAATAGCGCTGTGTATCATAATTTGAAATGTGCGAACAGTACAATGGCTTATTACATCATATGATTTTTGCATGGGTGGTATAATAGAGTATTGAAATTCCCTTTAGTTGATTTCTCAAAAGCCCTTACAATCGCGGCACTTATAACACAGCATGCTTCCTTTTGATCGATATCTTTTACGTCATCGCCTTTACTGTTCCTTCCTGTGACGTTATTAATCTTTTTATACAGTTCCGTGAACTTCAATCAAAAGTCTTTATCCTGTTTACTTATGTTGCTGTTTGCGACTGTTTCTGCTGGGTGATGGCGGTTGCAGTGACGGTGGTGGCGGTGGTGATGGGAGAGAGGGAGGGAGGGGGTAGGAATACATACATCTATCGCATTTAAAGATAAAGACCAGTTCTGGTCATGCGATTGCATTGTGAAAGAAACGTTGTGAAATCGATCAGAAAAGGTTGATCATCTAGCATATAAGTATTGGTGTGTACTGCAAGGTTCTGGAATCATCAAAATAATAAGAAATTTGGCCCAGTCTTGGTAAAGTTACAAACACTGTACACAGAAAGATGTATATGGGACTACGCGACCACGTGCGCGATATCTATTTGGTCCCAATAGATATAATAATTTACCAAATATATCAATTAGTAGGGGGTTTCCCGGCAAAATTTGTATCATCACGTATTAGTCAAAACATATTCTTTCACATGATTGGTAATGAGAGCTTCCATTTCATTTTTTGAGAGAGGAGCGTTTCCAAAACTGGTCTTTACCTTTAAGTAGCGAAGGCAGTACTTGAACGCCTATTATAAATTGTGTATACTATAGCCTACGTCAAGCTTTGTATTTTCTTTCTTTTCCATATACACTTCTTTTTATTCATTATCACATGAAACAACTACCCCGATATGACAGGACTGTCTGTCATACCAAACAAATACTTATCAGTTTAGAAACTGACAACATTTGAACAAGGATCTTGAAATATATTAATTTATCTGCGCAGTTTAACTATAAAAAACAAGAAATATACTATGATCTCGATAATTATACTAACATTGTGTGCAAAAGATAACTCTTTGTATATTAAGCATGTAATGATCTGTAAGGATTATATGTAGTGTTTTCAAAATTGCGTAAAACATTGGCAAAAACAAAGTGTTTAATGTACCAAAAGATCTATTTGTAGTATATCATACAAAATTGCACATGTATCAGAGAATTATTCCAAGACCACTCCTTAATCTTAAGTACGCTATATTTGTATTAACTTACTATTTATTTATTTATTTATTTAATGGTATATTTATTCAAAATCTGTCTCTCATCCTAGGCCGAATTGTACATGTTTCTTATACAAATAAAAACAAAATGCATATAACAATACTATACAAACATATAATAAGGAAATTTAAAAAATGAACCGCGATTTGGCATGGTAAATGTGATCCGTAATTAACATGATTGATATAACCAATTGTCTAGTTTTCTGTCCGAATGAAAGGAAAGAAGAAAAAACAAAGGTAGAAGTCATTGAGAAGAGAAGGGAAAGATATATAGGTCAAAATAGAAATAGAAAAGGAAGGAAAAGAACAGGAAATACCTGTGAAGAGAAGAGAGAGACTGAATGTAGAAGGCTTGAGTAAAGACGAACAATAAGTGTGCGCATCTTAAATCCCTTCTGCACTAGTTTGGCCAGGAGGGATTAGAGGGATTAGCGTGGTCACTGACGGGTGGTTATCTCATCAACTCAGCTCTCAATTAACATAAGAAATAGAGGGCACCGCTTAGGCATTATTTTCTATATAGAGGAAGCAAGTAGCTACAAGTAGTACAGTGGGGCTTTAAAACTGGCGTTACCATGACGTTACCTGCCCTGCATGGACCATCTATCAGGTCAAGTCCTGGGCTTTTCTTAGTATGCCATTTGTCATAATGCAGCTGTTCCTTTATTGCTGAAGTATCAATAAAGCGATGTACCAACCAAAATAAAGACTGTATGATATATATTTTTTATGATTATTATCCTTTCCTCACGCTTAAATTCCACAGAATAAGTTATCCATTTCAAATAATCAGGTAATAGTGTTGATTGAATAAAATTCGTATAATCAACTCATTAGATATTGCTCCCCTCCCCCCATCCCAATGTCCTCAACTTGTCTACCCCGTCGAATCAATGAAGTTGTTTGTGACCTCTTAATGGTGAGGGGTCACGCAGCTTGGACCAATTCTCTTTTCTCTTCGCCCCATGAACAGCCCATCTTACAAACACTCGATATAATCAATAAGACAGCGCTCGGCAGGAGGGCCACCAAGCGCCCTAGCTCCATCCGTCTCCGAGAAATGAATAGAAACGTCTCGGCCAGTGGGGCTCAACGCGCCCTACACAAGGCGCGGTTCACACTTAACTTAAACTAAACTGAACACGGCTGAAGTTAAAGATGAATATGGAGACCTAACTATCAAATATTGCAATATGATCACAAAAGGTACAAAGAATAATCAAGTTCTTTCATTTTCACCATAGAGTGGCAAATACAAGGTGAGATTAATTTGTAGCCGTCTGAATAAAGTTCACAAATTCAGAAGCACTAGTAAATGGTAATCGATGGAATTCTCCGTGTAGGGTGTCGTACCAGGGGGTCGTGGTACGATGTTTGAAAGTTAACGCAGCAAGTAGATATTATGGCCGAGGTCCATTTTTCCAATTCATTAAAGAGAAAGGTTTTATGGTTTTGGGGTTGTGTTTCGGTTTTATTTTAGGTTGTGGTTAGGGTTAAAGCTATAGTTATTTGTAGTGTAGGAATTATTTTTTTTTACAAATTGACCATGGAGCAATCGTCGACGGAGCATGTTTTGTATATATTCAATCATACAGGCTTGTTGGTTGTACTTCTGTTGTTTTTGTTGTTTTTGTTTTTTATTCTCTTTGTTGCTGTTGCTGATGATGATGTTTATTTGTTTGTTTCTTGTTTTTGTTTTTGTTTTGTTTGGTTTTGTTTTTTGTTAAAGGCTTGTAGAGCACTAATATAAGATAGGGCACATCGGATTAAAACAAAATAACCCTTACTTCATGAGTTGCAGTATTTCAGTTATTGGAGGGACAAAAGGGGACACTTCGTATATTAAGTGAATCCGTGTTTGTATTGGACTAAAGAAATATCAGATTTTGAAAAATGGTTAATTTTCAACCTCAGGCACTAATTTAATGATAAAATTAATGTTTACCTCATTAGGGGCAGTACTTCTGTTATTGGAGGGAAAAAAAACACTTCGTATCTTAAGTGCATCCGTTTTTGTATTAAACCTAGGGCACTTCAAATGAAAAATGTTTAATTTTCAACCTCAGGCACTTATTCTAACACGGGAGAAGCATTCACCTGACAGGGGAATTTTATATCACAGGAGAAGCTCTTTTCTTTATCATTTTACATTATTATTACCATTCTTATCAAAGGTTATCACTGTCAAACTTCCTAAAGATTTACATGATGAACAATGGAAAAATGTGAATTTGCTTGGGAAGCCAATCACGACAATGGACGTCGGCCTACTTCGCACTATTTCATTGGTAATAGTAATAGTAATCCTTATTTATATAATGCTTAATACGAAATACCGTCTCTAAGCGCTTTACAGATATTATTACCCCGGTCATCGGATTCATTCACGCACAATGTGCACCATCTCTACTCCCTGGGGAGTATTCCTACCATTTGGTCACCGTGAGGGCATAGGGCAATTATCAACACAAATGCTTTCGTCGTCCCACCAAATTCTCATTTCTCTCCTGGGTATGGAGTGGCAAATGTAAATTAATACCTTGCCAGATGACATTAGTCCGTGTCGGGGATCGGATTCACGACCTTTGCATTTCAAGTCAAGTACTTAAACCATCGACTACGACAACTCTACTAGGTACCTGCATGCGTTCGTGTCAATCAATCACTTTTGTCCTTCTATTACATTAAATTGGTGTATACATCCGAAAGATTAGATCGATCGTGGTCTCGTGAAGCAAACGAAATATCGGTGATGGAATTAAAATGACGTTGGCGTATCCAGGATTCTCTGGGAGGGGGGGGGACGCGATTCCGGAAAATTGTTTGACAAGCAACAACAAAAAAGAGTCCTTGCTTCTTTTTTCATTAATCTTTTTGTCCCATCTTTGTTTGTTTGTTTTGAGGGTTTTGGCCGGGGGAGTGACCCCGGTACCCCTGGATACGCCACTGAATTATCTCACTCTACCACGCTTGGTTTTTCCAGTAAAAAAAAAAAAAAAAAAAAAATTTGTACTGTTTGAGAAGCGTGGATGTGAAACGAGTGGAAAGATAAAATAGACAATTTAAGTTAAAATGGAATTTTCATTATGGAACCATTCGGAACTGGGTCAAGCAGAAGATGTCCCGAGGCACGGTGGTACATTAATGAAAGCCCGTGACTTTCGGAAGGGGGTCATTGATTCGAGCCCTGTTCGGTGCTTACATCGTCGGACAAGATGGACTGGGAGCACCTTGGTAGATTGGTGGAGGCCTTTTGACTCTCGTACAAGAGGTCCTGGGTTCGATACTTGCTCAGTGCTCACGTCCTTGGACATTTTTTGCTACCCACATTGTTCCTCTCGGCCCGAGTGTAATTATACTGATGAGGAAAATGAGACCATATAGTTATCATTACTGCTATGAACAAATCACTTATTCTGAGAACATAATATTTTCAATTTGATATTTTATTCTTATACTAAATTATAAAGTTATATATTATGATAAAGAGAAATGGTGATTTTGTTTTAATGCGAAAAAATTATTTTACACGGAGATGGATTCGGTAGAGAGAAAAAGGAAAATATAAACAAATATTTCTAATCGTTAAAATGATTAATCTTTGATTACAACTACGATGTATCCGATTTTAATTTTATATACGTTCAGTTTAATACAAATAAGTCATAATTCTGTCACTACATAGCCATTGGCGATGGCGCAATTCATATGAATTGATTTTAGCAACAAAATAGTTTTAAAATGGTGAAAGAAAAAATATCGGTTTTTTTTGTTGTTGTTGTTGTTGAAGAGTTTCTATAATTATATGAACTGCAGAGATTCAATCCACTCTTGTGTCATATTATCTTTGCTTGTTTCATCTTGACTCTGCCAAAGCTAAAAACAATTTTGTGGCGTCATAGCATTGTGCCGAAAGGTGCCTTACGCAAGGCAGGGTGGCAGGCAAAATTAATCGTGGCCTTTCACCTCATCACGCACGCCTTTAATATCACGCTTGTTCTAATTTGTTGAATGAAATATGTTTCCGGGCTTTGTTTTTCTTTCTTCTAGTTCAGCGACTCTCCGTCATCAACGCACACACCTGCTGGGGCAATATTAAATACCTCATCTCACATACTTCCCTTCAAATCCGACACGCTTTGCAACGCAACGCGCTTCAGTGGCTCAATCAAAAGAAGCATTCGAATCTTGTCGTGTAACCGATAAAGAAAACTTTGCTACTCTGGTGAGCCAATCAACGCTTACAACGACCCGCGCATGCGCGTCGTGGCAGTGGTCAATGTACGGGAGAAGAATGAGGAAAGCCGCGCGCGAAGATCACTTTCCAATTTGATGGCATCTCAGTTGGGTAGTATTAGTCGTGTCGTCTGCACGTTCGCGTTGCTCTGTCCTACACCTATATGATACGGGTACACGCCAAAATTCTTTAACTACCGCTGGAATGCATTTGCACGTCGTAAGACTGATCAATAAATAAGGGAGACTTACTGGCAGCTCTTACATATCAAAAGAATTCGGTGGATTGTTATCTCTGAAATATACGTCAGGTCAGCTTTTGTTCTTCTGGATTCAAGAGGGGAAGCGTGCGGTTATCTACAACGGATTTGTTGGTGGAACTGGGGTGAATTTCACTTTAATGAGGGAAATGAATGACCGTTTGATGCGCCAGTGGAGATGGACAATAGTGTTAGGATGAATTAGTCAAACGACCTTCTCTTTGAGTCGTCGAATCAATGGCGCCTATTGTCTAAGGACACAATGACAGAAGAGCGATCTTAACGACTCATCCACTCTCACCCTCTACAGTCACTGCCATAATCTCTCTCTCTTTTCGTCCATGTCGGGATCATTGGTTTAATGCTCGAGGCTTACTTACGGAGATAACCACTTTCAGCTTTTACTAAGCTCTTGGATTTATGATCGCTGAGGATTATCATCAGCTTATGCTCAGGTAAGTCTGAATACTTTCGAAATAATGTTATGGTTGTTTTAAAAGACGATTACTTGTGTGTAGGTACAATAATTTATATAAACCGTGTACTACCCCTAATTAACGAGTCTTTTATCTGGTTTACGAATGATATACAATAACTGCAGTGGGTAACGACATTACATTTCACTTTTTTCTATAAAAATATTTGAAATCCGTCACTGTTTTAGCAGTTTCATTCATTCGTTGGGAATGTACGTTGTATGGCAGTATATGACTTTCTTTCTTCGAAATATCACCGTCACATTAACGTTACGTTTAATTTTTTTATAACTTTGTTTCACCATAGTTACAGCAACCCAGCTCTTTAAGAGATGCTGGTCTAGCCAGCGATATATGTAGATACATGTATATACATGTGCAAAACAGAAATTAGCAAAGAATAAACAAGAGTAAACATAAGGTATTATTAACTATGAACACTATCGTGAAGGCTTTCAGGAAATTCAGCTAAAAGAATTTCTCGAGCATTGTAAATTACTTCTTTAAAATGTGCGAACGTGATGATCATGTGATCTGTAATCGTAATGTGCGCGTGTTACAATTTAGAGATCTCATAATCTGAACATGATTTCAATGGGCAATACAAAACTGTATTGAGTTGTTTCTTCGAAAGTATTTACTTTCGTGTTTTGAATCGTAGATAGCGCCCTAATCACTGCTATCTGACGCTTCCTACCAGGCATATAATTATTACATGATCATTTAACATGTATCTAAAACCACACAGGATTTTTCTGTAAAAATCCGGGTGGTGGCAGAATGAAGTACATGTATGTATTGTGGTCGTACTTCTTTGCTGATTACAATCCCGTAAACATCCGTGTGGATAATTTGCTGCTGTTACATACATGTAGGTGTGCTAGCTATATCACACAGCATAAATGTTTGCTTATTTCAATATTATGTTCATGTTACTCTATAGACCTATTAATTGAATTATTCAAATATTTTGTAAAATGTATTAACAAAATAGATAAATGAATAAATAAACACTGGAAGAATAAATGTTACTTTGATTTTCTCATTACTGTTCTATATAGGGTACACATTATGTTAGATCATAACTTGCGATTTGTTTAAAGAAATCAGTAGAGGTTTGTCATAGTTTTTTTTGCCATGCTGCAATGACCATGTTATTTACAAGTGCGTTTTCATATACAAACACTATATATCATCTTCACTGCCTGAATTTTGTTTGGATCTACATTAACTATAACTATTATGTGACGGACTTCCTAGACATAATGTCATTTGCTATGGAATGCCACCCAGCTAAGATTTTCTAATTTGACATCACATCACGTCTCCTGATATTACTCACTGGTGATCGTATTCAATTTAAAGGTCATAGTCTTTTCCGGGTGAGATCAACGCGATATAGGACTATCGGAATGCAGTTTCCTTTGTTGATGATTAAAAAGCCCACAATCACAAACTGAACAATTTATCGTCAGAATTACCAGGAGGAGGTTGTCATGGAATAGTAAAACCTAGCGATATATCACGTAATCTATAAAAGAAATCGAATCCACTCACTAGGTGATGAGTGGTAATTGATAGCTATATGTAGCTATAAAGGTAGGTAGTGGAAAGATTTGAACATTAACGGAGAAATATTGCACGTGGCATAGCTTAATTAAAAAAAGATCCTTATAGGAATAGGTAAAGAAAGAAAGGCGAAATATTTTGGTCATATTAAAAGACATCAGAGTTTTTTGAAAGACTGGTTGGAATGAAAAGTAGAAGGTACTAGACCGAGAGGGTGCCGAGAATGAACTAGGAGCAGTACAAAAAGACCTGGGGGTGTTTCACAAAGATCCTAAGTCAAACTTAACTCTAAGTTGGATTAAAATTTATGGAGAGCCATTTGTAGCCTTAAAATAAAATATATTCACAAGCGAAAATTCAAATATTTTAGACTTTTTATACATTCCACATCAAGAACATAAAATCTCCTTGATAATAGAAAATATGAATGATTCGAATCAACATTTTATGCCTTTTAAAATAACTTTTACAAAATATTTTCATAGATGCTAACGGCTTTCCATAATTGTTAAGTCCAACTTAGAGTTAAGTTCGACTTAGGAACTTTGTGAAACAGCCCCTGGAGTGGAATGACTCTGCAAGAGTGTACTAAAAATGGCATATACAGAGATGTGTGGGAAAAATGTTGCAATCAATCTCCGAGCTTGGAGAAGATACCAGGAAAGATAGGTAGTAATTGATATCCACATAGGGTAAGAGAACACGTTGCTATTTTATACTACAAAATAATCGCGTTAGATTATACATGACCTTATTTTCTGCAAACAAAAGTATGGATTTCATCAGGAACTATGAAAAAGTTCTTTTGATTTCTTCTATGAATCAATCACTCCTAATTATACGTGACCATACTTTGAAAAGACACATAATACGAAAGAAGTTCGTTTGAAACTGGAAATATCTTTTTAATTCTATAGCCATTCTATTTTAAACTACAATGGGTTTTTTTTAATATTCTTTCACAGCGAATGCATTTTATTGATTTTCGATCTTGATAAGAGACACAGGCTACTCATGCAATACGAGAGGATTCTAGTCAATAATATGTTTGATCCAGAAACGAATTTACTTACTCATTACTTACTCATTTCAATCCCATCCTCTTTGCTGATAAGTGTGTTTTTAGCAGCCTGGTTTGTTTACGTTATGGCTGCTTCCCGATCCTTAATATGCCATGTATACAAAGTACGTTTAAGCCCAAGCCAAAATAATGAGAGAATGATGAAATCTCACTATTCCCCTAGCATTTATTTTTTTCTTTCAGAGCTGACAGAATGATTAATTATTCATCCTCCTTTTCTTTCTTTTTTGCGGAGAGGGGATTTGAGTTGGTTGTTAAGGATTAAGAATATTATTTCATTTCATTTCATTTATTCATTTTTCACATTCCAGTAAAAAAAAAATGTACATTTCATACATTTAAAGGAATACACAAAGAAACAAACATACACACAAGTAATTGACAAAAGGAGAAAATTGATCAAGATGAATGTCCAAATTGTATCTGTGCCAAGGAAGTTAGATATGAATATCGTTATGAATATGATATCGATTTAATTTACGTAAAATAAATAAAAGAGGTTTCTAATCCTAAACTTTCATTTTCCCTGAACAATTAATCTTTTATTTATTCTTTTATTCTCATCATTTTCATGAATATTTACAGGATATCTGGGTGAACAATATACTTTAGTATATATATCATGAAATATACATACATATACATACACACACGCGTACACACGCACACGCAAACACAAATATATAAATATATATACACACACACACACACACACACACACGCATACACATACACATGTGTGTGAATATATATATATAACCATATTTGGTACCTTACGTGGACATCATAAAATTCCTAACCCTAAACCATAACCCTAACGCTAAAACTTGTCTGTAGAATTGTTGTCCTCCTAATGACAATATCTACTTAATGACTCACCTTTTCACTCCAAATGTCCATCATATGACGCCTTAAGTAAAATTATATAAAGAGAGAGAGAGATATAAAACAAAAATAGGTCTTCTATGAGAAATAAAACGTACAAACGTTAAGAGACATTGTCCTCCTAATGACAATGTCTACTTTATGACCTACTTTTTCACTCCAAATGTCCGTCTAATGTCGTCTTAGTAGAATATAATTATGTACATATAACATATATATGGATGTACATATATGTCATGTACACATGTATGTATCTATATACAAAAATTGATTTGTTACAGATAACCAGCGTACGGCTCATTAAGCACGATGGCGGCGAAACATCTAATTACGTCGAAATAGAAAGAAATATTTATTTGATGATCCAACTGATTGACGTGAAACGAGCCGTAAATGTAGATCAGATGCCAGCTAGGAGACAGCGTAGGAGTGTCTTAATGAGAATTCAGTCACACGTGACAATAAAAACATGTACCAATATTGTACGTTTCAACTTTACCAAGCCCCAGTCACACCGAGGTGTCCCGACACCAGACCGAAGAGAATTGTATTTTTCTCGGTATGTCTGGCAGGCTATCCCCAGAATATTGCTATCAATATGTGCTTTATAAGCTGATGAAATTTGGAACAGGATTTTACGAGTAGGGAAGAGGTATTATGGTAGTGAATGAGGGATGAGAATATTCAATTACATTACCTCGATTGGCCAATAATTGGTTAGAGTCGGTGTAGGGTCGGTTTAGCGGTGTGACGGAGGTATATGAATTATAAATGCCATCCATGCAAAATAATTCTCTTGAGTTTACATCTATGAGATATCAGTGCAAATAGGAAAGCTCAATTTCTGCGTTACTAAAAGCCTTTTGAACAAATTTCTTGTGTGAATATATTTCATTGCTATGGGTTTGATTTTCAATAATTCGGGATTCTTTTGCTGAGGAAAGGCGATTTTAGATCGTATGAAGAGCACTTGGTTACAGATTGATAAGGGAGTTTTTTTTTGATAGCCATTGTATTCATTTATCTCATACATCCCCCTCTACATCTGGAAAAGACATTTGGATGATTTTAACATTACATTTTGAAAGATAATACATCTATATGATATTGCTCAGAGTTCTACTATAAAATTTCATCTTGTTTTACCTCTTTCCTTTACAGATCCAGACGAGAGTACCACTTGTTCTACATGATTACAGACGCCGGGAAGACGGAACAGTTGGATTGTACGGATTTATATACATCTCTGAGGAGCTTTTGGGGGAGTTTGTTACGCGATATGGTTGAGTCGGATTGGCAATTGGTGCATGGACATCATTTCCGGTGAACTGCGTCGCCTATATACCATGCAGGATCAACGGACGACCTCCGCTCTAATATCGACGATGAGTGTCGACGTAGCAGCTGATGAACTCTCTATGTCGGAGTTCGACTACTCTACGGAGGAGCCGCCTGCCGACCCGGACGGGGGGATGCCCATTGTGCAGATGGTCCTGATTGGACTCGTGCTCGCGCTCATCATCGTTACCTCTATTTTCGGCAACATCCTGGTGTGCGCTGCCGTGGCAACAGAGGATAAACTCCGGAGGACGGGGAACCTTTTTATAGTGTCACTCGCCATGGCGGACCTGCTCGTATCATTCCTCGTCATGCCGTTCGCGATGTTTAATGATCTCTTAGGGTACTGGGTGTTCAGTCACCGCTTCTGTAACGTTTGGGTGTCATTTGACATCATGTTCAGTACGGCATCTATTTTGAATCTTTGCGCCATTAGCGTGGATCGCTACATACATATCAAAAGACCCTTTAAATACTACCACTGGATGACAAAAAGGATGGTCATAGCAATGATCTTGTCTGTATGGGGCATGTCTGCACTCATTTCATTCATTCCAATTCATCTTGGTTGGCATAAGGATGCCTCGGATACCAGTGCATCACTCCACCCCTTATCGCACCTGTTCCCTCTCTCCGCCAACCTCTCAAACTTCACCTATCCTGACATGCAGACATTGAGCCCTAATTCAATCACCGTCTCTCATCTTCACCCCCCTGAAACGGATCCGGGGGATGATTACTTCGAGTGTGCGCTGAGTCTGAACGCTACCTACGCTGTCTTCTCCTCTTTAATAAGCTTCATCATTCCCTGTTTGATTATGATCAGTATCTACGCGTGCATTTTCAAAGCGGTGAGAGAGCGGATGAGGAACGCTCGCCTCGGCCGCCTGGGCAGCAGTAAAAACCATCATCCCGACACGCAGTACCACTGCAACAGTCAAGCTGCCTCGGACCACAAAGCTGCCGTCACGTTAGGTATCATCATGGGCGTGTTCCTCATGTGCTGGCTACCTTTTTTCATCTACAACATCGTACTTCCATTATGCGCCTCCTGTTTGTTTAGCGAACTAGCTTTTAAGATATTAACCTGGTTAGGCTATTTCAATTCCTGCCTCAACCCGGTTATCTACAGTATTTTCAATCGCGATTTCCGCAACGCGTTCAAGAACATCCTCTTTTACCGCATCGCCGGAGTCCTCTGTCGGTGCTGGGATAAACGACCCCGAAAGCGCCATCGCGGTCACCATTCGAGTATCACCAAAAGGACCAGACCTAACGACATAAACGGTCGCGTCAGGTTTGACGCACCAGCTTACGGTTTACGAGCTCACAGAAAAACGAACATCAGTGATACCTCTCTCGAGACAATACGCGAGAAAATCTCCCCGACGTGAGAATCAAGAATGAAAACAATATCATCATAAAGGCTTTACGTTGTGAGGCCAAAATAATCATATTTCTTCTCTTCATAACTATCATCAGAGTTTGTATCTATCATTCTAAAGAGTCTACCTTTGTAAAATGTATATAGGTTCTTAACTGTAAATATAATTAATAAAGATATGTTATCTAATGACAGGTTATTGTTATAAGATATGTTGACATTTTTGTATATCAGTCTCGTACTTCGCCGCAGGTTTGGTGATGAATGAATTCGATGTTAATTAATCTAGTGTCCCGTGACGTAATGTCCGCATGAAGCATATGGAAGATATACATCCCCTATCCCTGTCTGTCAGTCCAACTATTGATCCGTAAAAACAATTTTAAAAATACGAAGGCAAGGTTTTCTCGGTGGAAGGTCGAGAAAAGATCGAAATTGCTCTCCATTTTATTTCAGATATTATTGACGGTACACTGCCATGTTAAATCGTTATGGTGATAAAAGATCGTATTCAATATCAAAACTATCAGAACGACAAAAAAGTGATGGGCGTCCAAGCTCAGCTATATTCAGTTACATGATATATTATAATGATTAATAGATAACGGTCATTTGATATTTCAGATATTATTGACGGTACACTGCTATGTTAAATCGTTATGGTGATAAAAGATCGTATTCAATATCAAAACTATCAGAACGACAATAAAGTGGTGGGCGTCCAAGCTCAGCTATATTCAGTTACATAATATATTATAATGATTAATAGATAACGGTCATTTGATAATAGGATGTGAAAAATAACAACAAGGTCGCAAACAATTTTTTAAAAAATGGACTAGTTAATTTTTGAAGGGTGCATATGAATTACCACCGTTATAAGACACATCTTACTTTCTATGTACAAGGTAAAAAAGCAGGATGAATATTAAAGATTCCCATTTGGGGGTTATATTGTCAGTCACTACTCTATCTCTTAATTTGTTTACAACATCGGAGAAGTGACCATAAGAAAATGAAGATTCGTGATTGAGTGGACTTAAAAATATCCAATGCTATGGAAAGTCCATATTAGTTTGAGTAATCCACAACACCGTAGAAGCCAAAATATACACCCTAACCTTCATAATTACTCTTTTATTTCATTTATTCATTTTCTTTGTCTCTTTTGCTCTAAAAAGTTGTATACCAAAAATAAAAATACGTAGGGTCCACCAGACTGCCATCTCTTCCCGGACAACTACGCGCTGGACATTTGACCCTAGCCTAGGACAACTACCCCGGGCCAAATACCATCTAGGACAATGTACCCATTCCCCTGACAACTACTCCACGACAGTTCACTCATCACACCACGAATACTCATGACAGCTACCAACTTAGGATGTACGACTGCTGTTTTGACAACTTACCACCTGGCAAAAATTGGGAATAGTTACCTGGATATGGAATTTCATATGATTATATTGTCCAAGCGTGAGAGATCACACCATATTCAATATTGAGTAGAAACAGCATATTTACAGGCGTTTCATGATGTCTTTTTATGTTTACCTTCTTATTTAATTTACTTATTACACTAATGTTTTGTATGTTCACTTGATGAGCATACAACTTTTCCCTACCTGACCGTTTTATCGGTCGATTTGAAGATCATAGATAGGGTGCAAGTTGTATGGACGTTTTTTAGGCTTTCGGTAACTCAGTGATCACCAAAGTAGAAACTTAGGGTGGTATTCTCGAAAGCGGTCTAACTTTAATCCATGGTTTAATCCTCCGACTAATTATGGAATGCCAAGTGTCCATATGAATATGTTTTTGAATAATTAGATAGGTCCCTAAATTACCATGATAACCAAATTATTTCATATATAAATTGTTGTTGATTAATTATGTTATTACATTTTATTTTAGTTTAGTGACAGATTAAATTAGTCAAAAACATATTCATATGGACACTTGGCATTCCATACTTAGTCGGAGGATTAAACCATGGACTAAAGTTAGACCGCTTTCGAGAATACCACCCTAAGACTTCGGCCAAACTTTATCGGGCATATTTATATATGGAATCAACCTTTTAAAATGTATAATAATGCACTTGCTTATCGCCACTAATTTTTTTTGTAAGTATCATTTACGAAGTATAAAAGTTGTCAACACTTGCCAAACTGATTGATATGCAAATTACGTAGAAGCAAAGTATTGCAATCTATTTTTTTTTAAATAGTTTTTGTAACCTCACGTAAGAATCTCCTGATAATCATCTTCTGAATTCAAAAATGTATATTATTTTTTTGTGGGAGGGTATCATAATATGGTTAGTTGTCGTCATAAATCTGTTTACTGCAAAGACAATCTTTGATGCATTACCGGTAGTTGCTTATACCAATTTCGTCGTCATTACTAAAAGTTTACTCACCCCATCTTTTAGAATGACTCGCATCTTTCTCGGCCTGTCCTAGGTGCACATGTTGCACCTATAGAGCAGGTCACACGCAATTAACCTTCCAAACAATAGGCGGATATTATCGGATACGTGCACAAACAATATCTCGAAAATAGAATTCGAGCGAATTCAAACCAACGTTTTCGTAGAACATTGGCTGTTTGTACGGAAAATTAACCCTTGTCAAATCAATTTATTGTACTTTTGCTGATATCCTGTCGATTCCTGCTTCAAACAACTATTCAGGGGAAATTATGCTTATATTTAGGGGGAAACTGTTTATTGTTGTAAAGATAATGACTGGTTCAACATTGAAAAGACGTTTATTCACTGTCTGAAGATTGAGAGGTTTGGGGTTCGAATCATTACCCAGTGTTAATGTCACTAGGTAAGGTATTCTGTCCATAGCTGTCTCTCTCCACCCATGTTTTAACTCCTCTACGTGTGGTTTTGTTACGCCCATGCGCCGACACAAATCGACAACGTTTACACCCGTGTAATAATGTCCACTTTCAATTGTAATGTTGTCTTAAATGTGATACACATATATTATAATTTTTCAGTTTTCATAATTGATTCTTTCATTGATAATAGGCAGATGAATTTTCCATTAATGTTTTAAGGGTAAGTACCAGACATTAAAGTTCAATACACATGACCTCGTTGTTCTTACGCTAGAATTATTACCGGCTACGGAAAGATAGGCAATCTAATTTTCCAATTGATATAAGTGGAAGATGCCATTCCTATAAAGACGATTCTGAAAGACAAACAGAATTCCCCTTTCCATCTTCCCATTGCTTGGGGGATAATCGGCACAGCTTAGAGCAAATTAAGTGGATTAGTTGCCGAAAGTCAAACAGCGGTACGATGAGAAATGGGTAGAGGAAAGAGATGATGAGTCGTATTTCGTCAAAGCAAAGCCGAGAAAGGAGGTCAAGCCAAGTGAGTGCGCTTTACCTCATACCCCGGTTACACGGAAAGACCGACACCAGACCGATTGACCAAGTCATTGGTCGGTGTGTGCATAATGCCCCAGTTGCACTGATGAAACCGATACCAAAACCAGAATAGACACAACCAAATTTTACATTACTTCGAATGGCCAAGTTGTCGGCCCATGTGGAGTCGGTCAAGCGGTATCAAACCAATTTCTAACCGATTCGAAACCGACTGACTTTAAAAAAGAAAACCAGGGTAATAATTATTTGCTCGGTCTGTTGTCGGTGTTTTGTCATTCTCATCGATGTGGTTGCGAGAGTTTTCCGATATAGTGTAAAGGTAAGAATAATAGAAGCAGAGCAACATAATAGATCGTTCAGGAGTGCTGGGAATAAGAATCATCCTTTCAATAATTGTTTCTGTCCCAGATTCGCTGCTTTTGATCATGTTGATTAATTGAGTTTACAAGGGCATTGTGACGCAATACTATGTCCGCAGAGACATGTCATAAACACATAAAAACATAGAAGCGTTTATATTACTAATATAATGGCAAAGCCATCGTTAAAGAGTATAATGCCTGTTGCAGACGAAGCGGCATTTGTTGCGTCAGAGACTTGTGGCGCAGTCTTTGACGCATTACGTGAGAGTGGCATTTTACAAAATAGGAATGCGAAATGAACGATGCGTAAATTTGGTTCAGTTACTGGTGCATGCATTCATTGCCTCAATAGGCTTGATTGTCGCAGGTAATGACGCAATCGAAATGACGCCTCGTGTGCAACGCAGCACAACAATCCAATGTTCTCCATTGTCCGCGCCGGTTCATAACACTAATCTCATGTCTGAATAATTAAAAATCGGCAATTCATTTGATGCGCAGTGCCTTTCATCCTGAAAAATGATATTAAACGATAACTGGAGCTGAGTCCTCGCTCTAGCATTTACACATTACCTATGCTCTACTAACAACCCCTTTCTTTCGCGTCGTGCCAGCGAAAATCTGTCCAAGGAAAAAAAATGTTTTGAATCGAGTCAGATATTACAAATGAAAATGAACAACCTCATCCGCGGTTTTTTTTTCTCCGCAGGATACTCTGATTTAACCAAACGTCTACTGTACGCTTTATAACAATATTACTGTCCTCTGAAATATTGCGTGAGGTAAATACGACAAAAAGATAATTTGATCCGCTGCATCCACTGATGTTGCGGAAAGTTAGCCCCTTGAGGCCGATCAAGTACAGTCTCTCCTTAAGTCAGACATCAACCATGTATCGACGTTCAAAGCACTTTTTAACGTCGATGCTTTGTCAATAGATCCATCTAAAATGGGGCGAGAGAGAATGAGGAAAAAAAAGGTTCATATTTTCTGCGGAATAGACGCGGCGCAACGGCGACGGCAAAATGTCCCGCGAGATTTCGTTGCTACATTTGCTTGAAAAGGCCTCTGCCCATGTTTATTGTGATGAAAAGGCGCACGTCACAAATAGCGAGGAATGTTCAGGTTAACATGATTATATCGTATTTGGGAAGCAGATTATCTGACGCGAAATTGCCATCATGAGTTGGTTGCCTCCAGCGGATCGCATCTTTAACTTTATGAAGAATGAACTGCCTGTAACCGCGTTGTAATGTAATAAAGACATTGAATATCTTGATGCTAATGCCAATGCCAATGCCAAAGTATTGTATTGCTCCTTGATCAAATCACCTTTAGCTCCTGTTGAATTAACTCTCAATGCAGGCAAGTTAATCAGGGAATCATCCGCAGTATAAAATATCTAATCTATATCAGTATATGTCTTGCTCCATTATTTTCCCCTAGATTACCTGCGGCAGAACTGCCAAAGTGAACATAGCGCGCGGTAAAGCTGACTTCCATGTGTTATAATTAACCCCCATTTAAAAGGAACATTTGGCCTTGCTGTTTTTCATTTCGCTCTGATACACTCCTCCCTTCTATCCCACTTCCCATCTCTCTTTTGCTTTCTCTCTCTCTCTCTCTCTCTCTCTCTCTTTCTTTCTATCTTGACCTCTTCCCCCTCTCTCCCCCTCTCCCTCTCTCCATCTTCTTTTTTTCCAGTATATCTTCTGTTCTTTATTCGTAAATTCTAGGTCTTCTTCATTGCTCCCTCATTCTTTTTCTCATTTCCCTTCTCTTCATCTCTCCATCCCACGTGTCCCTCTATCATCTCTATAATCTCACGTTTTGAGGCTTGCCCTTCCTCTCACCCATCATGAGTCTCCCCCTCTCTCTCTCTCTCTCTCTCTGCTCCTCTCATTCCATCCCATTGTGCTCTCCTCTCGTCCATTTCCCATTAATTCTTTCCAATGGCCTGACCTGCCGTCTCAGAAAGCAGCATGTTGCTATCAAATCGCCTTGTAAACACATCGATACGAACCGAGTCTACGTCATAGACGATATTGTACCGTTAAGAATCTATACCGAACTAGACTGACTACTGCATTTCAGCCCAGCTTCTGAATACGTCATCCTAATCGTGATTCGACTTCTATACCATCTCATTCATCCCATTAATGAACTTTAGCCAAATTTTGATGTACAATTTTTCACTACGGACGCTTAACAGCTGTGTCGTTTCGTTAACGCAACAAGTTTCTTTAATGAAAGAGGTCAACAAATAATTACTTTTTAACGAATTGACTTATGAATTCATATTTTCATAATATTTTATTGATCTGAAATGAAGACAAAATAGATCAGATATCAAGTTAAGGTCAAGGGAATACTGGGATATATTTATTGAAAAGGACTATCAAAATCGATGGCGTTGGCTTATATAGCATGTCCATAGATATATAAATATTATTATGTATCTATAGACAGTCCTACGATGCGAAGGAAATACTCGTGCTGTAGTTGCATTCAGGTTTTCTGACAGGACTTATAAACTCTACAGTGACATCACACATTAAGCAACCTACAAACCTCGCTACTTTTAGTTCTCTGATGAAATCCTCGATGTTGACGTGACAGTGGCCATGAAAACACTTGACTCCTTACACCCCATCCCCCACCGTAGACTCACCCCCTTCCACACGCTCACACAGACACAAACGGACCTTCCCTTCCACACACACACACACACATACACACACACATGACCGATCAAGACACGAGACGGAATTACACAACAGAACCTTTACAACTATAACTTTACGACGCCATGGCATTCTGAGTGGTTTTTACGACACATGCAGCAAATTCTCGGCGGCCAATATCCCAATTTCAACCCTAGACACAGCACTACACCTGACCGTAACCGGAACACTGAACCTAACCTAAAACCCTCTTGCAACCCTAACCCTAACCCAATACCTTTTGACGAAATAAAGCCTGCAGCAATAGTCACCTGCGCAGCCGACTACCGCTACATGACTGTGGCAACCCCTTACAAAAATGTTCCTCTCTAATATGTTGACTTCAGTTGATGATATGACTTTACCAATTTGTAGAAAAGCAGGAATTCGTTTTTTGTTTGTAATCCTGAATAGGGAGATAAATTATGCTTCAGATCGTTAAATATATATCTGGCCATTGACACATTTGACAAGACCTACTCTTGGCAGACCTTTACTCGACTTCATACAAGCGAGACAAGAAGAACCCGGACAAATTGATCTAATTTTAATGTTAAAGTAAAAGAAAATTGTTCAATTCGTTTTCAGCCCATCCCCCCCCCCCAAAAAAAAAGAACGCACAGTTTGAATTAATGACCATGGTTACCTATCAAAATGACATTGATGATGATTGCAACATGGTCAAACATATGCTTTAAAGACGCCCTCTTATCAACGACCTCTTATCAACGACCTGATGACCATACCGACTCTGAAATTTCGGAAAACACATGACTAACTTTTCTCAAATTCTCAAAATAACTTTTCTAAAATGACAGTTTGACGGATGTGGCTGCATGTCTCTCACTTACCACAATCTGGCTATTTACTATTATCAAATATAATCATATATTCATAAACAGTAATCAGTTTTTGAGGCACTTTCGGTTGCTTTTTCAAAAGAAGAGGAAATATATACCATGAACTGAAATTAACGTGTACCTTTGCCAAAAAGACACAGGATGACAGATTCTCTGGGACTGGATTTATATAGTAATTTTTCATGGACGATACATCTTTGATTTGACTTTGATTTGCAAGATATTCTTTCGACCAGCAGCAAGATCGCTGTCAAGTGATATTATTAATTATTCATATTACGTGAGAAATAATAGAAAACATTTTGATTTGTTGTTGGGACAGCTTTCCTTTAAAGGTAAAGACCAGTTTTGGAAACGCCCCCCTCTCAAAAAATGAAATGGAAGCTTTTATTACCAATCATGTGAAAGAATATGTTTTGACTAATACGTGATGATACAAATTTTGCCGGGAAACCGCCTACTAATTGATATATTTGGTAAATTATCATATCTATCCGGCCTGGAAAGATATAGGTTAGTCCCATATACATCTTTCTGTGTACAGTGCTTGTAACTTTACCAAGACATGTCCAAATTTCTTATCATTTTGATGATTCCAGAACCTTGCAGTGCACACCAATACTTATATGCTAGATGATGAACCTTTTCTGATCGATTCCACAACGTTTCTTTCACAATGCAATCGCATGACCAGAGCTGGTCTATACCTTTAACACCCTTGCAAATGTGATATTTGCTTCAACAAGAAACTCGATGAACTTGTTTTGAATTAGGAGCTTCAGGAATTATGGACGATACCCAACTGACTTGGTGCACTTCAAACCTCGTGCATGGACAATGTTACTGGTATTTTTATCATTAATATAGTCATTTATTACGATTGCATGACATTATGCCGATAGCTATAATGAAATCACTCACATATTTCAAAGGCTACTGTTACGACTTTTGACACCATGATGATTAATATTTTTGATCAATGACACAGGGACGGACCTTACACTCGAGGACATACCAGTAGACCGAGATCCCACGTGACTGACAGTGCACGAAAAGAAAATGTAGGTCTCGTCGACTGTAACATTTACACTCAGTCAAAGAAAAATAACAGGAAAGTCAAAATATGCTCTTTCTATGAATGAAAAATATGACCATTAGACATGGTAAATGTGAACTCCTCTCTTTTTACTTTTCCTTTCGAACAAAAAAATGTCCTAGACTTTTCTAACGAAATCTACAAAATGGCATTTGTCTTTTATCCGTTTCAACACAAAACCAGCTCATCATTTACAGTATGTTATAGAACCATTAAATACATGTATATATTTCCGGACGATTCGTGACGCCATTATTTTAATCACCAAACGGTATCAAAAGACAATGCAGTGCTGGACTTGGGCTTTTAGAACTGTTGAACCAACTAGTCAGTCCACAATGATTCGACGGTTTACCATAAGAATACAAAAAAACAGACTTATCTCAGTAATTTATTACTTTATGCATGTTGTATTATTTAGTCGCTGCTGTTGCTGTTGTTGAAGGAAGTAACGTCAAATATGATCGACTTTGACCTTTGACACGACATAACTCACGTGACTTATCGGACTTATCGCCACACTTATACACACATGACACATGTATGTCAAAATGTTTCTGTTTGAAAACGATCTTTGCTTTGACGATTCAGATAAGATACTGGGCCCGAGTGACTTTGCACTACAAGTTATTTCCTTTATTAAAAAATAAGGTTTTTGTTATAATTACATGTTTACTACTTTGATTGTGTTGCTTACGATGAATTTTAACAAGATGTCGGTAAAGTTAGTGACTTGTAAGGAGTAAAGAATGTGCTTCTTGATCTTAGCACACCGGTTTTGTATGGACGGACGCGGTCAGAGAAGTTCGCTCAAATGTACTGAATCCATCAGTGGCGTAGCGTGGGTTTACCGATTAGGGGAGGGGGCCTGGTGTCAATGGTTGGCGGGGGGAACCGTAAACAAATATTTATGGAGGAAATGCGAGGAAGGTGCTGAAGTGGTCGTTTCCACTTTTTCTTCACTTTTCACCCCCTCCCCCTCTCTCTCTCTCTCTCTCTACTTCTATCCCTCTCTCTCTTTCTCTCTCTCTCTCTCTCTCTATTTCTCTCTTTTCTGCTTCGATTTTTCTTCTTTCGGCAACAGATTAGGAGGCACGTACCCCTTACCGCCTTTAGCTACGTCTCTTGATTTAATGAAGGATGACGTCGATCTCTATAAATGTACTCTATGTATTACATCAGTACGTGACTGACAATAACAAGATGATGAAAGATGGCAATTTCTTTCGAATAATTTAATCAATTCTGCACCAATTCCATTCAACAATTTCCCGCAATTTCTATTTGCCAGTCACTCAGTGACTTCTTATGTTACTCATAAATGCGAAGAATGTTTTATTGAAATATTCTTCAAGCTTTCTGTGATAATTACATTGGGAGGCACGCGCTAATGGATTGAAAGAATAAATATTCAACAAAACAATCAGTATCGTCTTTAAAGGGAGAAAATCAAGTCACGAACTATTAGATGTTGCATAATGAACTGCTGCCAAAGTAATTTAGGTGGATTTCATTCACAGGGGTAAACATTGTTCACCCTCTTTCGAGGAAAATGTTAACTTTTGTGTAAAATGAGCTGAGCCGGGCTCGTATCTTTCACACGAAAGTTGTTCGCATGTGACTCGGTGAATGCCATCAATTAACCGCCCGCGTGGGACGGGGGGCAGGAATGTAATCCAGGATTAACTAGATATGTAAAATGCTTTCAGGTATGGTCCATATTTTTTTATCAATAATGTAATAAATATTTTCAAGAATTTCAAAATCTACAGAGCGAAAGTAATACGGACAAGTGACGTAAAAATTACAAAATGTTCTTAGCTAGCTTCAGAAACTGTTAGGCTATTCTTCATTTATTAATTTTACAATAAATCAATTGACCAGCGGACATGATAAGTGGCTTTGGTTATTGGCAACAGTTTTATTCGAAAATACACAAATAAGATTATGGAATGAAATTTAGTTTTTTTACTACAAATACATGTACGTGAGCATTAAATGTTTTTGTGCAGGATGACTGTTTGTTAAACAAAGAATAAATCTTATTGGAAGTGAATAATTGGATTTTGATTTCCATGTCATCATCGACACCAATATAGGTCAACATGATTGCAACCTAGTTAGGAAGGAGACCGAGCTTAAGTAATGAAAATATGAAAAATGGAATCCATTAACGTAGATTGGGAAAATCCCTCTGAACCGCGGTGCCTAGCTAACTGTTGATTTTGTATTGGAACGTCGCAGACTATGACTGCCCCGGGTAGTCTCTGACTTCAGACTGCTCTAGACATGCTCTTGACTCACCAAAATACTAGAGGCGAATTTCAAGTGGTAGATTCGTGTTTTTTAAGTCGGTAAAGATGAAATCGGGCGAGGAGGAGGAGGAGGCGTGCCACGCCCCTACTATTTGACAAATTCACAAAGCCCCCTGTATCAACCCCGGCAATTTTTACCCATTTCCCGAGGTGGTTTTTTGACGCAGCTCCATTTCATAATCCTACATCTGCCGACGTATGCATACATCTTATGCCACGTACTGTGTTGTCATTCTCTTATTCATATCCGGGATTTTTTCCTGAATCAGCTAATATCTATTGCACAAGATGCGTCATTTCCATTGCGTTATTACCTGCGCCAATTACGCCATTGAAGCCAATGTGTACATGCGTCAGTGATCAAACATACATTTGGCACTGTTCATTTTGCATGATGTCACTCGAACATGGCGCATCCACGACCATCCCAGTCGCTGACGCAGTCTTGCGTCAGCAAATGACGTACGCTACTCATGAGGAAACAGTACAAATCGTACGATGACATGAGTAGGGAGAGTATCTGTGGCATGGGGGCACCTTGATATGTAACATGACCGTGGTGTTGTGTTTCAATCAGTCGCCTTTCAATCGAAAAGGGGGATGCAAATCTTTTCTCGCGATGTTCATGTCATTTGATATGCAGTATTTCCTCTTGACCCTGGAGTTGTGAATACTTGATAAGAAATACCATGTTGATAAATAGGCCAATGTAATGGAAATGTATTTCATTCATTGCACTCTGTTTCTTTAAAGTGAGATGTTTCCTTTCAAAATTGGTAGAATTTTGAGGTACATTTGGTAGTTCATACCTAATAAAGAACTTTTCATTATTGTCTCTCTGTTGATCTATCTCTGTTTTCAATACTTCTATGATTATATCACATCTTTTTGCACCTTGTATTCTAATGGGACCAATATCGCTGAAATGACAATCGTCTAATTTGCAAATATGTCACTTTATGCACCAATCCACGCTAGATTTTAATCGTTTTTGTTTTTCTATGTTTTCAAAAAAGCTACCATAGATGCACAATTAACACGATCGCAAATACTCTCTTGAAATCAACTCAAGGGCACTTTCAATGCATAATTGTATGTCCCATAGAAATCATGTTCGAATCACGTAATACGTAATCGTAATTTCCGCACGTTTCAATAGGATTTCGGGAAAGGCTTTTAGAATTATCTGCAGTTAAATTTTCGATAGTCTTTGCGATCGTATATATTTCCCTTATTTGTATTTTTATACTATACTTTCCTAGCATCTAATCAGCGAATCGTTCTTGCTTAGGGTTGATATTATACCAAACTTTTTTGTGCCATAGTTTTGATCACATATATCGCACTTAAGATGAGTATAACGCAACAGTCAGGCGCAACAATTTTTTCGTTCTGTTTTTAAGGTATTAAGAAACAATTTCTTGTTGAGTGTTCTCTTTATACGAAAGTACATTATTGCGTGTCCGGTGAAAGAATATTATTTTGTTACTATGAGTGGATTTTTGACACTTGTCTGAAAATAATACGAAATAAGTGTCACAAAAATTCGTCAAATTTAATATTTCTTCTTATCTAAACGTGCAGATGATAGAAACTATCAAATAAAATCTGAAATACATCGATATCCATGCTCTGTCACGTGTCCTCTTTTTTCCTTGAATTGAATATAATGATTTAATGGTATCGCTACATGAAATGTAAAATATAAATGAAATGAAAATATATATAATATAAAATAAAATATGAAAGAAAATAATGGAATGATTTAGAGCGCTAATCAAAAGTGGATGAGGGCGGTGAAATGGGTGTGTAGGGGTGTGTGAGAGAGATTCATAATCACATGATAGAGAAAAGAACAGGTTTAAAAGGGGGAAAGAAATGGGAAGTTAAAGGTGAGATGGAGAAATGGCAGTACATTCGAATCAAACCAACTTTTGATTCCCCTTACATGATATCTTGGAGTGCCTGAAAAAACTACTTCGTTGAGATTCAAATATCTTCAGAGAAATCAAATCAATAATGTTCGTATAATCAATGTAATACGTTAGCCTAAAAGTACAATGTTGCCTTCTAGAGTTACATTAAAGTAATTCCTATCCGTTTCCTTCACCACGGATATATCCTACAGTATTAGCAGTCTTCTCTTTCTATTTCCCTTATCTTCATTTCTTACAACCTTTAATTGCCTCTTTTGTTTGTCTTGTTTCATTATATATTATTTATCCCCTCTCCATCTTTTCTCGTTTTATATCTTTCTCTCTCTCTCTCTCTCTCTCTTCAACTCTCGTTATTTTAATTTCCCTCCTTTACACTTTCTGTTCATAGTTCCCTCATCGATCTCTTTGTCTTTTTCTCTCTCCCCCTTTCCCCCTCTCTCTCTCTCTCTTCTCTTCTCTTCTTTTCCTCCCCGCTCTCTTTATATTTTATTCTCTCTTTTCCTCTTCCCCCACACCTTACGATATCGTTCACATTCAATCACGATTGGTTTTGTGCCAATTCAATATCTCTAGCCCCCAGCGAAATAAATGAAATATTGATTCCATATTACCATACACTAATAATGCAAGCGCAATCAATGCACAATCGAGTTGATCCACGACCCAATTTCTATTAGATTGTATTGCAGAAGGATAACCATGCACAGCCTGTCATATAAGTGGCGAATTTAAGGCCAAATTTAGGGAGGGGGGTACAACTGGCCCGATATCCTCCTTTTCTTTCAACCCAATGTGCATTTCTTAAGTACAAAAAATGAAAATCCCCCCCCACGTCCCCTTATTGTGTTCTTGTGCTTCCATTTCCTATGTTGAACCCACGGGGGCACCTGAAAATCCGATAGCCTATCTTTCGTGCCTCCCCTCCCATTTTTGTATAATCCTGTATCCGCCCCTTGTGTCATTTCGTAACACAAATGTCACTCATGCTGGTGAAAACCTGTCAAAAATAAGTAGGTCACTCGCGTTCTGTCATCAATAGATCCCTTTGTCAAGAGGACATCGTTTCATATATTGAACGTGTCCAAATTATATCTCTTCTCTATTGACAAAATGTGACGATACTGCCTAGCTCTGAATCTCAGAAATTCGCTGAAGAGAGCCTTCTTTCACAATGGAACCCGTGAAATCAATAATGAACATGTCAATTCATGATATTATCAAATTAAATGAAATAAACCGACGTAATCGAATATGCCATCTTAATAAGTTTCCAAAGGCATGGGATTGAAGAGGTGGGCTGACTAAATGAAATTATTTGAAAAGGCAGTGACGTATTATATATTTTATATACAAAAGATACGTGTATATAGTATAAACCTGACTTAATTGTCAGAGTCTAAGCTAATGTTATCGCATGGTTGTGAAGTTTCATATAGAAGAAAAAATATCCATACATAACATATCTTACTCTAACTAAAATTCAAATGAAATAAACATTTTGTATAAACATTTTCCTATTCAGAGGTAATTTATTCGACAATTCTACAATTCAACAACATCAACAATATCAAAAGGATTTATGAAATGATCATAAACACATTTAACAACAATAATAACTTTAAGAGTGATTAAATGCATAATTCATAAACACTCACTTTACATTGAAAAGAATATATCTATATCATAATAATAAGCAAGTGAACTCACGAAGTTAAATGTTGAAACACATTTGACAATGCTTTTTATCCAATATTTTGCTTATTATGCGTATGTAATGACCATATTCATATCTTATGTATTTGAACAATCAGAATCTTGACCAAGAATCAAGGTTACTTTCAATAAATTTCAGTGTTTTTTAAATTTTAATTACAGCAGATAAATGCAGCAATGTAATACACATATCATTGCACTGATTGAACTGAATTGAATTTCTTATTTTCATTTTGTGACGAGATAGAATTCCCATTCGTATGATAGTCGCAATGAATAATAATAGTATTTTGAGGACTGCTTTGGAGGATTCTAAAAATATCACTCATGTTTGCATTATAGAAAGATTATCTCAAAATACCTGTCAATCCCTAACAACAGTGCAAACAACTTAATTAATAACATAATACATGAGGATACGAGCTTGACGTATAAAACTGCCCCAGTTGAAGCACTGACGCCATGCAATAAACGTAAATCGTACAAACCATGTGATAAAGTAAAGCCAATATCATCAATCTTATAGCAGGGATGATGTTGATGCTGATCCTGGCTTTCAAGTTAAATGTCCATCTGGACTCTCGAAAGAAGAGTGCTAGGGTACCCAACTCATTGCGACCAAATAAATATTTGGAAAGACGTAACATATTGTGCTGAGAGTGATTTAAAGAATGACACTTAAAATGGAAACGTCATGACCATTGTAAATTACGCAGGAGAGAAACCTTGTCTTCTTAAACTATGGACCCCGGGCTGCATGGTAGAAAGTAGAAACTTAACTACGGACAGTAGAAAAATGATTTAAAGTAGAAAGGAAGAAACAACAGCCAGTATCACTGATATACATATTATGCCTCAATAACCCTCCCCCTTTTTTTTTTTGGGGGGTGCTTGTCAGAGATTTTTGTTGTTGATGTATAGTTCCTCCTCAAATATCTATCTGTCAGATATTTTCCCCCGGGAAAGTAAACAGCACCTCAAGTGATGAAGACATTCTCGAAGCCCTGATGTCCAGTCTATTTTTAACACTCATCAAAGGATTTCGTTAGTTTGACCACGCGATGCAGCTGCTCTTTTCAACCAAAAGATTTCCTTTATCGAGTGTTTCGAGGGTGCGTCCGTACTACGCTTGCTTTATAGTAAGGTTAGAATAAGGGTTGAAGACCCTTTCCCTATGAAGAGGAAATGCACACATCCCATGCATACGTTACTGACCACGTCTAAGATTTTAGTATAACTGTCGACTTTATGAAGGTGATGAGCTACTTAACTCCTTGTCGTGTGGTGGGAGTTGCTTTAAGTCCTTGTCGTCCACACTGAGTAGCTCTTCAGAGCTAGCTAAATATGCAACAAACAGTCAACCATAGTCAGCTACAGTTGATTTTCTCTCTGCCTATATGTCGTACTCAGGCTTTCCATATATTTGATCATCCTTAAGTTGATAGTCTTCCTACATTTCCTTTCTCGGTGTTCAGAGTGCTCATCCATTGGCTACTATGATAACGTTGTATAAGGTTAAGGACTGCAGAAGATGGGATTGCGTATGGACAAGCAAAACCAAGTGAAAGCTAGTTCGTCCCATGCATACATTACTGACCACATCTAAGATTTTAGTATAACTGATAAAAGTTTTTTTTTTTTAACCTTCGATCTGTCTCTCATACGTTTTTTTATTGAGAACTCAAAAACATATTTACAATGGTTATTGATATCCAAAGTACAGTTTTACGAACTAAATACCAAATACAAACTTTCGAAAATGTTGCCTTGTTTTACCATGTTTTTTTAGCAATAACAAACTCTGATTTATATTTCAATTTGACAAAAGAGAGAAGAGATTCAAATTTAGGTTCCTCTTGCTTACATTTACACACGGTATGTATAAACTCTGGTACACAAAAGGAATAAATTAATACAAATGCAATAATAGTAATTTTGGGTACATCCGAACAATCTTTGGAGTGAAGAAAACTGGTAAAGTGATAGAGTTTATATCAAGTAATGATAGTTACTCCACACCACCCGGCATCGTATGAGAAATCATAATTATGATCAAATACCTTGGACTTGCCTTATCATAAACACATGATTTTAAGGTTTCATAGTCCGATGGATACATTACCGGACTCTATGGAGCTACAGTGATTTGTTGGTTGAGTCCCAAATGCAGCACTAATGTCCTCTGACAGGAAATTAATGTGCGTTTGCTCTTGTCCGTGGTGTAGTAAATAGGAACCTGGTAGGAAGTAATTCCTTGAATGGTTTCAGCGCCTTGGGGTTGCTTAGCTAAAACCAGGGTAATAATAGTAGGCCTACTTTGAATGCACCGTGAACATCCAAAGGTTATAATGTCCGCGATGTTAATGTAGCTGTAATCACAATCATTGCTAATTAGTAGTTCAAACTGTCTTTTTAAATTGTTCATAATTACCTTTCATGATTTAAAGTATACTGCCCCTAGCATACAACGCGTTATTTCAATTGCATTATTACCTGTTCTAATCATTTCTATGAAGATAGATTATCCCATACGACAGAAATTCAACTAACTGTTTGCAGTTGTTAACTTCTTCAATCATTTTTTTTGTTTGACGTCACTCTTACATAGTGCCTTTAAGACTGGAAAAGTCACTGACGTATAGTCAGGCAAACGACACCTCATGTACAACTCGCATTAAGGAATACATATGCTGACGCAGCATGGTGCTGCGATACGGGCTATGAATCCGTGGCGCCCCGATTCATGCATGATGGTACTACAATGTACCACGTGACCAGTTCATCCGCGCGGCGCCACGGTAGCTAGCACAATCAAATACAGCTCTGCGGCGAATTGGTTCCGTACATAAACATAACGAGGTCTTTTTTTCTTAATGAATTATGATGAGCGTAAAATCCACTCCAGGTGTTTTTTATGCATCACCTTGTTGGGAAGGGGAAATTAATACTAACTCTATAACACGCTGTGCCCATAGCCCAGGAATGGCAATGTGCGAGGCATGAGCGCTATACAAAACTCCACTATTATTATTACGAGCACGGGCAGGGCCAGGGGTTTGTTGCTAATGTCGTATTTCACCAATCTTCATCAAGCTTCATGCACATCAAAACTTGAAATGCCATTTGAGTAAACGTGTGCGCGTTGGGTGAGTGCGCGCTTTCTTGAGGTAACAACTAAATAAAATCGAAAAACTTACCTTTTAGATTTACTACTTTGGAAACTATAATAAGTAAACATTAACATCAAATAGAGAGGGAGATAGAGTGACGGAGAGGAACAGATAGGGGAGACTTACACAAAAAGACATGTACATATCACACGTATGAAACATGTCTTTATAGAAGATAAGGAAAGTTGAATCATTCGAAAAGGATAAGCAATTTTTGCTTGAAGAATTTGAAGCATCGGCTGCCCGCAAGAAGGTCGTATAAGAGGTCAATACATATATTTTCGATGGCACTAACGTCCTTCTTGCAGACACTCAGCGCAAATCTAATAAATGGACATAAATGAAGACATAAATTCAGGAGGATTCTTATTTATTTTGTATTTATTTATTGATACCAGGTAGCCCATTCAACATCAGTTGGTCTCCCATGGGGCCCCTAAAACATACATAAAAGAATGCAGTACATTATGTTAAAATAAAACATTCAAAATACATATACAATAATGCCAAGTAAATACAAGTAGTTAAAACAAAAAAAGTGAAAAACATTGAAATATATCAAGGTAAATGTTTGCGAATATAGAATAATCAAAATGTTAAAGTACAATAACGAGTAACAGAAAATTATAATGATATTACAAAATATGAAACAGACTATGAGTATAGAGGTGCCAAAGAATCCCTTATGCGTCCAATGACTTGGATGTCGTAGATAGGCAGAGAGAAATATAGAGACGGAGAGAGGGGGATAGTGTGTGCGCGTGAGAGAGAGTTTAGGAGTTTGAGTTTAAAGAAGGGAGGGAAAAGAAAGGGGAAAATGTTAATAATCAAGATAAGATAGGAAGAGAAGAAAAACACCTTGTATCTAGACTTTCAGATAAAGAGTATTACATATCACTTCCTTTGTATTGAAAATAGAGGGAAAGGAAGTCAGACTAGAGGAAAAAGGAGTGACAGTGTTGGTGAGGTAAGAAGCGTATAAAGGTAAAGACCAGTTTTGGAAACGCCCCTCTCTCAAAAAAATGAAATGGAAGCTCTCATTACCAATCATGTGAAAGAATATGTTTTGACTAACACGTGATGATACAAATTTTGCCGGGAAAGTCGAGAAACCGCCTACTAATTGATATATTTGGTAAATTATTATATCTATTGGGACCAAATAGATATCGCGCACGTGGTCGCGTAGTCCCATATACATCTTTCTGTGTACAGTGCTTGTAACTTTACCAAGACTGGGTCAAATTTCTTATCATTTTGATGATTCCAGAACCTTGCAGTACACATCAATACTTATATGCTAGATGATCAACCTTTTTTGATCGATTCCACAACGTTTCTTTCACAATGCAATCGCATGACCAGAACTGGCCTTCATCTTTAAAGACAGCAGTAAGAATTCGTAAGAGTATCAAGCCAAGGCAATAAAACAATATTGCGTTATGCAATCACTTTCGTTTATAGTCATGCTGGTAGTATCATTTCAATGTCCTCCACAATTTTAGATTCATTTACGATATAAATGCGAACATTTTATTATGATATACCCCTATAAATCCGAAGCAATATAAAACATGGTCACTTCAAGAGCAATATATCTGAAATGTACCTGTTAACATATACTATTTCAAATAGATATTCTTCCAAGTAAAGAAAAAAGGAAATATTACCCCAAAATTCAGTCCCCCTGAAAGAGAATTTTAATGAATGAAAGAAGGATTTCTATTCGCATGTCTCTGACACCATCCTAATTATACCAAAACAAGCTATCGCAGAAAAGCGTGGATCTTCAATGAATACATGTTATCATAGCGAGACGTTGATTCTCATTGGAGATTAACAATCAATCAGATGCGCTTTCGAGTCGCTGACTTTCAAAGCCAAATTTTATAATACCTTTTGTGTACAGAATCTCAACAGCACTGTGGTATATTGGTTGAGGCTTTTGACTCTCAAACGAGAGATACCGGGTTCGATCCTTGCTGAGTGCTTTCATCTTGGGGCAAGGTTTTTGCCCACGTTTGTCCCTCCCGACCCAGGTGTATAAATGGATACCTGGCAATGCTGTGGAAATGATAATTTAAAGGCCCTCAGGAAAAAACAGTTTTTATACTGTTGTGGATACCCTGGGTAAATAAGGCTAACTAATAATGTTAATGATAATAGTTGGTATTATTATTGTTATTATTACTGTATTGTATTTTATAAATTATTATAATTATTATTATTATTATCATTATTATGATCATAATCAGTATCATTAGTATTGTTTTTATTATCATTATTACAACTATTCATTGTTATTAATTGTTATTAATTGTTATTAATTGTTATTAATATAATTAGCACTATCATTAACATTTTAACATTATTAGCATTATCATTAGTTTTATCATCACCATTATCATTATCATTATCATTATTACTACAACTTATACTACTACTAATCTAATTATCATTATTATTATCATTGTTATTATTATTATCATTATTATTATAGACTTAATAAGTATCATCTCACATTTTTGCAGTTTCTACATCTTTACTAATTATTCAAGTTATTCCTTTTACATTTTATTGAATTGTGAGTGGGGATGTTATTAAATCTGTATTTTATTCTGCAATAGCAAACAAAAGAGAATTCAGTGTTGAGAAAGGTTACAGAATTTAAATCTCAAATTAATAAAAAGTGAGTTCCAAAAAGTCATATAATTCCAGATATGTCATTAAATTCTCATCAATTTTAGGAGTCTGTATTTTTCTAAATCCATTCGTATTGATAGTTTTGCAGATGCGAGCAAAAAAAATAGAAGAACAAAATATATATATACATATAATGTCATTGAAAGTATTTGATGTTTGGAATAAAAGACCGTATAGTATATTTTTGAAAAATTATTATTTCTGATAGGCATTTTATTTGCGTCGATCCATCCACGATGAAATGAATTAAATCTATAAAGAACTCTGCGGTCTATAGGAAAACTAATGATGGTTTCGTAATCAAAGTCAAGGTTATGATATCGCCTGCTAGAATGAACATATTGATATTGGATCGCCGGAGCCTGCCTGATGTAAGATATAGGATAAGAGTCGAAGAGAGATGGGGAGGGAAAAGAAGAGAAGAGTTGTATATTGGTTTAATAGCGGGGAAGAGAATAATGAACGGAAAGTGCATTATGCACAATAAAGTTGCCGATGTAAGATGAAATAATGCTATAAATCAAACACAGAATAATTTGGAAAATGAGGGCGTTGAAAGAATACAGAGAGAGAGGAAGAAAGAGGAACGGAGACTGAGAGAGATGCAGATAGAAAGGGAGATACGAAGAAGAAGAAGAAGAGAGAGAAGGGGAGAAGAAAGAGAATAATTGAGAAAGACGCACTAGGGGAGGGAGAGAGAAAGAGAGCGAGAGAAGGAGGGATGGAGAGAGAGAATGAGAGAGAGAGATAGTAGGAGAGATAGAGAAAAAGAGGCGAGGAATAGGCGTTTTAGGAGTGAGTGGCCGAGGGTGAGGAGATATGCACAAAAAAGTAAGATATACTTTGGGGCGTAGCCCCATAACCATATTATCCAAACAGAGTGATAAGAGAAAGGGAGAGTTAGAGAGAAAGAGAAAGCGGCTGATGAGATGAGATTGAAATATATCAAACTGGGCTAATGCACAAAAATAAAATGAAAAACCATCGCAACGTGACGACGCGTTTATTATGTTATGTGAATTATTCAGAAAATGGTCTAAAGAAAGCGCTGCCGTATCGTATTATGAAAATATTTTGATAGGATTCAGTTCATCTATAATGCAGTAATTAATTAACGAACATGCGTTACGGTGGAGATTTACACACAAAAGTCTCTCTTAAATTGCGTCAACGCGCAGCGTGGGGTCTTTTCCTTAGCAAAGGTGGCTCTTAGACATTATGCTGTTGGCTTTGTTTCGTTTAAAAGGGAGGGTTACTTTATACTAGCTATTGGGCTTAAGCTTGGGTTTAGGGTTAGATTTTAATGTAGAAAATTGAACCTGGAGCAATTTGTCGCTGAAGCATTTGTCGTACAACAAGCATTCAACACTGTAACATTACGAGGAAATATGTTTTCACAAAGAATACCGATTTAATTTTTAGGCAATATTATTGTCATCTTAAGACATCATTAAATAGACAATAATAATAATAATAATAATATTCCGCTTTTATATAGCGCTTAATACATCGATGATGTCTCTTAGCGCTTTACAGATATATTGTTACCCCGGTCATCGGATTCAGGCTTGCTTGTCCGCGCACAATGTATGCACATTCTCCACTCCCTGTGGAGCATTCCAGCCAGGCGTCATTTAAGCGCACACTTGCTCATCTAACCACATTTACTTTCGCATCCTACCGGGTACCCATTTAACACCTGGGTGGAGAGTGGCAAATGTAGATTAACATCTTGCCAAAGGACATTAGCGCCGCGGCGGGACTCGAACCCCGTACCTTGTGATCTGCAGTCGGGGGACTTATCCACTAGACCACAACACCTCTAAGTATCCCTTAGATAGTGAAGTGACCTGCTTATGATCGAGTCGACAGAGGTCCAGTAGCGTTGTTAGAGGTGGGGCGTGCATGGGGTGTGAAATCTCCCCATGAAGAAAATTATTTCCGCAAAATAATCTCCTCTTTAAAAACCTCTTTAAAAAATCTGAGTGATTTTTTGTTTTTGCTTTCTTGCTTGTTTCAATAAGTCTTTCGTCTAAATATTTGGCAAATTAGGTGCGACGCCCTACGCCCCCCCCCCCTTATTCTAAATTTGTTTAGCAACGCCCCTGCAGATGTCAAACACAGTTAATTATATAATATATCAAGTTATCTGCCCCGCTAAGCACAACTCCTCGACAAATACTAATGACAACTAGCCCTTCAGAAAATGACACACGGACAACCTTTTCAGAACAATCTTACACCTATTACAAACTTAATTCATTTACGTTTGTAAATTGTTGTTCTAAAAATTAAAAAAAAATTGTAGGGGCAGTCATTTCAAGGAATGGTTGTCTATACGGAAAGAACGTCGTCCTACAGAGTACTAACGAAGTGCTAACGTCATATTCGCTCGTCGTTCAGGGCAGCGTTTCATGAAACCGTCATAAGTACAAGTTCACCGATATCCCATTGAAACGCGTGTTAAACTTAATACACGTATTTCAATGGGATGTCGGTGAACTTGTACTTATGACGGTTTCGTGAGACGCTGCCAAGGTTACTGGTTCTGAACAACAGAGCCTGCGCACGAGATTCACCGCGTAATCATTCAAGCAACGGGCTGGAGCAGGGCAAATTTAGTGCTTGCGGCTGATGTGATCACCATACTGTTCTTCTTCATCTTCTTCTTCTTCTGATTAAGTCTGCCTCCTTCAACTGATTGAAGATTCTTGCAAACTATGTTGTTTAGCACAAAATTGTTTAACACAAAATTGTTTGGAACCAGCAAACTTTAGTTGGCCAGTTTGACGTCACTCTTCGATACTCTACATCAAAGGATTACTTTATTCAAAGGGTGATTGTCCTCGGATTGAATTTTCGCATGCGCATTTGGCACAATCGTATCCTCTCTTCATTTAATGAAAATCTTATTTGTCCTTTATATTTCTCTCACTCTTTTAATCAAGTCATTTTCATCCCCTTCATTGTCCCTATTTTCAGCTCGATGGTATCTCCTCTCACAAGGTTGCATTCCAAATATGCATTTCATCCAATTTTAGGTAATTTCCCCGGGAGCTCTAATGTGATTTATTATATCGTGGCACTTAGAATGAAGTCACCGCATGCTATCAAGTTCTATGGTATGCTGCTCCTCAAAAGTAACGTAATTGCAATATGCTTTATTTACCGATAATTCTCGATTAACTTACGAAACATCTTATGGTCAGGAAAATGAAATGTATAATTTGTTTTGAATTCACGACTATCTTCATTTCGTTTCTTTGTTTCTTTACAGAATTACCGTAGTAAATATACGGAAGAGACGCTTAGCGCACCGTAAACCCTGTTTAAAGGCTCACAATTTTGATTTTGAAGGCCCCCAACTCTTTACGTCAGGTTTCTTTAAGTTAAGTTGATAAAATGTAAAATACTAACCATTTTACAGAAGTTATTTTTTTACTCTTGAAGTGGAATATTGAACAGATGAGAGGTGGAAAATGATTTACATCCTGGGCCAGGAGGGAAATTCCTATGTGCGATAGGCCTGTGTCAAAGCAACGGACATGACTGTGTGTGTCCATAACCTTGTATGAACATCCATCACAACTCAGCCAGGTGAGATAGACATGGTTCGTTGAGCGATAGAGTTTCAGATGTTTTCACGAACATCTATCGGGAATCAGGAAGAGAATATGAAAAAAATGTCTTGCACATTTTTTATCGAAAGACCGCTCTGAGACCTTTTTATTTCTTTCCTTTTTCATCATGATTTCCTATTTCGCGACCAAAACTGTAAAATGGACTGAACTTTGTTCGCTTTTTATTAATCTGAACAAAAATGTTTTCTGCATCTCTATTTGACATTGTTAAACGAACCCTAACATTGAATGTGAACATTATGACGCCATGACCGAATATCAGCTCCTATTTTAAATAGAGTGGCGAGCGTACGTTGACCTAACATTTTCACGTTTTTTCCGAGGAAAAAAGTTCGCATCGATTTGCTGCTATAATGTAGGGGCACGTGTGAAGGAATTGATGAGAGAGAAAGATTGAGAGAGAGAGAGAGAAAGAGAGAGAGAAAGAGAAAGAGAGAGAGATGGGGGAGTTCTTTCGAAAGATAAACACATAAAGAAACTCATCAGAAATCGATTTTGTAGCAAGTGATGAGGAAGCTGCAATAAAACTCGGAGGGGTGGGTAATATCTAATTTGCTGCCACCTGCCCTCCGTGACTGGTGGCTTTATTAAAGTGTGGTTGAGTTGATGAAAGCTCTCAGCGAAATTAAACTCGGAGAAAGAAAGTGGGAAAGAGGGTGGTGGATCCAAAGCGAGTGTTATGACGTCATTTAGAGAGTCAAAGGATGCTGGGGGTCCGCAATATTTGACAGAGAATCATAATTCCAAAAATTAATAGATATACCTCTCATTAAGGCCTAGGCCCTGTTTCCATCAAACTTGTTATCAATAACAACTGTATCATATCTATGATCATCTATTCATAGCCAATCAAACGGAAGGATTTCAGTAGCTTTTAACGAATATTGTATCTTGTTAGTAATGACAAGTTTCATGAAACAGGGTCCTTGTCAGACCTGAACAATAACGATATCAATAACTCGATTTTTTTTTATTTGTACACTCCAATCCGAATTCCATCAATAATGGAATCGCAAAGATTTTCAAGAAATCAACTCTAAAGCCATTTCAATAGAATCAATACCCTAATATATTTCCTTTTGAATACATGATCACATTACGTAATATGTCATTGTGATGCTCACATCTTTCAATAGGTGTCGCACAAGGCTGTATAAATTGCCTTAGGTTGATTTTTGGAAAGTCTTTGCGATCGTGTTCAGTTGAGATACTAACGCCCAAGACCATAGCACACGGCTACCGCAAATAGTCCGGTGTTCCTTAGATTGCAAATCTCGTTGTTTTCAATATCGTCAAGATCTGACCAGCTCTTTATTCCCTTTCGCTTCAAGAGTCGATTTCATTGGGTAGAACTCCTAAAAAATGTAGCAATTGCTTATAAGTAAAAGCCCAACTCAAGCTATTGCCTATTTAAAGTTCTAAATAATATCCACCCAGGTTTGTGACGTACCAATGAATTTGGGAATTTATATTTTGTGACTCGGTAATGAGTGCAATTAATATGTCAACTGATTTTTGTTTTGAAAAGAACGAAATAGATAGAGCTTAGATATTATGAGCTTAACTATGGATGTTGAAATTAATATATATAGTATTCAATTAGTTTTGAGAATGTGGACAAACAGGCATAATGCAGGAATTGTGTATTTTTTTCAATGTTTAGTGAAGAACGTCACGGATGTATTTTAAATAGGGGTGTCCGTTTTTTATTTTTCGCATGGGGTTTCAGACAAAATTAGAGGATACAATTTGTTCAAAATATACGCGGAGCTCGCCAAAGAGGGCAACAACCAAAAACACGTCCCCTGATTTTGAATTCTGCATACGGGGGTAAACAAAGTCCTCAGAATCATATTTTTCCCACATGGGGTTGACATTTTCCACCTTGCAAACGAAAACGGTCATCAAATTTGCTTATTCGTCCATTTAAAAAAGGATGAATAAGAGCTATTAAAAAATTAAAATATGAATTATAAACAAATAAAAAATAAAACAAACAATTGCCCGGTAGTGACGCCCCTGTACTTGCACAACACTGATTTCCCCGTGAACTCTTATTGGAAGTAGGGTATTTTGAAGCACTAGGGATTAACCCTTTTGTGGTAATTTCAATTGATTATCGTCTAAAAATACTCGCTATTCATTCGCTATCCCGGTGACTGCATACGTTAAGGCAACAAGAAACACGCGTTTCCTTGCCTCGGTGAAGGCTGATTTGAACTTGTAATTCGCTAGTATGGCTATAAATATATACACGTATGATAATAATAGTAGTGGAGTTTTGTATAGTGCTCATGTCTGGCACATTGCCACTCCTGGGCGCTCCATTATTATTACCCTGGCTTTAGCACGGCTGCCATTACAGCGCTCGTGCGTTTCAAGAAATTACAAAATATATAATATTTAATAATCGATATTCGTAATGAATATTAGTCAATTGTGAAGTAGCGTCATAAACGATTCTGATGCGAAAAGTTCACATTGATAGAGTGCATGTGTAAGGCTATCCAATGATATTTAACAGTTCCGAGGTCTGTTTCCAAGATTTTTACAGTAATAATATTGCAGTTTATCATACAGAAAGGTAAGACAAATGACCATGGAGGAATGATGAACAAACAAAAAAGAATGAGAAAAAAAGGGCAAACTGGAAGAAAAGTGAGAGAAAGAAAGAATGAATGAAAGAATGAACGAAGGAAGAAAGAAGAGAAGAATAAGCAGACATGATGAATTAAAATTTAAATATTGACAACCGGGAGCAAATATAATATATAATTTTATCAGAGGTTAGGGCACAGCGGTTTGGGACAAGTGGCCACGCTACCCCCCCCGCCCATAGTACCTATAATACATAAGGCGCACTGTGAATATCTCAATATATGTATGTAGACACAAATTTGTACCAAAGACAATATAAAGCAGAACCTCCGCGGGTGCAAAATTGAATATGTTAGCTGTTTATTGTTAAACCATGGGTCTGGTTCCTTTTCATTTGCACTCGTGAGGTAAAGTGTTGCATCCCCTTGTCTTATCTGCAATTTTCGGACCTTCAAGACGAAACTTTTTAAACTTTTATTTCATCGTATAACACCTTTGACCATGTTGGCCAAGGACATATTACAGCAATATGTCTTTATAAAATTATACAAATCATACACAAATACATGCACAAATATAATAACAATACTTTTGATTCGTGGTTGATATAAAGTTTAAATATTTGCTTTATTGCAATCTGGAGTAGTTCATAATGAATTAGGTTGAAACTTAAGTTGTTTGTTTTCTGGTTGTGTGATTGTTTTTAGGACTTAATTCCTTTAATCAGCTGACGCACATTCCCTTGAGAAGACGATAAAAGACGGTGTCTGTCGCGTAATGGATACTCTTATAAATACACTTTATGATTGTGCCTGGTGTATGCTCTATAGTATACTCACCTCTGCTGCTGTCTAAGAATTTTAGACCACAAATTCATCTTAAAGCCTGTCTGCACTAGTTTGGCCAGGAGGGATTAGACCTCCCATGGTCACTGACAGGTGGTTATCTCATCAACTCAGCTCTCAATTAACATAAGAAAAAGGGGATCATGGGGAACCAACGGGCACCGCTTAGGCATTGTTTGCTATATAAAGGGAGCAAGTAGCTACAAGTAGTGCAGTGGGGCTTTAAATAAGATGAAATGGTAAACATTACAATATCAATACATGGGGGAATTAGAAATCTATCAGGATTAAAGAATAACGAAAGTAAACAAGTACCTTCGCTCTCTAATTCAAATTTTTCTATCCACACACATACGTGGCTGATCCAGGATGATATATATATATATATATATATATATATATATATATATTTTTTTTTTTTTTTTTTTTTTTGGGGTGTCAAGAGTAGTACTTTTGTTTGTCGGTTAGGTTAAGGAGTATATAAAATCCTCCAAGACTCACATTGGGGTATGAATCAAGCAATGCCCTTCCATGCCAGAATTAAGTCAAATATATTTAACTCTTTAGTGAAGTTGGCACTGCAACGAGTAATATATTTTTTTTTACTTTGGAGGCACATGCCTCTTTTCCCCTCCCTTTCGAATTCCATCACCACCCATTTGTCTTTCGATGTCCTTTGCTGTCATTGCCCCCCCCCATAAACACACACACATACACACACACAACAACAACAACATCACCATCACCACCACCACTATTAATCTTTGATAACCATTCCGCCGTCTGTGTGGGTGAGTGAGTGTGCGTGTGGTACGGGGTGTTGGCAATGTGTGAATGTGTTTTTGTTTGCACAATTTAATGTGCCCCTTGAGAGTTGACCACCCCATTGCTTGCACCTACTATAATTCCGGGGCGCCGGACTAAAGAAGCGTTCCTCAAAGTACATTAGAAGACGACGTATTGGTTGACTCCAGGAAGTAATTGTGGGTGGATGACGCGAAAAAGAGAAGGGTATATTAAGTGTTAGGGTCATTTCGTCTAACTGTGAAAGAGGATGCGGCGGATATAGAAGAAATCAATGGCACGATTGGAAAAGAATGAGCGAATGCAAAGGAAATCACTCTAGGATTCCGCGTGGAAAGGATGAATAACCATGGCAACGGAGATGTTGGAAAGTGAGAACGCGCCGAGCAAAAATTGAAAAAAAACTAACAAAGACGTCATCGCTAAGTTCATGACTTGTAGAGTAAAAACAAACATGCAATGGAGAAGGGTTTTTTCTTCTTTTTTTCAAAGGAGTGGGTTATAACTATATGTGTTTCTGTGGGTAGGTACTTGTATATAGTTTCAATCAATATTAGGCGTAACCTTTTCAACTTCAATCTTATTACTTTTTTTCTCTTTCATCTTTATTTCCTTTCTCCTCTTTCCCCATTTTCATTTGAAACCTGTTTGATAGTGCCTTGTTTCTCTGTATATCAAGTCTAATTCAGTGAACCTACACGCAACAAGCCTAGCTTTTAAGTAGGCTCACTTTTCATGTCCGTTCTTAATTATTTACAGAACATTTTTTCATGTTATTAATAACTAAAAAATATATATATTTATTATTAATTAATATTCAGGATTATTTATTTCCATTTTACGTAAAATGTTAATGTTTTTAAAAATGTAATATGCTCTGTTATTTCGTTCCTGGAATCTGAATAAAACTAACCAATCCAACAATTAATCAAACCTCAACTATTATGGCAGCCATTTTTCTTTTTCTATCTTTGATGAGAAGGAAGATTTTTTTTTCCTTACTACAAATTGCAGGTAAAACATAATTTGAAAAAGGATCCTGACAGGGCGACTTTGTAATGAAAAACATTAAAATTTGATAAAGGTCCACACATATACTTTTGATTTTAAAATTGAAAACAATGTGAGATGTGGATAACCTTGGAATTTCAAATTTTGCTCTTGGGTGTTTGAACACAGGACTGGAAAAATACAAGAATATATAAAGTGATTTTTGTACCCTCCGTCCTCTATATGACGTTAATGACGTTATATTGATTTCAGTTACTAGCATGCTTTAATAAAAATAAAAAGTTCGTAGTATATAATATGATATCATAAAAATATATTATACTATTATATCATATCATATTATATCATAGTATATCATGCATTTCGGATTATATTAATACCTTCCTTCTCATCAGGGTACACGAACAATGTCACCTTCTTCGTCTGAAAATATGTTTCCGCTGAAGGGAATGGAAGCATGTAATCAGCATTCTACCTGTGTAACATGCAGAAAACCCAAGTTTCTAAAACAATTATTGATTATTATGCAGTGATGACGTGAATTCGTCAAAAAGGGTATCTATTATGTAGGTTGATTATGGAGTATAGCTTAGAATATACACATCGAGTTCTGGGCGAGGATATTTTGGAGTAGGCGCGTCAAGTGTATCAGCGGTGGAGGAGAGAAGATGGAGAGCAAAAAGAAAGAGAGATAAGGAGAGGGAGAAAATGATGAGGCAAATGCATTTCAAATACTGCATGGGAGCTAAATAAAAGGCAAGACAGAGAGAGAGAAAGAGAGAGAGAGAATGACAGAGAGAGAAGGGAGGGGATGAGTGAGAAAGAGAGAGAAAGATAACACAAGAGATATACTGAGAGCGAAACAGGAGGAGAAAGAGAGAGAGAGGAGGATGTGAGATGAAGGAATTATTTGCGCATAGTTTGTAGTAAGAGAGAGTGTGAACAAATAAATAAAGTGAGAGGAAGAAAAGTAGATAGAGAAAGAGAGGAGTAAGCGTGTGAGAGAAAAGGAAGAGGAGATAAAGACAGATAAAGAAACAAAGAGAGTGGGATAGACAAGATGGAGAAAAAGAACACGAAAAGTACAGAGAGACACACATTGGTAATAACTTCATCTGCCTTCCTTTACGTTTCCCTTTATGCCCTTCGATTTGGAATGATTGATATATACAGGTATGCACTAGAACAATAAATGAGCTAGAAAAAATAAATCACCCTTCCTCCTTCCTATACCTCTTATCCCTTCAATTTTGTAGTTAATCACACTCTATAGACTTCTACTTTCGCTCGCACCTTTTCGTTCCAATTGAATTCCGTCGACACCCATGTCGTTATTGTTGTTCTTGTTATTTCTCTCGTTCCTTTGTGTGACAGTGATGTATATGATCCTTTCAAAACCCCACCTGCTGCAAATAGAATATTGATAATCAGCACTCGCTCTACTAATGTAACCTATATTAAATAGTTGGTATTCATAAAAGGTTACTAAATTTAGGTTATTTTATTTTTTTAAACTTTATGTAGAATCTACATTTAAATTGTAAACTGTTACTTTTACTGTTACTGTTACTTTTTTGTTTTGTACTTTACTTTTAAAATTGGTAGACGACAGAGGGTATAAACTTAGTCAATTTCAAAATTTGACTTAAAGGTATTACAAAGTTTTGGTATGGGTTCATGAATTTGGTTTAATGAACATATTGGAAGCATATGCGATTTTACAATATTCAATGATCGTTGTCGCGGTTAAAATCGAGTCTAAAGTTATCAAATTGTAAATAATAAACCCTTTATGTTGTATAGCGCCCTCTCAAGACTGATATTACTTTAGCTTTAAAACAATTTTCTTGACTATAATCGACCGATTTGCTATTCCCGTTTGGAAATTATATATCGGAACTGCATATTCTGAGATTTTCATGATCGCAGCTACCATGGAATGGCCTTAGGCGCTATTTGAAATATTTAGAAATTTACTGGGAGCACCGGTAAATTTTGTTTATTCAATTTGCTCGAAAGCAGAAGTGTTTTAGGGGCTAAATTTTTTAGTGCTTCTAATATTTTAGTTGTCTATGTCTACATAAAATATTGAAACATGTACCACATCCACATCCACAGGGGCATCCAAATTTATAAAAAAATTAAAGTATATCTATCCATCAAATTTCAAAATTTCCCAAAACTTTGCATTACCTTTAACACAGCTCTTAGTGCTAACAAATCACCGATTATAGAATACATCGGTGACGAGGGAGGGCATGGCATGCGGGATGCAACACGATGGAACGGAATACCATCCAACCCCCGGGGCAGGTCCCGCCATCTCCTAGCCTTTCACGCTCTACACCTCCGCAGCTTAATTTCACCTCAAACGTGTTTAGAGCTTTTAAAGCACAATATTATTACATTATCTCCTCTCATTAATCTCATGGTAGCTGTTCAATGGAAAACAGGTGAGCGAAGAGCTTTTAACTCTTATAGATTAAGGTCAATATTTTTAGGGCGTATTATCAGGGTGCTGGCCTGCTAGTACTGCAGCTTTTTTAGTGTTAAGACCCTAACTTATTTCATCACCGCTTCATCTTTTAGATTCCTTTCGAAAAACCCTTAAGATCTTATCTTCAAGAAGATGATGTTATTGGCGTTAGAATGTGTAAAGATTCTTTTGAAATGAACGTTGAAACATTCTGAAAGGTCTTTCGTTATAGTAATTGAGAATTGGATTAGATTTACAGCACTAGATTATTAGATACTTATACACATACAAATACATGTAATTTTAGCATTACATACTACAACACACGTTCTGTGTTTTTTAATATTTAAATATATTTAAAAATCGACATCAAATGTTAGGTTATTCTCGATTACAAAATTATAATTGTAAAACTAAAAGCTATTCAGATTTTCGACAGGTTGAGAATGGCACTGAACGATAGTACCCAAATGGTTGCCTTTTTTTCCTCGTGTCATCTCAATTTAGATAAAATCTCGGATGACGGAGGAGCTCCTCCCGACCTCCCTTTGATTCTGTTTGATGTCGGGTTTGATTGATTGCATTGTCGGGCATCTAAACGCTACCTCTTGTGGCACCAACATCGATAGGCACAGGTGGGCGACCGACAGGTGTTATGTCAACTTAAACAAGTGGGTTGTCGAAATGGCAAAAAGCCATTTATTTGTCACCCGTTCTCTCGTCCTTTCTCTCTCTCTCTATCTCTCATAATATATCCTTTTCTCTCTCTCTCTCTCTCTCTCTCTCTCTCTCTCTCTCTCTCTCTTTCTCTCTCTCTCTCTCTCTCTCTCTCTCTCTCTCTCTCTCTCTCTGTATTGAATTCGTCCAATGTTCCTTGTTAGAATAAATTCAAACAAATAATGAGAATATTTGGACGATACAGTTCCTTCCCTGATTTTGAACTATTCACTGGAAAGAAATCTAGATTATTTTTTAAATAAATTACTCTTTAGTCTCTTCTTTAAATCTTTTTGAAATAAATGGATTTTTTTTTTATATGGTTTAAGTCTATGATCATAAATACGCACGATCGGTATGTACGTTTATATTTCTTTAAAGTGATCCGGTAACTTTGTCTCAGATTCTGAAACAAAATCCTGGATTTAGCTCATGCTTCAATGGTAATTATAAACCTTTAGGTCAGTCGGGAACCCCATGACTTTTACAAGCCAATCGCCTGTCTGATTATCAAGATATTTATGATTGGAAATCGAAACCAAATTTTGCGTTTGCCTAACGTTTTTCATAACACTACAGTCTATTGGGAAAAACGAGTATGGTAAAACCGGTCACTCAAAGATTTTTACTTTTTTGAGGCACTTCTTGATCATTTTGAAGCGCGATTTTTTTTTAGGGCTTCAATATTACACCACATCACAGACACTGATAACACGTGGGGCCGTGCATCTCAGATTTAACATTGTTAAACGATGCCTTTAATCATCAAGCACACGAACGCACTAAGCATACTAGTAGTTAAAACAAATTTCCATCGAGATTATCATCATCCTGACAATGGCATGATTCATTCTTCTTCTCATATCTGCTTAGTATTACACGTATTTTCCTGTTTATTATTATCTCAGGGGAGTGTTTCAGAAAGACTAAGATCGACTTTAAGTTGGACTTAATTATGGCAGGCCGTTCATGCCACTGTTTGCTCTCATCATTTACTGGCAATGGTCTACAGAATTTACATTTTTTGATTAATTCATTATTGAAGGAAAAAATATTATCTAAAGATCAAAGTGGTGAGAGCAAGCAGTGGCATGAACGGCCTGCCATAGTTAAGTCCAACTTAAAGAGGAGGTTGAGTTCTGGGAAGAGGTGAACAATAATTTGTGAGCGTTATCGTTGTTATTATGCAAGTGTGGAAGAACATCAGATAAAAAATGTTTCCTGAAAAGCATGGCTCTTCAAATGCCTTAATATTCTAAATATTGCATGCCACATGTTCGTGTAGTCCCATATACATCTTTCTGTGTACAGTGCTTGTAACTTTACCAAGACTGGGCCAAATTTCTTATCATTTTGATGATTCCAGAACCTTGCAGTACACACCAATACTTATATGCTAGATGATCAACATTTTCTGATCGATTCCACACCGTTTCTTTCACAATGCAATCGCATGACCAGAACTCAACTTGATCTTTAAAGTCGATCTTAGTCTAAACACTCCCCTGATCTCGCATTCCCTCATCATCCTATGAAACGTGAAATTGAATTATTAACCAAACTTATGGCTCGCGAGAAACAACAGCTCATATTTCCTGTCTTTCTTTTCCCTTTTTGTTAAAGTGTAAATAAGTGACAAGTGTGGATAAAAGAAGTAGCTACACGCAACAAATTTATCATACGCATACTCCTTATTTATATGCTACAATATTCACAAAAATTGAAGCGTTGTACTGCTTACGTCATAGTCAAACAAAATGAAATAAAACATTTAAAAAACATGTTCACATGTGAGCTTGCCTTTAGCCCTGTCGTCAAGAAGACTGAGAATATCATCTAACTAATGCCGAGTGACCTTTCACTGTTCGCCCTACATCATATTGGTTTTCTCACACGACGGAGATGTAAATTGCGTTCTTTGAAATCCAAAACCATATTTATAGAAAATAATGAAGAGAGAGAATTATCATATCCGCATTACAGTTTTTATGAATAAACTGCGATTCTAGCCACGGCTAAAGGGGGAGGTGGGCAGGATGATTGTGCCCTCTATACCCCCAATAAACGGTTTTAGAAAATGAAAACAATATTTAAAAAAATAGAGAGAGAGAGAGAGAGAGAGACAGAGACAGAGAGAAAGAGGGAGAGGGAGAGAGACAGAGACAGAGATGCAGAGAGAAACAGGGAAAAGGAGAGAAAGAGAGACATAAGAAGACACAGAGGCAGAGATGAAAAAGGGGAGATACAGAGAGGCAGAGAGAAAGAGGGGAAAAGAGATAGAGAGAGATACAGAGACAGAGAGGAAGAGAGAGAGAGAGAGGGGGAGGGAGATGGAAATGACAAGAAGATGCTACGATGCACCCTTCCCATCCTACTCATAATCAATTGCCTTGTTTTGCGCATTTCACCTACAGATTAAGACCCATGCCGCCCCCCCCCCAATGATCTCTGTGCCCGCTTTTTATCTTGACCCACGCTACGCCATTAATAATGCAGTCGCTCGACGATCTCTGACCGGTGTCGCTTACGGTATAGAAACCTGGTTGAATCAGGAAAGTGTGATTATTTGACCGAAGATGAATGAGACGAGATCATATTACTTAACTGTAAATCGAATTCAGTCACGGCATAGACGATGCTAGTGAATAGTGGTAATAAATGTATGGTATGGAAGAGTAATATGACATGTACATACCTAGAATTAATTCATAGTTACTAAATATTGTATGTAGAAAAATCAAAAGGTACAGGACAACTGAACTGAACAAAACCATTAAACTGGTGGTTCTCTGAAGATTTACTTTCTCCAAAAAAAAAAATCATATTATCTGCTCTCCAAGAGTAAGATATCGACTGAAGAATTACTCAGCTTGTTTGTTCGTTTGTTTGTTGTTGATTTTGTTGTTGCTATTGTTATTTATTTGATTGTTTGTTGTTGTTGTCGTTTTTCAACGAAGCTGCATAACTCATACAATATTAGATCAACGATTCACTTTTCTTTTGCAAAGAAACCTCTTCGGCCTACGCTTTAATCTTCCTTCCCTCGCCGCCGACATGTAAATCCAAAGAGGAACACTTAAAAGGCATATTGCCTCAATCAGTATGCCATTAAAGATATGTTTCTGAGAAAGGGGTATTAGAGAGACATAAATAATACTAAGCTCAAGCTGATCAGAGCAATCAATTTCATCCAACTTGAGCAGATGTAATACATTTATATCGGAGGAGGCTTACCCCGTACTTAATTCCATCAACTGTATTATTGTCTCTATCTCTCTCTCTCTCTCTCTCTCTCTCTCTCTCTCTCTCTCTCTCTCTCTCTCTCTCTCTCTCTCTCTCTCTCTCTCCATTGTCTTTTAAATTCTGCCTGTCGTCTTTTCTCTTTCGCTCACCCACTTCATATTAACCTCTTCTTCGAAATAACAATTTTTTTTTCTTCTCATGTATAGATAGTATAATGAGCAAGGGGAATGTTTCCGCCACTTCTTCCAAATTATGAAAAATATGGTGCTACCAGAAATATTTGTTACTATATTTTCCTCTTGCTTTTTCTTTCTTTCCTTTTTTGTGGGGGAGGTCGATCCGGCAGTGTCATTTATTCTCATTCAAGAATTATTACTTAATTGTATTAGTCTACTCATACTCAGAGTCTGATTAAATGTGACCATGTAAAATAATCGGATCAATTCAGCCAAGCTCGAGCCAGTTATTAATTCGAGCAGTTTATTGAGGTTTCTAGGACAAAATCCATTAGGCTTTATTTCGGGACTCATTAGTTTAGTGTGCCAATTTGCAGCTCCTGAATTAGGATAGCCACGACATGTGCGCTAATAGTGTCTAGCTTTGCAGACATCTGAAATGGGGTGATCCCTGCTGTCTGTAGAATTATCCTGATAACTGTCAGAATTCCAAAGTTTAATTGCATCTCTGACACTTTATTTAAGAAGTTTGAAAGACAGAAAGAGATAAAACCGTAAAACCTGATGAAGAAAAACTAAGATAAGTCCCAATGACAATTTTTTTTTCATGACACACAATTAGCCTTTTCATGTTCTTTCTAGGAGTGGTGGGATTATTTGACATTATAACTTTAAAATTTGTTAATTAAGACACAAATATGAAGAATTCATATTAAATACTTGTACCTGACATACACAAAGGACTGTCATCATTTTGATACCGTCAACACCGTTTTTAAAAAAATGTTCAAGATTTGAAATACATTTAAGATTAAAAATAAATTTAAAATACATAATCATTGCAAGAGTAACCTATGACATGCTACTAAATTTCTGTAATACTTTCCATTATGAAAGATACAGAGAGAGATAAAGAGAGAGAGAGGGGGAGTGAGGGAGGTGAGAATGCTTGCACGTGGCTTACATACCTTAAAGGCATCGTTTAACAATGTTTCCAGTTTTACAAATCTGAGATGCATGGCCCTACGTGTTATCAACGTCTGTGATATGGTGTAATATTGAAGCCCTAAAAAAAATGCGCTTCAAAATGATCATGAAGTGCCTCAAAAAAGTAAAAATCTTTGAGTGACCTGTTTTACCATACTCATTTTCCCAAATAGACTGTAGTTTTATATTTAAAAACCGTTGAGAAAACGGTTTTTGAAATTCCGATTTCCAATCATAAATATCTTGATAATCAGACAGGCGATCGGCTTGCATGTAAAAGTCATGGGATTCCTGACTGACGTAAAGGTTTATAATTAAGATTGCAGCATGAGCTCGATCCAGGATTTTGTTTAGAATCTGAGGCAAGGAAACCCAATCCCTTTAACGACATGTAGTACCCTGCATCACCTTCAACCGGAAGGATGGGTTTATATTTTTTTGCACTACACATGGCAAAATTGAGTTTTATGAATTGAGAAAACGACACTGCGTTTCCCATCAGGTTTGTGGCAAATTGCATGATTGTATTCCTCCCCATCTCTCTCTCTCTCTCTCTCTCTCTCTCTCTCTTTCTCTCTCTCTTCAACTAAGCACACATCCGTGAATACAGAATCGTCATTTGATCAGTGTCTGTAGGTCAATTTATGTATTTGCCATTTATCATCTCTGCTTATCTTAATATCATAAGCAGGCCGGTGGTGGATTAAGGAGCTAATATCAAGCAAGCGGCGTAACAAGAGGAAAGGGCTATCCGAAAAAGAGGTGCAAAAGGCTCAAGAATTAGTCCGCGAAATTGAGGGACAACTGCTTTGAAGAAAGACCTCACGGGAGAAAGTACTTTATTCGATCATAAGGGAAAATGTTTCATTCGATCATTAGTCATTTTACTATGGTGTAAATACTGTCTATTTACACGTCGACATGTTTTTATCATGTGTATCTTTCACATGTAAATGCCCTATTACCGTTGGTAGACTAAAACAAGGATGTGTTCAATCATATTCACAACCCCTATGAAAATCATAAATTTCATAGCAGACACGTATTGATCCTATATTGATGTATTAGAATCCTTGTAACTTTGTGGAGGGGGCAAACTCCCTTGAAAATGGAAATAAAGATCAATATCGCTAACCCCTTAACCCCTCTCCAACTATCCACAACGCCCTTATGAGCCCCTAGCCAAAATCATCCCTCCTCACTCCTCAGACCCTATTCTGATGTTTTTCCTCCCAATAGACATACATGGTGAGCGTATCAAGATGTCCCCATGTCTTCATCACATGGACTAATCATTGATGACAGTTACATACATACCGACCAATTCGTAGATGCGGATGGAGAAAGTACTGTGGCATTGAATTCTTCGGCACATGGATGAAACATCTTCTTTTCTCATCCATCTGGAGGCGAGCTCGTAGTATGGCAGGCGTGCGGTGCCATGGACGTTCACAACCGCAAAGACTTTCAGTAAATCCAACCATAGACATTTTCATATAATTGCCCTATTGTATATACCCCATGGAAATCGTGTTCTGATGACGTAGTAAGTAATTTTAATCTTTACATGTCTCAAAAGGTGATATACAAGCCTTCTGAACTTGCGTGAGGTTAACTCCTCGATTCTTTGCAAGAATGTATGCTGGAAGAGAGTTCGATCTTTTAAGAGTTCGACGGACAAAACGTCTATCTTTTTCCATTGATGTTGTTGTTGACCACGAAAATAAACCGCCAATTATACATCCATAAAAACAACGTACATCTATCAAAATGTGTTGTTTCTTTAAGAGGGACTTATAATTCGACGGTGCTTTTGTTGGTTTGTTTGTTTGTTCGTTCGTTTGTTCTTCATTTTTTTTGTTATCATTGTGCATAGGACATAAAGGTTGAATTTGGAAATTAGTAGAAACCTCATTCGTTGGTTTAAAAAAAAAGGAATTGAAAGCTCGATGTTATTCGCAAATTAAGAAATAAGAATTCAACCTTTTGTTTGAGAGATGTACCCTCGAAAGACAGCTACCATGCAAAAAAAAAATACCATCAAATTTTTTAAATAGCAATCTTCATTTATAGCGAGTCTCTATGACACCCAACGCATGCCATAAGCTCGCATTTTGCGGCCAGCAGAGTGACAAAGCAAACATGTGAGTAAAGTACGATGTTGAAGCGTCCATTTTTCTCCCATGGAATCTTTGTGGCACCAACCGCCTGCCATATGCTCGCGATTAGCAGCCACCAGAGTGACGAATCAATTGAGGTAGCCGTGAGCTACGATTGAAGGGTGACATTTGGATTGCGGAGGGAGAGGGGGGTCTTACAGGCCGAAAGGGGTAGAGAAAAGGGCAAAAGAGACATCCATTATCACAATGAAGAAATGCACGTGAAACATGAACTTGAGTACTGATCACGCGATTACGATGTAAAATTTGATGTAGAGTGATTTCGGAAGTTCGATTATTGGCTCAATCTTGCTTTAAAATAGTGAACAGCACTGCAAAAACACAGATATGTTGAATAAACGTTGTATAGACTATAAAGAATTATCGTGTATTGTGGGGACTTAAAATCATCAACTTAATAAAAATTAAAAAATGATGGCACGTACATGTAGTGTGAAACATTGCACACGGATGTGGGTATATGGGACTGCGTACGGATTTGGCTTCAAAATTTAGTCCTAAGTTTTAAAACTATTATTAGTTATATTTGGACTTTGAAGCCATTTCAAGAGCAATTGTTTGTATTTGTCATTGTTAATGTGATATACTTCCACATAAGAATTAAAATGAATGAGAAAAAAATCCTAGGCCTACGCTTTCAGGCCAACCTGTTTTCCAGAACTTACACTTCGTACGTGCTGTGAAAATAATCAAAATGATTGTTTCGAATTATGGCCTTAATTTCTGTCATTCTCAGTTCCAGACTGTAAAAAGATTCGCACCATCGTATCGAAATGAATTAATACAGAGTTTATTGAGATGGTTTATTCAACATTAATTTTGCCTTCCACTGTCTCACACACCAACTATCCCACACACGACATAGCTGAAGTTGTAATGTTTTTTAGTAAAAGTAAAAGAACCTTCTTCCGTTTATCCCTACTAAACAGAACCATGAACATTTGTCCTAAAAAGTAAAAGATTCATCTTGTTTTTCTTTTTGAAATCATTATTTTCTAATGCAGCCAGCAACATTGCTCGTGTGTCCTGTTAAACGACCTCCTAAAAAAAGAACAAATCGTGTCAACATAAACAAAAGAAAGAAGATATCATGAAAAAATAGGTCAACAAATCTAACTGATTTCTGTTCATCTGTGTGACGTCTGAAATTGAAATTTCATCGCATCCTGTCTTTAAAAAGTGCGCTGCTTCTTTCCTTGTTTCTATCTGTCCAGCTACCAAACGGCGGGGACGGAGATTGGAGGCATTTGACAAGAGGCTTATCATAAAGTCCCATCAAAAAGGTCATACGCTTGGAGATATACGACTGTCGCAAACACGGGCTAAAATGAATATAAATGTTAGATTTCAGACGGCTTAAATGTATTTCCTTTTACCTCTGGGCTAGAATCTATTATCGAGAGAGCTGAAGTTGCTCGCACGCGCTGCCTGTTTTGACGCGAACGATTTGGATTTTGCTTAAAGGTATAGTATCATATAATTTCTGTCGTTACAGGGATTGCATCTTTCCGGACGTATATAGGAGTTGTGTGGTGTGAAAATGATTAATGATTTTCCACGAGCATGGTTAAGGGATATTTATTATGTTTTACTTATACCGTCGGAAATTGTTCAACAAATTAGAATGAAAACTCAACGTTTAAAAAAGTTTTTGAAAGGGAATAAAAACAGGAGGGATACGGATATAGATCCCAGCGGAGCTACAGGGAGCACATGCCCCAATAAAATATGAAGATATGAGTGAAAGGAAAATAAATAAAAGTAGAGGTTGAAAAGGAAAGTGAATAATATAATACGATCCAGGTCTCTCTCTCTCTCTCTCTCTCTCTCTATATATATATATATATATATATATATCTCTCTCTCTCTCTCTCTCTCTCTCTCTCTCTCTCTCTCTCTCCCTCTCGGCATCCTCTGCTGTGTCGCTTTATTCCCTCGCATTTCATCCATCATGTAAGAAAGGCCCAGTGTCAAAAGGATTTTTTTTTTTCATTTTGAGAAAGACATCCATTAAAATTAGTAGAAAACAGCCTCAAACATTACAAGGTGTCGTGAATGAAAAATATGCCAACACAAACAAAAATCATATTCGAAAGCCTGAAGCTTTTTTTGTAAAGAGACCTACATTAAGGTTATTGGTTGATTCTGGGGTACCCATCGGCGTATCGTGAAGATGATTGATTTGCATGTATGGATGACAAAAACATCTTCACATAATCCACGACCTTGGCCTACAAGACGTGTTTTTGTGTGTCTATTTAACCCATTGAGTGCGGGAGCCTGGTGATCCGCGTGTTAAGCCTACGGAAATTAGGAAATTCAGGAGTCAACGACTTCTAGAAATGTTGTAATATATAAAGGGCTTAACAATATTGCCTCGTTGTATTAATAGTAGTCCTGCCATGTGTCTGTGATAGCTCTGTTTTTGGCCTGCGGTTCGCCATGTCGTTTGAGTAAGTGACATCAACTATCTTTTATACCTTTAGAACAAGGATGTTTTAGTAACCTGCATGTCATCATCTTAACGACCAAAGTACTGCTGTAAACTTTAAACTTTATGCATGTTATTAGTTGGAGCAGGTGAAAGCGTTCAAAGATATTTAGTACCCCCCCCCTTCCCTTTTTTTCACTGTCGATCTTTCTGTCTCTCCGTCTATCTCGCTCTCTCTCTCTCTCTCTCTCTCTCTCTCTATCTGTATCTATCTACTTATTTCTCCTTATTTGTCCGTGTCTCTCCCTCTTTTTCTGTATCTCTGATTCTATTTATCTGTTTATCTATCGATCAATCTATCCTATCTTCACATTTCTCTTCATATATCTGTCCCCCCCCCCTCTCTCACTCAATCTATATATCTCTCCTTTTGTCTTTCCACTCTCTCTGTTTTCCTTTTTACGACCCCCCTCCTCCCTTCTTCTCTCCCGTTCTCCCTCTTTAATATCTATTAAATATCAATTTCCTTTCTTTCCTAAATAATTATGTAGGTTTCGATGCACGGATGCATTGCATTTTCTTGTATTTCTCTACACAACTGCATTACACAATTGTAGATAGCATTTATTACCCCTCCCTCCGCAACTAACTTCGTCTTTCTATGAGAAGAGTGCCTTTGCTATACTTCCCTCTCTCTCTCTCTCTCTCTCTCTCTCTCTCTCCCTTCCCCCTCTCTCTCTCTCTCCCTCTCTCTCTCCCTTACGCTTCCTCTCTCTTCCTCCATCTAGGGTAGTCAAATTAAGAAGTACGGGTGAGAGTGTACTCTGACTGATGTGAGAATATTGACGAGCAGGCGCGTTTCAGGAGCCTGCGAGCTTCCTGCTTTCTTATTGCACCATTCGTCACGTCACCGCTACATAAATATTTTTCGCCCTTTACGGTCCTAAAGCATGGAGCCCCATTCTCACATGCCCTGGTTAACCGTCTGTGAAGAGAACCACTCCGGCAAAATAAAATTACCCTAGTGTGGTGCGCTTTAAAGACACTGTTGCCAAATCTGAGATGCATGGCCCTACGTGTTATCGGCGTCTGCGATATGGTGTAATATTGAAGCCCTTAAAAAAAATGCGCTTCAAAATGATCATGAAGTGCCTAAAAAAAGTTTCAAAAATTGAGTGACCGGTTTTACCATACTCACTTTCCCCAATAGACTGTAGTGTTATAAAACCGTTGGGAAAACGGTCTTTGAAATTTCGAATTCCAATCATAAATATCTTGATAATCAGACGGGCGATCGGCTTGTACACGTCATGGGATTCCTGACTGACCTAAAGGTTTATGATTATGATTGCAGCATGAGCTAAATCCAGGATTTTGTTTAGAATCTGAGACAAAAATACCCAATCCCTTTAAATTTGTGTATCTTTCACAAAGAGATAAGCAAATAGGTATATTTCGGGACCTTTGTTGCGCGCAGCAACTATACTGTCTTCACCTCGATCTACCTGTCAATTTTAAGCGTAACATGTTTTTTCTTTTACCTCGGCGTTCTTATAAAGCGGATTATCATATGTGTGAACATGGCTTTTAAGGGTAAAAGTTATTTCGTGCACATTGAAATAATTATCCATCCACTCTAAATGATGGATGTAAAATCCATAACATCAGCCTGAGAGAATTTTGTTAATTTGTCAGTTTCAATCATTTTCCCGTTTCTAGACAAATCTGTTTCTCTCTTCTTATCGCCTCTCACTGATGAAATATCACTTTGGGTTTACGTTTGTTTAAAGGTATTAGGTAACTTTGACTCTGATTCTAAACAAAATCCTGGATTTAGCTCATGCTGCAATCATAATTATAAACCTTTAATTCAGAAATTAATCCCATGACTTTTACAAGCCAATCGCATGTTTCATTATCAAGATATTTATGATTGGAATTCGAAATTTCAGAAACCGTTTTCCCAACGGTTTTAAACAGCTTTATAACACTACATTCTATTGGGGCTTCAATTTTACACCATATCACATACACTGATAACACGTAGGGCCATGCATCTCAGACTTGTAAAACTGGAAACATTGTTAAACAATGCCTTTAATGAAAGCACAAAATATACTACAGCCTCTTATTTCAATTCCAGCCTCTCAGACATTAATTTGTAATGTAGACAAGTTACTTTAGCCTGATTGCCGATAGGACTACTTAATGTTAATGAGAAAGACGAGTTCTGGCAAAAGTGTCAGTTTGGAAATATGTTATTGTAGAAATGTGCCAACAAAGGATTGCTCAATATTCGAAATATGACAAGAAAAAGCTGAAATATTGGTACCAATCTTTCATGACACCTGATGTGTGTTGGCTTATGATTTACACACATTTCTATGCGCTGTGCACAAGACTTTTCAGAAGGATTACTCCCAAACATCACAGTTGGCCGGTACATCAATCCATATGTTGATGGCATTTTCCATTTGCTTCCAGGTGTGTCTTTCACTATGCTATTGCATGACCAGTGCCCCGTCTTATAAACACTTGCGATTCCGAATCAATCGCAAATCCTCCAATCACTCGCAAGTTTACAGTCTCCTATCTTTTATGTACATAGTTGCGATTGATATCAATCGCAAATAAGTTGCGATTAATCGCAACTGTTTATATGACAGGGCCCAGGACTAAACTTCAACTTTAAAGGAGATTTATTTAAAATGTAAAGTTAACAGCTAAATTATTCAAACCCCTTGTAAATTTGATGTTTCTGTGTTTTTCATGACTCAAGAATGGAAGGTGAAATGTTTGAATTATGGCCTTTGGTGAATACATTTTAATATGTCACATTTTCAAGAAACATAAATGGAGATAAATCAATTTTTCACATACTTTAAATAATTGCAAAACTTAGTATGGGTAATTTAGTTGTCAACTGTATATATTTATTTAGATATATCTTTCTTAGATGTTCTTACTCCACAGAGGAATACCAAGAGTTCTTTTCAGAGCTACACTCTTCATTTGTTCTATTCTCTAACTTTGTGATCAGCCCCAAAACTTCTCAATCCCGATCACTTCTGTCCTTTCCTCTTTTCATTTCACCTCTTTTTTTCTTTTCTTTTCTTTTTTGGTGTATACTACACTAAAAACAAAACAAAATGTAACTTTGCTAAAAACTTCATTCCATCAACATCTCTTCGGTTCCTTCCCTTTTCTTTATACTACTTCCTCCATTCCTCCAAACGTCCCATAAGCTGGTTTCTTTTGACGAAAGGATATATCACCAGCCTGTTCTTACCGGAGGCCTCAATTTATGTAAATATTTCTTATAAATATTTAAAATAATGTGAAGGATGCTTACGAACAAAGCATTCTAGTTGGGTCTATTTCGAGTCACATCATTAATGCGTTTCTTTTTTTCTTTTTTTTTAAAGTCTACTGCCATTACAATAAGATTCTTTAAATATCAGCCACAAAATAACTGTAATTTAGTTTCCATTGCAGTTATTCTTCTTCCTCTTCCTCTTCCTCTTCCTCTTCCTCTTCCTCTTCCTCTTCCTCTTCCTCTTCCTCTTCCTCTTCTTCTTCCTCTTCTTCTTTTACTCCTTCTGCTTCTTCTTTTTTCCTTTTCTTTTTCTTCTTCTTCTTCTACTCCTTCTTCTTCTTCTTCTTTTTCTTCTTCTTCTTCTTCTTTACCCCCTTCTTTCCTCTCCTGATAATGAAAAAATGCTTTCACAATGACTTGATTTTTATTCATTCAATAAGAGAATTATGGTAAATTTTAAAAGGATGAAGATTGACAATTGGTGATCCATAAATCAGTACTGACTAAATCAATATTTAACCTGGACTATAGTTTGCACACATTTATAAATACCCGCCCTTGTTTCAACTTTTGTTGCTGTACGAGATTCGATGTTTCACGACGCGTGTTCGGCAAGACGTCACGCGAGTCCGGACGACGCAATCGTTTGACGCATAGGTGTAAAACTCGCCCTAAAGAAGGCGTTGAAACACATGACTTAGTCATGTTTTAGAGCCAATGAAATGAATATCGCATGAGGCCTGTCTTTAGTAAATCTCCGACACCCTTGCACGTCAGAGTCTTACATCTGGGACCCCTTTCACAAAGCCTTTTTTTCAATGACAAATGACAAAAATCAGTGACAAATTTGCTGATAACCAATCAGAAGCAAGGATTTCACTAGCTTATAACAAAAACTGTCATTTGTCACTGATGACAAGTTTTGTGAAATGGGGCCCAGGTACAACGTTATTTAGGACGTAGGTGGTGTTTTTCAATCTCTTTTTTCTTCTTTTTTGTAGATTTCTTTTTCTCATTTACTATAATATTGAGAAATTCAGTTGTGCTCTTGGTAAAACAATTCGCGGAAAATGGAAGAAATTGGAATTGACGAGAGTGAAATTTTCGGAAAACCTTTTAAAAAACAGTTTAATATAAATGTAGCATGCTAAGATTAATCAATCTGGGGTTCGTAGAAGATGAAAGATAATGTTCATATAAAATGTAATGACGAGGAGATGAAAATTACTTTCTAGAAACACTATTATAATACATGATTTTTTGATGGGTTTGAATAAATATGATGTTTAGGAACGCAGGGTGATTGGAATTTCACCTTACTGCTAAGAAATCAAGTGCATTCTTGTCGATAAGTAACGTGTGACCTTCAGCTTCAATTCCTATCCAAGGAACTAAGTAACCGAGGGTTAACGCCTTATCAAACGGCGTTAGTGCATCGATTCGGATTCGAACCCGGGACCTCCAAGTTACGAAACCACTGCTCCACCACTCAGCTGCAACCCTGTTTGAATTATACAAAGTCGGGAAAGGCAATGATGGAGATCATTTTTTTGTGAACAAATCTAAAACGCTTTTGAGACCATCTCACTTTTACACGGTTGGTAATCAGCGGAAGATATGAACCTGTTTTAGTGGGGGCATAATATAGTTCGACTTTATTTTAATTTTATTTTTACTATAACCATTTTCATTCCTTTCATTTCATTTGTTAATATTGCTGGTTTTGCTCTAGACTCTCATTCTACCCTACTCATTTACTCATTCACAACGCATGCATATTGCTTGTTGTTCTCACCGGTTATCTTTAGAAGATGTGGACTCACTGTGATTTTTAGCAATTACATTTTAAATGGCTTAATTTGGAATTGTATATTCCCTTATGGACATTGGGGATCATGTTATTTATGATTTGATATACGAATCCCCTCTCTCTCTTTCACTCTCTTTCACTCTCTTTCTCTCTCTCTCTCTCTCTCTTTCTCTCTTTCTCTCTCGCTCTCTCTTCACTCTCTCTTTCCCTCTCTCTCTCTCTCTCTCTTGGCTTCTATGTATATATTATTACAAAGCATAAACAGCAATATATCTCCTCTCAGCACAAGTGTAACAATCCCATTCCAATTATACTATTTGACTTAAATCAATCGCAACTAATGAACGATGACATTTAAACCAAACACACTCATACACGTGAATGTCACATCAATCATTTTACTTTCACTCGCTCTAATTCCCATACCACCTTTCCTTGTAAGGGACGTCGACTAGGAGTACGTCCCCGTGTTCTACGCCGTCTGAAAGGGATGCGTAAACCGGGTAACGCTCCCACGCCGCTAGGACACGCGTGCGGCCGGGGGGCTCGTGCGCGACGACCTTGTGGTTTTCCCATTGAACACAAAGATATTAGCAACAATATGGCGCGAACATTCGTTAATTTGCTGGTGACGATCGATCGAATCGTTTAATCGCCAGGCACAACACTGTCACGTCGGCTGACAATGAAGCGCGAAGCTGGAAAATCGATCGAACTGGAAATTTAGGCAATGACTCGCGAATATATTGAGATCGGGATAACAGTGGCGAAGGGTGGACTCATGTTCGAAAGGGGGAGTGGGCGGGTGCATGTACTAGAAGTGGCAGATTAAAGGTATCAACGAAAGACAGGTTATAGAATTGATGCACTCCCATATGTTGTGAGATAATTTCAAGACAGTATTCGAATTGACGTAGTACTTAAAAGTTAGGAGGAAATACTGTCATTGTTTTAACATTTTGCATTTCAAGATTGTAATCGTTTTTCGTTCATTTGACCCCATCAATTTCTCTCTATGTTTTGTTTTCTTTCACTAAACCTATCCCCACCCACTCTCTTTCCCATCTCTCCCCCTTCTCTTTCTCTCCCCTCCTCCTTTTTTCTCTCATTCTATTTCTTTCTTCCTTTCGATCATCTCTCTCTCTCTCTCTCTCTCTCTCTTTCTCTCTCTTTATCTTAATATTATTTTGTTGTTCTGAAACAGATAGAGAAATTAAGCTAGTAATCAAATATTTCTCAGAGTAGATCTATAATGTTTCTTTTATTTCTCTAGGGGTAAATTAATCAAATAACAAACAGAAAAAAAAAGAAAAGATAACGTTCTACAGGGACATAACGATCTCACGCCATCCAGTCGAAGGGGACTTATGATGCTCCTTAACACCCCCTTCCCCCTCCCTTCCCCGAAGTAAGTCCACCCATCTTCTTATCACGTTAAAATACAATATCGTTCTGGTGTAGTAACAGGGGGAGGGGTTGACAAGGTCAAAAATGAAGAGATTACGAACCAACAGATGCCATGTCGAAACTAAAAATGACGAACGAAGCCTCTTCTTACTTTCCTGTTCGACTTGGCGCCGCGAGTATGGAGGAGCCAGATTTATTAGACAGCCAGACAGCAAAACTTGGAGGTCAATCATGCAATGTTGGAACCAGGCTCTTGTACTTTTAACACTTTTTTTTTATTATAGGATGTAGATTGATTACATTGTGACAAAATATTGCATTTTCGAAATTGAACTCTTGCGCCCGTGTGGGTCATATTAACAAAATTATGAGGTGGTGTCTCTGTCTCAAAATTCCAGTGATTTCATGAGATTTTTAAAAGTAGATAGTCGGTTGTGCCAACTTTTCACTATTGTAAACCAACCAAAAACAGTAAAAGATACTTTGCAACACAACCATGACAACGAAATCAAATTTCAGTTGTCTTCTTAAAATCTTATTCTTACTACAAGGTAACGCCTATCCTTTCTACTACTCGAGTAACTCTAAGACATTCGAGAAATTAAAACATATACCATATACCAGATTGAGACGTCATCATCCTCTGCCAACCTTTTTTATTTCTCTCTCTCTCTCTCTCCCTCTATCATTCACCATCTCCTCAGTTTCTATCTCTTTTTCCCTCGCTGTCTCTCTCTCTCTCTTTCTTTCTATTTATCTCTCTTTCTTTCTCTCTTTCTTTCTCTCTTTCTTTCTCTCTCTCTCTCTGTTTCTTTCTGTTTCTCTCTCACACTCTCTTTCTTTCTCTTTCCCTCTGTCTTTCTTTCTCTCTCTCTCTCTCCCTCTCTCTATCTATCTCTCTCCCTCCTTTGACCTTATCTACTACGGAAAGAGGATGCGAATGAATATACATTGATTATTGACTAACAGTGTTGTGGGGTTAACAAAATGCGACTTCCGTACTTTGGTTGACAGCACGCGGTCTGCCCTCTCATCACCTTGCTCTCTCTCCCTTTCTGCGTACTTCAGGGCCGGTCCCATAAAACTGTTAACCGATAATCGGTCTCCCGCCAGTGATGAAAGCTCCTTTCTATGATGTCTGTGAGTAGCACTGATATCCAATACTGTTTCTACGGATCTTCGGATGACTGATTTTATGGTTAAGGACTAGTCACAAATCAACTAAAGGAGAACTTTTTTGTTCGATAAAAATCGATCTCATATGGTGCTCACCGATCTAAATGAACCAGTAGCATTTTCGGTAATATTATTATCATTTGATCCCATCTACACTTTTCGAATATTCCATCCTCATCAATCCGTTCTTCAATCGTCAATACGTCTGTTTAGAGCCATAATGGCGTTAACTTCGTATAAAACGATTACGAGTTAAAACGCCCTTCTGGCTCCAAAAACTTGTCTTATACGACCATGATCCTCTTCTTTGGTACCGTTATATATACCCGTGTAAAGGGGTGAGCCCTTACTGTTGTTTAATACGCCCAAGGCATTTACAGAGGGGGTAAACATGGACTTGTATTTCCAAACACGTTCAGTGATTGAAGGTAGAGAGCAGTGGATGTGTACTAACACTCTCGAGATTAATGGTAACACATGCGGAGGTTGCGGCAGAATTGTAGTAAACAATGTCTCGTTTATGTCTGTGCTTTAGCGACATTGGGTACGTATTCGTAATCACTTCATTTTACATCTAAATTAAATGTCAATAGTCTGGGCTTATAATACCTATATGGGTAGCTATTCTACTTGTACAGCGTCACCAAACCTCAAGAAAACGTTTTCGCATTGCAATGCATCTCGATATATCAAACATCCAGATGGAGTCGGTTATGATTCAGCGACAATATTGCACAGTTCGGATGTTAATTCACCCGTCACTGATCGTAGACCCAACACAATACCTGACAATATTCCTAATCATAGCACTAAACTTAACCTAAAACCTGATAAAAAGTAAATCTAGCTCTTAAAACATTTCTCGGAATTTAGGGGTTGACACTTGACCCTCCATAGACCATCCATAGTGGACTAAAATAAGTTTCTCCTGTTCCACTTTTAAGAATATGGGCCTTTAAGTTTCGAAAACAATTTGTAGTGTGTCTTTGGAAGAAAAAGGAAATGTGTTAGAAAGATGGGGGAAAGGTCGAGAAACCGAAAGAACAAAGTATTTGAGAGAGAAATACGGGTTTCAAGGGAAATCAATGCTTCATGCGTGAAATGGAAAGATGACAATCACAATTGTACACATTTTACACTCCGTTATTCAATGTTATTGGTCCCAGGTGCAACATAAAGTTTGCTCTACTAATGTACTCTGTCCATGTGCTGTGCAAAATCTTTATTCGCTTTGTGTTTCTTTATTTCTTCATTCCATTTCTCTCTCTCTCTCTCTCTCTCTCTCTCTCTGTCTCTTTATGGAAATACTTTGTTCTTTCGGTTTCTCGACCTTTCCCCCATCTCCTTCTAACACATTTACTTTTTCTTCCAAAGACACACTACAATTTTTTTTCGAAACTTAAAGGCCCATTTTCTTAAAAGTGGTCCAGGAGTGGTACATATTCTTAAAAGTGGTACATGTACTCTGTCCATGTGCTGTGCAAGATCTTATTCCCTTTTTTTTCTTCATTCCTTCCTTTGTTTCCTCACCTCCTATCTTCCAAACATCTCTCTCTCTCTCTCTCTCTCTACCCCTCTATCTATCTTTCTTTTTTTCTGTCTTCTTTTCTGCCATTATTCTTCTCCTTTCGCCTTTATTCTTTTTTCCTTTGGGGAGGGGACAGGTTCAATTTGTTTCCTGTTAGTTCTGTCAGGTGTTTCTCTCGAACTTTAATTTATTTTATTTTAGTGTTCTAAAGGGTGTGCCATCGGACTGTGGAACATTAACATACTTTTAATAGACAAATATAAATCTACATGTGCAACTTGAGACGGGAGAAAATGTTGTTCCCCATGAAAACTGCTGAAAGCTCAATCTCTCCCTCCCCCCTCTCTCTCTCTCTCTCTCTCTCTCTGTCTCTCTCTCTCTCTCTCTCTCTCTCTCATTCTCTTTCTCTCTATATATATATTTCGCCCTCTCTCTCTCTCTCTCTCTCTCTCTCTCTCTCTCTCACTCTCTCTCTCCCTTTAGTTCGTTAATTCTCTTTTGTTTTCTTTTACAAATGTGAGATGCCAAAGAATGGCCCCTGAACATTAATCAATTGAGATCTGTTGTCTGTTAGAATCACTCTTGTTTACTTCGCTTACAACGCTTCTCTCCAATAATTCATTTCGTACTTCTCTCTCTCTCTCTTTCTTTCCTTTTCTCCCCGTCTTTTTCTCTCCTTCTTTTTTCTTTGACAAATGTTAAATGCCACAGTATGTCCCTTGAACATGAATCAATGGATGTCTGTTGTCGGTTAGAGTCACTCCTATTTACTTCGTCCAACCCTTCTCGCCAATTATTCATTTATCTTAAACAGACCGCATTTAGAAAACGCTTTATCAAATAAACGTGGACAGTGGATGGCTCTTAGCGGCAGGCTGTGACAAATGGCATCGAAATGAGACAAATATCGGATCGTAAACAAACAATAAGAAAGCGGACGAGAAGGGCAAGTAGGATTGGATGATGAAAAGGAGTTTCCATGTCTAATTTTCTGTTTGGAAATTGACTTTGACTTATAAAGCGAGATGAACTTTGCTATACGGATTCAAGCTCAATTGCTTTTATGCATTCATCTGCACAAAAGCTGGATGGGGCCTGCAGATTATGGAGTAGCGAGAGAAAATGATAATGATGATGAAGATCATGATCATGATGGTGGTAAATATGATAATGATGATGATGATGATGCAAGTTTCATTTTTGTTACCGTTTGATAAAATAACATTTTATTAATGTTAACATCTTTATTGTGTCTATTGCGCTAAAGATTTCTTCTCATTTTCTTTATTTCTTTGGCAACAGTCATCATATCTTAAAGCTAATCTTGAGCTCTGGTATGGGAATCGCATTTTGAGAGAAAATTGCTACGATTTATTCTGGATTGTTTATCCTGCAGTAGATTGGTTGTTTGAACCAGTGAAATAAAAACAAACGCACAAAAAGTTACTCGGCATCATCTTCGATTAAAACCACAACTCCCATTTGCACATAGTGACATGTGTTAGCACATGGTGTTGGGCCTATACTTACCCGGATTTCCTTATCTTTCTATCCTCATTTCTCAGCCACTCTACATTTTTTTACCAAAATTATTTGAAACGTGTCATTTATTTCTAATCATGAACATTCAGTGTAAGTTTCGTTGGATCTTACGAGAATTTATTTTTACTACATTTACCAGAACTCAAGTTTATCTTTCAGTAGCTGCAGCACACTGCATGGAAGACTTCGGCTAGATCAGTTAGGCTATAGACATTTGTAAATCCTGAACTTAAAAATAAAAACTTTATCATTAAAATTTAATAAGTATTGATGATAACAGTAAGACACCGAATTGAAAAGTAAACATCGGTAATTATTATTAGCATAACTGAGGACAATATCACTCTTTCTGATTTTGTTTTCTTCTTCTCACTGTCCCATGAAGAGAGATTTTGTATACAAATTTACAAGTCATGCAACGCTTAAGAAAATGAAAGAACCGACTTTCCTCATATGTTTGCTTGCTTGCTTTTTTGTTTGTTTATTAGTGAGATACATGCCCGTTAAAGAAGATATGTTGCCGCCATTACGTAACTATAGCCCTATCCCACGTACAAATAAACCCCATATTTTATACAACACCTGCAATTACCCTCGAACCAAAATGGCACCCACAGGTACCGGGGCCGTTTCATGTGTGTGTGTGTGTATTGGGTTTTTACAGACGTGTATCAATCAGATATGATTATTTACGTCTGGGGACCGATCTTTAACGTCACCATCCGAAAGACGTGACTCAGTTTCGAACCTGCGTCCTCGGCTCGAAACTGAGTCACGAAACTGAGTCATTCAAAGCATGCCAAGTATAAGTAGAGAATACGAGTTTTATAGCAACTTTAAAGGGACTTGGTAACATTTGCAGGTCAAAAATTGAAAAGGTTAAATTCCAAAGGCATTTGAAAAACAATACTTATTTAGAACTTCCCTCAAAACAAAAGGGTTTGAAATTGGCTTTTAGTGGGAAAATAACGACCATTGGTTGTCGAATCGACATAAGTGATTGCAATCATCTAAGAAATTGTACCGAATGGTCGTACAAAGATTTAATCAGTTTAATTTTGGCCATTACAAGTAGTGGGTTATTGATGTAGACAAATGCTCATGTACCTATTACAGCTCATTTTATGTTTGTTATTACCAAAGAAAAAAAAAGATGTCAATCAATCACTCAATAGTGTCAGACAGGGAAGTGTAGAGAGTAAACGGGTTTCCTTGCATAATTTGAATACTAGGACACTGCTAACGTTTAAATTTCACATATAGGACATACATGACATATTCATAATTCCTGCAAAGTTCTACAGAATTTGATGTTAGCTGCAAAAGGGACATAGTATCTTTGAGGCGTTTCCTCCTCTTCCTCCTTCTTCTACGTCTTTTTCTTTTTCCTCTTCTTTTTCTTTTCCTTCCTCTTTTCTTCTTTTCCCCGCAATCTACGATGCCAGCAAAGCGCCATGATGGGAAAGAAAGTCCTAAAGAATGTTTTATCGTTATGTGCCCTAAATCAAACAGGGAGAGAAATGCACTTTGTGACGCCTCGTATGACAAATACCTTAAACTGTGGCGGTGTTAGTTTATTTACTTTAGGGAATGTAAGCACTTTCCAAGTGATTTGCGGTTCTGCACCTCTCCTTGTCCTGTCACATTTTATCCCCCTAATGTTTGTTTTTTCTATGTCCGCCCCCACTGTCACCAGTACCCCATCAGCGACAGGAGCCACGCAACGCCAATGCATACCCTTACACCCCTCACCCCTAGGCACGACACTGATTTTAGACCACGTCAAGGCATATCGAGAATGACAAACTACATCTCTTACGGATGGCAGCTACAAATGCTAACAGAATAAGATAAATCGTTTTGGCTTGGAATACATCCTGTAGCTGACTGCTTTCATCTGTGCCGAGCTATCACACGCTTAATGTCTGCCCTCAGTTCATTCAGGCGGCACCGCTCTCTTGCAATCAAAATTTTATAGCCTGATTTCATCTACCGCGAAGTGAAGTTCGTTGCTAGATGAAATCGAGCTTCAGCCGAATTACACAAAAGATTTTTAAGAGAAATATCAGGGACACGTAAATTAAAAGGAATGTAATGACTTACACCTTAAAGGTAAAGACCAGTTTTGGAAACGCCCCTCTCTCAAAAAATGAAATGGAAGCTCTCATTACCAATCATGTGAAAGAATATGTTTTGACTAATACGTGATGATACAAATTTTGCCGGGAAACCCCCTACTAATTGATGTATTTGGTAAATTATTATATCTATTGGGACCAAATAGTGTACAGGGCTTGTAACTCATTTTGATGATTCCAGAACCTTGCAATACACACCAATACTTATATGCTAGATGATCAACCTTTTCTGATCGATTCCACAACGTTTCTTTCACAATGCAGTCGCATGACCAGAACTGGTCTTTATCTTTAAGGTCAAATAGTAAAGGTACAATATTCTAATATTTGTAAGGCTTTGCAATGTGCAAACATTGAGTTATTAGGATTAGCTTCGGCCTAATAACTCCTTTTTGCGAACTTACCAACCGCCAAGAAATATTAAGTATTTTGATAAGGTGAAATACATATTTACATATGAACAGATATATTTATACCACGCACATGCATGGCTATCGCATGGGATGCCCGATTCGCTTACTTGTAATATTATTACCATGACTTTAAGTAATGTAACAAAGCTGCCCTGAGGTACTGAAATCAGTGAAGGAATTCTTATTAAGTACCCATTTACTACACCAGGGTTTAGAGTGGCAAATGAACATTAATGTCTTGTCATGTTAGTCATGTCAGTGCTGCGCCGAGTCTTTAACCTTTGTACCAATTACTCCATGCTCAGGTGACATATCCACTGTACCAAGACATCAACATTTATCGATTGCCCCTTTGCGTCAAAGTCAGACCCGTCATATTCATATTCCATCCCAGTGTTTATATATCTATGTGTGTATATATATATATATATATATATATATATATATATATATATATATATATATATATATATATATATATTTACACACACACACACACATATAATAATAATAATAAATAATAATAATAATATATATATATATATATATATATATATTTATATACACACATACACACACACGTACACACGCATGCACACGCACACTCGCGCGCACACACGCAGCATATAGTCAAAATTCATATAGTGAAAGGAAATTGGATGAAAAAAAATATAGTTTTTTATTAGTTTCCAATAGTAATCAGTTAAGTACAGTGACAGGCTTATAATTTCATATTGTGCTATGGAATTGTTAAAACAAAACATCCTAATCGCGGTTTATCATCACAAATCGAATAAATTTCCTGAAGCCAATATATCGCTTGCATAACGATGAATTGATGCGGGGTAAAAACTCCATACACAAATAAATTTTAGTGTAATTTATTTCATTATGAACGTTGAAGTCATGACATAAAGTATTCGGATATCGACCGATTTTTCCTTAGCCCTTGGCAAATGTTCATTAAACTTCGATCCAAAAATACACCGAGCTAATAAGCATGGATACGTATTCCTTGTCGCGATGTAGATTAATTCTTTAGACCCCACAGCAAGCTAACATCGGGGCTTGCAGTTTATACGTGCTTTGCTTATATCACCCATCTGCGATCAATCGTATCATCATTTCAGTATATTACTTCGAAATTATTGCTTCCGCAACGGTTTTTTTTTTTACAGAATAAGGAAAATACAATATGCTGTGTTTTGATAATCTTGGAATATTCCTTTGGATTCTCGGACAGCTATAAAATTAATTCCCCCTTACCACGCTTACTACGCTGATAACTCCCCCTGTTTTTGTTTATGTTCTACCTTTTTTGTTTGTTTGTTTGTTGTTTTTTGCTGTTTTTGTTATTGTTTACTCATATATCATTTTGTATGATTATTTTAATGATTTTACTGTTTATGGCGGCTGTCCAGCAAACCCACTAGGTTTTTATACAGCGACCAAATACCTATTTTTTTTACTGTCAATATTTTACTATTTTAATAACTGCAACCAAAATATAATCATTATGTATAAGTAGTACTACTATTATATTTACTGTATGTTGATGTTACTGTTTTTATCATGGAATTATGGAATTGAATAAATGCTATAAAAAAAAGAAGAGGGTAGTAAAGATCCGGGACAGATTCCTCTGATTCCTCAGTTGGGTGTAATTGTCCTATACGGTTAGTGGTCCGGTGTAGTTGTTGCGTAATTGTCCCTGGGATTCATATGTCAAAGGGATGATTGTCTGGTTGCCTAGGGTTACCAGTTCCGATATAGTTGCAGAGGTGTGTTGGTCGATTCGTAAATACCTGACTGGGGATGCAAAGCTTATTGATTCGAGCCCCGACACAGCACTACTGTCCTCTGACAAGACATTAATTTGTACTTGCCACTCGCCACCCAGGTGTTGTAAGTTGGTTACTTGGTAGGTTGCATTCCTTAAAATGCGCTGCGCGTTGATATCTATCGCCAGATCTAAAAGCCAGATTATTGAAATTTCCAAAAAGCGTTAAATTGCATTGAAATGTTGTGACATGCGCTGTACCGGAAGGAAATATTATTCTCGGCAACCATGCTTGCCGTAGGAACATCGAAAGTACTATTTTATATTTCGCCTACGATTTTTTAGATTTGCTAGCATAATAATCTTATTTTATAAAAGTCTAAATACAACTTATCGCCATTTAATGTGAAGGAAGACTTTAATGCCAATAATCTTTTTTTTGCGATGTCTCGTCCTAGTCTACTTCATTTTGTTTTTTCAATCTTTGAATTTATGAATTAATTTAATCATTTCACGGAGATACGCAATATATTATATTAGAATTCCGAAAATAAAGAGGTCGTGACAGTCTTCAGTGTTGTACCATGCCTTTGAAGCACATACTGTTTGGCTCGATCTTTGAAAACAACAGGGATAGTTTGTTAGTCCTGCTAGCGGCTTCTCATTATTCCATGCCTAACGATGTAACATGAATCACAGGCCATGAGCATTGAGAACTGCGACTTGTCCCCGTACAGCTCCGCAAAAAAGGATATCCTCCCACTCTGGCCCTGCAAGAATGGTTTTTTAGAGAACTGGAAGATGTGGAATTTCTTTGATTTGTAGAGTACGGAGTCGGGGGTTTAGATAAAAAGTGTTGGGCGAGTGGGAAAGAAGCAATATCGTGACGGGGAGGAAATCGGCGCAATTGCCTACATTCGGTAATATGTGGGTCAGAGAGCTTATTGGGGATTATAGAGAGAGAGAGAGAGAGAGAGATAGGGAGAAGGGAGGATGAGAGAGAGAGAGGGGGAGAGAGAAACAAAGAGAGAAAATAAATATGGAAAGTGAGAGATAGACAGAAACTCAGAGACAAACAGAAGGACAGTTGTTTAGTGATTGCTGGAGAGTGAGAAGAGAGAAGGAATTTGAAAAGGGTAAAGACGAGAGAAAGAGAGAGACAGAGAAAGAGATTCAGAGAAAGAGAGAGAGAGGGAGACAGACAGGCAGACACAAATTGGACAGGAAGTAGATACACCGAGGTAATGACACATTAAAAATAGATACTAGGTGAAGGGCAGAAGAGCAGACAATTGTGAGAAAGAAAGATGGAGGAACGAATTGGTGTAATTCATCAATCAAACGCGAGACATGAATAGAAATCGTTTAAGATAACATATGTGATTCATTGAAATTCGTTTACTATTCATAAAGTCATTATCCTTACAATACCATAGTTCGCAATAATTCTTCACCAAAATGTATTACAGATTTCTTGCTGTCATAATTGATTTCCTTCATGTGTACGTACTCTTTTTCCCGTGGAAATACAAGATAATGGAAATAGATAAAAAGTCGGGAAACGGATTTCCGATTGAAGTCTGCCGGTTTCTCTTGACACAGATAAACGGTTGTTTCTTTATTTGGCTGCCAACTTTATATCTCAAATGAAGAGAGGTGTAATCTTTGCGGTGTCTGATTTCGTAACGATAGATACACCAGGCTCAACCATTGACAGTTTCGAACGTTGTAGAGGAGGGAATTGTGTCACAACCTCGTTATATACGTATCGGCCATCGTACTCTGTCATGATGTAATGCAGTAGTTTGCAGGCACAAACCCTTGACAGTCGCCACGCATAACAGAGGGTGTGAGCAAGGAGACTGTACAGAGACCGCAGTCCATTTGCCCTGGAGTGCAGCCACATTTGACACTGCCAGAGTCTGACCAGCGGTAGGCTCGGCTCAATAAATTGTGGAATTGTCTTGAAGTGTCATATTAGAGTCTCCGTGTGCAGACTAGTGAGAGGAAGTGGGATATTTCAAACCCGGGAAAGTGAGGGATTGTTCTTACAAATTACCTTGCACTTCTATAAGTTAGAAGACATCGTGTGAGCCAGCGAGTGACGGGGTAGCACGAACAGGCTCGGATTTCCTAAAAAGACAGAATGACTCCTTGCCATGCATATCTGCGACATCTTCGGCTATTTTGAGTGGGCGGTTGGGAGAGACATTATCTCCACTCGTGTTTTGTCGTAAATTTATTGGGGGAAAGAGGGCGCGTGGAACGTGAACGGAATGCCGTATTTACGATGGACAGATAGGGCTGAGCAAGATGAAGCAACTGGACGGTAAAAAGCTGGATGGCACTTCTCACAGTTGGAGTAGACATTGAAAAGTTGGGTTACAAGATCAAATTATAAAAGTCGATATCTTACTTTAAAATATTGAATGTGAAGTGAATGGTGCTTAGTCGGAATGTGATTAGGGTTTGTGATTGATATTCACGGTGTGCTCATGGATATTTTTGAAAATCTAAATAGAGATCCATTACATTGTTTACAAGTATTTTGTAGGCTATAAATAACCGCTGCTGCTGCTACCACTAGCACTAGCACTAGCACTAGGAGAAGGGAGAGAGAACGAGAAAATGAGACGCTTCGACCACCTCCCGAATCCTCTATTCATCAGTATCGGTGTAAAATTTCATTTTTCCGATTATGACCGAAAGACCAATGCCCCCCCCCCCCATAGGTGGACTCATGCTACGCCATTGGCTGTTCCTATACTTCTTCCACTTCTATACAACTACTACTACCACCACCACCACCACTACTACTACTACTACTTCTATTATTACTACTACTATTACTACTAGTACTACTAGTACTGCTACTTCTACTCTTACTACTACTACTACTACTGCTGCTGGTGCTATAACTGCTCCTACCACTACCGCCACTACTACTACTACTACTACTACTACTACTACTACTACTACTATTACTACGAGCGAGGGATAAGAAGAAAAAAATCCTTTGAGATGGTACTACGCTTCTTTATTAGCAGGCTTCTTGTAGTAAGTTTTCTTTTAAAGTGCTCTCATTGAGGGTGGGGTGGGGACTGCAGTCTTCCGGTGCGCCTGGTAACTTATGTATTTCATCGGTGTGCCACAACCTGTTGGTTCCAATACATTTGACAAATGAAGCTAGCTGGGCCAGTAATAATACAGTTAATCAACTCCCTGAGGCATACAGCGCCGAAAAAGACCAGCTCTTTGCTTGGCTTGGCTCGGCGCTACATCAAAACCCTTTGGAGTAAAACAATGCGAAGGGCTCGCCTTGGGGCACATCCCAAGATTGCTTATAGTTTAGTTATAGGGGTTATTTATTCAGATGCGGACGGCCCTCAATCTTGAAATTAAAGAAAGTGGGAAGATTTTCATTAAGCAATTACTGGCGGGTCTCATTGCATCAGAAAAGTTTCGCGGAGGGCGACATACGATATTGGAATACAAAATATGACCATACTGTTTATACGGACAGTGTTGCTTATGAGAGTGATCATTTTGTGAACAGTTCCTGTGATGTCAGCGGTTTGAAATCGGGTAACAAAAGATCCGATGTCAACACTATTCCACGTAAACAAAATTGTAAAATGAATATTTCATTCAACTTGAGAATGAGAGAAATAGAGAAACAGAAATTGAGAGGGGAATAGAAATATAAGAGGATGTAACATAGATGGAGACGAAGAGACGGGAGGAGAGAGAGGAAGACAGATTGGGAGAGAACGGAACAGAAATCACGTAAAACATGGAGACATAAGATAGTAATATATCACAAACAGGGATTGATGGAGTAAAAAATGAAATAAGAGAGCGATGGAATGAAACAGAGTGCGTTTTAGAAAGATGTTGAATCTTTCATTAAATTCCCTGCCACCCCCGCCTTGTGACCAGGACGGGTATATTCAGTATGTCACCAGCCATCGTCCTCTTTAGGTGTGGGTAGTTAACTCGTCCTTTCTCTGCAATGCAATGATGGGTGGAATATGGCCATTGCAAAGCAGAAGGAGCTCCATCCGACGAAAACCATCTAACTGCACTTTCATCTTTACAAACACTCAAATTCGAGTGTGTTTCTCGGAAAATTATTCTATTTCTAATGAGCAGCTATTAAAAAACCTTTCCCCTTGTACGAGTTTACAAATTAATCACTATTTCAAATGTCATATAGATGCATTATTGCTTATCACTCATCTAGACCTAAGTGTATATTAACAAGTAGGACAAGATATTTGCGTAATTAAGAAACCATCCTGGTTGTTTTTCAAAGTGTATTATACGTTCTATATTGTATCAAAGTACACGATTGACTTGATCAAGCAAAGACGAAACGAATTTCCACCGGACGTAGAAAGAAGGAACGATGGAAGATATTGGAGATTAGAATAATGATATCTTTCTATTTTAAGGCAATATCTAGCATGACATGAGCGGAGTAGGGCTAATCAGACAATGTTTGGCTGACCTTTTCTTTTGGCGCCGAGATTCGCGCCACTTTTTCCACCCGCGGTTCTCCGCTAGGGTGATGGAAGCCCGCCCCCATCATACCGATGAGTATTGGGGTGCGTTATGACATGATCCGAGGTGGGTTTTGCTTTTACTTTATATACTAATCTATTTTTTTTTAATGGGGGGGTGTTTGTGTGGATATGGAAGATATCCAAGAGTAACATAAGATGGTGATTCCTCATCCTTTTGAAAGTTCTCCCTCTTATTTCTCATCTCTCTCTCTCTCTCTCTCTTTCTATACCACCTGTCTCATTAACCCCTCTCTTATCCCCTCTCTCATTTCCTTACACCTCTCCCTATCTATCCCCTGTCTCCCAGCTCATCCAGCTTCCACTCGCTCTCTCTCTCTCTCTCTCTCTCTCTCTTCTTCACCTTTCCTTCTTTTCGACCCCATTTGTCACGTCTCTTCTTCTTTGTTTCCATTTCTCTGTTGTTTTTATTAAGTTCTCTTCAGTCCATGATATTGAATGACTGTTGATTGTTTAAAATAAATCTAATGTGTTAAAAAGTGAAATTCAAAACACTTAATGGATTAATAGTTACGAACCTTACCAAAGATCAGACAGTCTGACTTACAATAACTACAATTAGAATGAAAAGAAAAAGAAATGTCCAGTTTTTCCCCCTATCGATCCCACCCCCTCTGAAAAAGTGAAGGAGACAATCCATATTGCTCACTTTCAGTCAAGTCTCCCATTCATCAATGACGAGACAATATTCCAAGAAAAACTTAAAACTTATAATGCAATATTCAGCAACCTAAGCTTTGAGATAAGGACCGACTCGAAACGACTAACAACGAACCTCTTTGAAATTAGAGGGGGGAAGAGAGAGATGGAAAGATGAACAAGAGAGAGATACACTAGATTGAGAGAGAAATGGAGAAGTAGAAAGAGAAATATTATATAAAATTATTCTATGCTTAAATTCTATGCTAGATTGATCGTAATCGTAATTGCAAAGAGAGCAAGAAGAAGGAGAGAGAGAGAGCTAGATGTAGGGAGAGAAAGAGACAGAAACAGGGAAGATAAAAAAAAACTAGAGGGAGAGGTAGAGGGAGAGGAAGGGTAACAGAGAGAGAGAGATAGAGAACAAGTAATACCTAGCATAGTGAAACTGAACCCTCAAGCCTGGAGGAGCAGCGGATGGTTGTTTATTAGAGATGAAATATCGATTATTGTCTCCTTGAAAATCTCCATTAATATGGCAGAGCATGCTTCTCATCTTCGTGCAATATGAAAGTCAAGGTTTGATCTCCTTCTCAACTCCGCTTTCATTCAGCCGCAATAAATGAAAACGGCGGAGGGATAGAAAACAGTGATAGACGGATGGAGAGAGAGAGAGAGAGAGAGAGATGGGGGGAGAGAGAGAGAGCGCTGGAGAGAGTGGGGGAGAGACAGGGAGAAATATAAAGTGGGAAGATGCGTGACGAGCTGTGTGATGTGTGATGAATGAATTTGTGGCACCGCGCTTCATTTTTGATATACTAGTGAGAAATAGTGTACATTTGCACTTCATTATTTAGGTCTAATTTCCTACTGCTTCATTATTAATGACTTGGTTGTCAATGAAGCAAACAATGAACAGACAAAATGAAATCTACAGTTCTCTTGTTGCATTGCATCGTTGTGGAAATATGTAATTAAATGCTCCCAAAACTCAAATTGGAGACAGACATTTTATTCCCTCTTGACTGAACACAGACTGTATACATAACGTGTTATCTAAAGAAGATGTGAAGTCATGAAGGATATGTTTTATCATTATTTTTGTGAAAGAGATCCTTTATCTTCCCTTTCTCAATCCCTCTCTTTCTTTCTCTCTCTCTCTCTCTCTCTCTCTCTCTCTCTCTCTCTCTCTCTCTCTCTCTCTTTCTCTCTTTCTCTCTCCCTCGGTTATTTCCTATCCTCTCTTTCTTTTTATTTTGGATATTTCCCCTTTATTTCCTAAATTCCAACTTTGGTAAATTTGTGTGCCATAGTCTTGTTTGAGTATGTTTGCCCCATCACCCCTCCCTCTCTCTCTCTCTCTCTACCTCTCCCTCCACACATCTCGCTCCCCCCTTTCTCCCTCTATCTCCCTCATTCTCTCTCTCTCTCTATCGCTCTCTTCCTCTTTCTCTCCTTCTCTCTCCTTCTCTCTCCTTCTCTCTCCTTCTCTCTTCTTTTCTCTGCCGTTTCATTCCCTCCCTCCCACCCTCTCCTCTTCCATTCATTAACGAATTAGATCTGGGATATAGGACGAATGAGACCTGCCTATGGGTTTCCGCCCTCTCGCAAGAACTAGGTCTATTCTGCAAATCCGACAACTTACATGTTGACTGAAGTTGGAGGGGATTTGTCCTGACACTTGCCTTAGCTTAACCTCTCCTCCTCCTCTCAAGAAACAGGATACAAACGTTTCTGGAGGACCTCCGTAAAGTATTTTTCCTTCCCGAGCAAAGATCTCGTATGGCTGAATCAACTTCGGCCTCAAAAGGGGAAAAGAAACGGTTGAGGAGTACAAACAACATTCAAAACATTCATTACATCGTAGCAAGGTGTGTACCCGTGCACTTTCTCACAAATGTATAGAGGCGTTGTGATTTTTATAGAGCTAATATCACCGGACCGTGGATTAAATGGTTTCCAGTTCGAGTCCCATGCAGCCGCGGCACCAATGTCCTTTGTCAAAACTCCAATATCGTATGGGCGTAAAATGTTCTCTTTTTTGGGGGTTGTTTTTGTTTGTCATTTTTGTTGAGTTTTTTTGTTTGTATATATATATTAACAATACACGTGTAATCAGGTAACAAATAAAAAGCTACGTATTTCTGTGCAGTTCATTATTACCTAATATCTGTTTCTATACCCTGCCCAATATACACTGATATAAACAAAAAATTAACAACAGCCGTTACACAATGAAATAACCGCAAAGCAACACCACTATTAATATGATGTATGGCCACAACTGCTGTTTCTCACTTAACATTGATGAATATTCATGAAAGTCCTCTACCCACCCCACCCCCACCCAAAATAATTCGTACTTGCTTGTTGAATCAAGTTCAGGCTCTGCTTTCCAGCATGTTTTCATTTTTACGAAATTTACATACTTTTTTTTTTACCCAGCCTGGATCCGTTTTATATGCGTCCAAATTTCCGAAGCAAAGATATTAAAATTCACGATTTTCAGAGCTGTAATATGGTGTAAAATATATCTAACAATTGAGAATAACCAAATGAAAAAAAAGATGATCACAATATTCAGTTGATAATTAAGTTTCATAAATCCCTGATAAACAAAACAAGAAAAACTAAAAAGAATAATAAAACTGAAGAATTAGAAAAATAGTCGTCACAATCTTTAGTTCCATGATTATGTCTCAACCAACGAGCAGAAAGTTAATCTTTGACTTTTATTTTTAATTTTCCTTTTATTTTGAGTAAGGCAGGTATAGCACCGCGGGAGTGCGGGGAATATCTGCACGACGATTTTTGTCCCCATGTTATTGGTTATCATCTCGAAATAAAGAGCACGAATGCACGAAGGTACAATGGGGCAATAACAATTAAGCCCCTTTCAGATATGACGTAATAAACCGCGGATATTTTGATGAGAGTAAAATATGAATAATACGCTCAACATTGTTTATGTATCTCAGAGCTTAGTGAATACTCGTAGAACCTATGTTTCGCGCAGTTGCCATTCATTAACACGTTATTTAAAAAAAAGAAACGCCGCGTTTTCCCCTTTCATATCTGAAAGGGCCTTCATAGTGGGCCTTGAAAACACCTTCGCATATAGACACGAACCAATGACACGGCTATATCATGAACCCATGAACTAATGATGTTGATGAGCCCTTAATTAGATTAAACAACTGTAAAGCTTTTCAAACTGTCCATACCGCGATAATTTATTTTTTGTCAGGGGCTGTTGATATGATTTTGAGGATCCCTAACTCCATCATCGTGGTTGAGGTGTTTCCAAAATACATGTAGACGAATGAATGTCTTGACTGAGGGGATGGATAAAGCTGTTAATTTCAGCACTCTTTCAGACGTAAATAATTTGTATCCTCATTTTTTGTGTCGGTTGTATGTGGATTGGGACCGGTTGCTTTATATATTGAATCATAGTTGTCACCTCTTCATAAAGGCGATTTGTCCAATGTGGCCATGTATCCCCCCTTCCCCTCCTCGAGAAAGAAATTTGTGCTTTAGAACCTGTTTATAAAATCTACCTGTCTTTTTATAGTGGTCATCTTCTCTGTTTCTTGTGGGTGACCACATGGACAGGTTTGACTGTATACAGGGGCGGATCCAGGGGGCCAAAAATAAACAAAATGGTAACCAGACTTTTACTTCTTTTCTTTTTTGCTCAAGGGGGATGGGTGGGGTGTTGAGTAAAAAATAGGGCTCACTACCCGTTGAGCAAAAACTTTGTGTTTTGTTTAGTGCTCACTACCCCCCGCCTATCGCTCCCCGTTGACCAAAAACAAAAATTAGTGTTGACTACCCCCGGCTTATCGCTAAATATTTTCTCACGAATTGGGCCCCTCCCTCGTCGCCGGCTGGATCCGCCCCTGACTATATCATATTCTTATCAGTCCCCTAATCTTCTATTGGTCCGTATTTTGTTTCTATTAATAATTGTTTGAAGGTACCGGTACTGATTTGCTTTTTAACAACGCTCGGGCAACTTGGAACGATTTGGGAAGAACAAGAAGAAAAAAACCTGCGCAACATAATGGGACTTGAAATGGGTCGTTTCGTTAATGATATAGGGTTTCCGCGGGCATTAAATTTTCAGCTTGGATAGAAATTCTGATCCGAGATATAGAGAGGGGGTGGAGGGAGAGAGAAGGAGTGGGGAAGTGGACGAGGATTGTTGAGGAAGAGAGGGTGCTAGAAGAGAGAAAGAGAGAGAGAGAGAGAGAAAGAGTTTAGACGCAGGTGCTTAACACTCTTCCCAATTTTCATTCTCGTTTATTTTCGTGCTCAAACTATCTTTCAATGGAAACCCTGAACAAAATTAACAAAGACATTCGCCCTTTCTGGTTTGCTCTCTGAGCCTGGCGTGTAGTATTACACAAAATTTATCTTCAATTAATGCGGGGGGTTTTGCTTGCTATCAAACACTATGTTAGGATTGGAGTGTGTGAGGGTGTGGGTGGATGTTTGTGTGTGTGTATGTATGTGTGTGGGTGTGTGTGCGTGTGTTTGCGTGCGTGTGCGCGTGTGCGTGTGTGTGTGCGCGGGTGTGCGTGTGTGTGTGTGTGTGTTTCATTTTGGCGCCCCTGAAGCTATGATCAAAGGTTTGCGCTGACTCACCAGGCTATGCGGAGCCTTACATGAAAGGTCAAACTAGTAGATCTGACGTACCAAAGGATAATGTATCAAGCCAACTGCAGTCGCAACGTCAATTTTCGATGTTGTTATTACCCGCGCTAATAACCATTATAAACAAGGAGTGCATGCACTATAGTAATTCAAAGTAGAACTGCACGATGCGTTTGCGCTGTTCATTTGCTCTGCATTCATTTGTGTACGGTGTCACCGTCACGTGACGCGTCAAAGACCGCACCTCTACTGACGCAGTCAGCGACTCCACACTCACACACGCTTGCGCGAACACACACACCCACCCACATACACAAAATCATTAAAAGGCAAGAGAAAAATGACAACACAGTTTACTTTTACGATGATGGAGTGTATGGAAATCATTTCGTACTTGTATATGGATGGATTACACTCATAATCATCACAAAGCACAACATTCTCCAACATTTTTCACTTTTTCTCAGACTGATTGAAAATTCTTGGAACGAAACAGATCGCCCGTAATATGTGTAATGATAGGAGTTGCATTCGTATCTGACACCCTTCCGGAATTCTTCATCTATGTGAAACCTTCCTGATGGGCCCAATGATCTCACCATGTTCCACAGCTTAAAGAATCAACTTCCTGTCATAAAAAGGCGCCATTTATCATTATCACAATTCAAGTAAGAAGTAAAATCAAGAAACAAAATATTACGCCATTCTGCATTATAGTTCATGGCAAAATCGTATATAGGAAATGAAAACCTTTTACCATAATTGATGCGCATTTCTAGGTTGACGCTCGGTATCGTATATGTATGTATATAGAGAGATACATATATATATATATATATATATACATATACACCAAGTGTCCGTTATACGCGAGGCGTCGTTCACTTGACGTAGGACGGCGTCAGTGAAATATGCCATGTATGGAGTATTTCACGTTTCTTGTGAAAGTGACATCGTCAAAATAGTGATTGCAAAATGAAAGAGCAAAAATTGGGTTGAATCACTGGCGCATGAGCTAACTACATGCACAGGCTTGATAAGCGCAAGTAATAACGCAAACGAAATGACGCCTCGTGTGCAGCGGACACTAGTGTATTTCAACTGACGTATGAGTGCCATTCGTCACGGTGTGGGGAAAGAGGAAGACGGCGGCGGAAGAGTTCAAATGATTTTGTGTTAACTGTAATATGATTTTTTTTTTTCGTTATGAAGTGGTGAACCAAAACTGACATGTCAACCCAGAAATTGATGACTTCAGCTGCGTAAGTCCCGTCAATCAAAACCTGAATTTTATGAGTATTGTTTGGGTGTTTATTCCTTCTTTCTCATCCATATCTCTCTCTATCTCTTTATGTGAGACCATTCTCTTTATCTTTATTATTATTGCTCTCTTTCTAACTCTACATCTTTAGATATTTAGTTTCATTCTTTTTCTTTCTGTACAGATATATATATATATATACTCGGTAAAAATTGGTATCTCTTTAGGTTTTTCTAAACAAAGCACTGTGATCTCAACTGTTTTTCATAAATTAGAGGTTTATCTATAACTTTAATAGCGCACTATATTTTGCCTGGGGATCCGGGATTCAATAACAGGGGCATAAATCTGAAAAGTCTCTGACAAGCAAGCCCCCCCCCCCGGATTATATATCAAATATAAACTGCATAGAAAGTTAGTTAGATTACATGTGTTTAAATCTACGAGGTCGAGGCGACTCAATATAATAGCAAGCGGCAGTTGCTGGTAAAATCGGGAAATCTTTTTTAATTTCTTCCTTTTTTTCAAAATTGCTCTTGAGCATTAAATGAACAAGATCTTTCCAATGGGAGATATTAAAATACTCATATCTTTACGGGCTATTTTAAACCCGTCCCAGTTTTAGGTCTCCACTCCCTAGTCCTGCAGGCTGCTCTTCAACATGCGTGACAAACACGGTATTTCCGTAATGTTGAGTAATACACGTCAAGGAAGAACTGAACATTAGTAGACATTTCAGCATACCCTTCCAGCCGTCTCGAGTTACACTTAAAAAACACACGCACCGCACACCCACTCCCATACGCACACATGTTCAAATACACGTCATCTGTTATGGAACAGACCCAAACAAGCATTTAGGCCGATTGAAGACGGGCCGAAATATGTAATTGAGATGAGTGGTGCGCCTGGAGGAAACGACAACCGCGGAAAGATGTTTCCTCGACGAGACATTTAGCACAAATGTCCAAGTCGACAAAAAGCGTATTCTGGCGGTTCTCGTCTGTTCAACATACCATGATGGAAACGTGCACTAAGTCACGGGCTGGAGGTACGAAAGGGAAAAGGACATGACGAAAAACTAGTTTACCCATAAAGGCATGTTTTCTCTGTACCTCTCTCTCTCTCTCTCTCTCTCGTGGTTGATATGCCCACATTGTAATATGCAATTATTACCCTGGGGCTGTGCTCCTTCAGACTGTAAAAGACAATTGGCGTAATCTTTCGGTTGTACTTTCTAGAAAGGTCAAGTAAAAGGTTGGGCTTTAAAGGGTAGACAAGGAAGTAGGATTAGACGCTGCAATGGATACAGGACGTTAATTTCATTCCTCGTCGACCAAACGAATGTCGTCGAAATTATTTTGAAAACGATGGCGTAAACGACTGTCACCCCCTGTCCGAGGGACTTGGTAATCGAGGATTACTGTAATCGAGGATAACTAAAGGGTACTGGCGAATTGAGTTAGGTTTGAACCCGAAACCTTCCAGTTTCATGATCCTTCTTCTTATCACTGTGTCATCGCACCTCTTGGAGTTGGGGAAAGTGGACATTCTGTTTAGTGTGACCTCGAAAGGCTTGCCTCAATTTTGATGCTTTTAAAATTTATCCTAAGATGTAGGTTGTATTTCCTCTTACAGTTACTAATTGTATGATCTCATCGTTAACCTAGACGATGTAGAATTTCATTTTGATATCAGATTTCCTATTCTCAATAAGAATTTCAGAACTGGAAACTAATTAAGCACATGAACACAATATTTATCACGAGAAACAAATAGAAGGGTTTATCTCTTAACATAATTATATAGAGAAAAGGAGAAATGAAGCTAGATTAGCCGTGTTTATAGGTAGTTCTATACAATCTCCTGTACTACATGCGCCATTTTGCTCCCTCCCTGTCTCTTCCTCGTTAAATGCCCGTGTGTCTCTTTCTTCTCCTGGGTTATGCGACCCTTTGATTTCATCTTTTAAGTCTTATTCCACCAGTACTTACCCTAACACAGTTCAACTTTCTTTCTTTTCATATTTCTTAATGTCTTCCAAATCAACATCTTGCAAGGTCCTCTTTTATCAGTCATTTAAACAGCCGTGCACTTTAATGCCCAACCTCCTAAAAATGGCAACAATTTCTGCGGAATCTCACTCCTGCCAATCAAATAATTCCGCATTCAATATTTCTTCAAACCGATCTATATATGCACTATAGAGTGCCCTTCAAGGACGTATCAATGTAAGTAATAGTGTATCAGAACCCTCTTCTCTATCGAACATTCGAGTTTGGCAAATGAATTTACCCGTGAGATACGAAAGCCCTTAGGTATGGTGTAATTGACCCATTTACCAAATTGACACAGAGGATCCTTTGGGGCGCTTTCATTTTGGAGTGACCCGTCTAATATGGGATTTGATGACGGGGTGTTTAGGAAATCTTCTACCTTTTAAGCTTGTTTATGTCCACGTTCTGTTTGGTCTGTACGGTTTATAAGCGTTAGTCAAGTGCATTATTTTAAGAAATGAGATTTCTCTTGCCGTTTCACAAAATGTCACAATATGTCCTCCTGGATTCCTTACAATACATTCCACCGTTGATGCTCTTTATTTCACCCCGTCTCTCAACTCCATCCTTATTTTGCTCTCTCAGCTACTGGCTTCTTTCTAATATTTTTTTTTTCATTTTGTGTTCTTATTATCTTCAGTCCTATTATTTTATATATTGATTTTCGTCTTTAAAAAATACCAGTCAATTCTGATTTCTTCCTTTCAATCTTTCTATCAAAATTATTTATTTTACTCACTGTCGGCAAAAAAATGAATAACAAATATATATAAATGTATATATATATATATATATATATATAAATATGTGTGTGTGTGTGTGTGTGTGTGTTTGTGTGTGTGCCTAAAATAATATGTCATGGAAAATAGCCAAAGCACGTCAACAGACCACTTTTGAAATGTAATCAAATTTAATGCATAGGTCTCTGTTAAGTGCCACGTTACAAATGATTTCATTCACCTGATATGAATAATTGTATTTCAATATTTCAGGATGCAAACTGCATACATCAATTGTTGCTAGGTAGGACAAATATTATGGCTTGTCCTACCCAACAACAATATGTATGCCATTTGCATTCTGACTTTTGAAATAAAATTATTCGTATCAGGTGAATGAAAAGAATGGAAACGAGGCACTTAACAAAGATTTGTGCATTAAATTTGATTTTATTACGAAAATGGCCTTTTAATTTACGATTATGAACGCATAGGCCATAAAGAATTTTTGTAAAATCAGGTTAAGATATTTTGTAAGAGCGTCTATGAAATGCCTTGAAATAATGAAATATCAATATGAATCTCGTTTCAAATAAAATAAGAGGCGAGAAAGAAAATGTCATATGATGAATAGACGTGCCCTTTCATCTCATCAGCGTACGAAATTGATTCTTGTGTGATCCCTGTGCTAATTTGTTTCGACGAAATTAAATCAATTTAGTGAGGCACGGTGGCTCAGTGGTAGAGCAGTGGTCTCGTAACCGGGAGGTCCCGGGTTCGAAAATAATTCGATGGCTAGTGCCTTTGGGTATATAATCCTCATTACCAAGTCCCTCGGAGAGGACTTAAAGCCGTCTGTTCCCTGCTTACTTACTTACAAGCATATGCTTTCTTAGCAGTCAGGTAAAACAAACAAACCAACCAACCAAGGTACTCTTTACCATGAAATCGATAATGTCACATCGACTTTTAATTATTAATCATAAGCTACTTTATAAAGTAGGGTAAACTTTGATTAATCATCAATTTTATCAATATCAAATCTCCCTACGAGCAGTGACAATATACATAGGGCCACTTAAAAGGCCTACACACACCCACGCACGCACACTCCCTATCATCACTCACATCCACTACATTCACAGACGCACAGACACTTTACCTTATTAGCTCTCACACTCACCCACACATACACACAACTGATATGGGAAAGAACATGTTTATTCCAAACATTCTCGAAAACGGATTCCAAAGTTGAACAGTGGTTATCGCACTTTGTAGGCACCTCAATGCAAGAATGTAGACCCGGAATTCAAGGGGAGCTAAGGTTTGTCTTTTATTTTCTAAGAAAACGATGATATCACCGGAGACGTTTGTCGACACCTATGGTTTATCAAAGTAACACCACAGTCTTCTCCTAAATCAGCAGGATATTTCATATATCTTCTTAATCTGGGAGGTTTTAAACTAAAGCGCTGGAATGTACAATGACAAAAAATGGCGTTGCTAGAATGTTCGTATCTAAGGGGGGAGGGGGTCATCCAACGGTTACTCTAGTGATTAATGTTCCCTTCTTTATTTCATAAAAAACATATAAGGTTAGACTTAAAGTAACCACGGGGTTATATATTAGGTACAAATTTGGGGTTAGGTTAGATGTTTTGTCCATGATTGAAATTAGGATTCTGATAAGTAGGCAAGTAAACCGCGGAGCGATCGTCGCCGAAGCACGTGTTGTATGCACCCTGGGGATTAGATGGAATTCACTGCTTCTCTTTTTATATTTCGGTGCAAAATACTTCTGCACATTGCGTTTAAAAAATGAATCTGTACCAATACGAAAAAACTACAAAATCTATATGGAATAATAGTATCTTATCAAAGCCCATTGTATGATAAGGTAATCGCTTTGCCATGAAGACCTAAGAGCAAGGGAATCCTTTAAAATAGAAGGGGAGGTCACTTCTTATCCAGTAACACCCTCTCCCTGGCGCCCCGTCGCACTGCTCTACACGGATACTGGCGTGATGAATATAAATCCATTCATCTACCTAGCTGTGACGTTTCAATCACCGAGGATGTCTTTATTGGTGTTAGGGCTGGATAAATCGCATGCCGGAATAATTCCGCATTCACGCGTCGCCCTCCAACTCCTTCCCCCACATCCTTAAACGAATTTACACTCGGCCAGAGTGCATCAGAGTGCACGGTGAAAGCATTTGCTTGGTTCCAAAAATAGAGGACCGGTGAATTTTTGAACCCGCGGTCTTAAATTTTCCTGCACTCTATTTTTCATCATTTAACAGCATTTACAAAATATCGTACTGATTTCAGTACAGATGAACAAAAGTGATACTTTTGAGTTTTGGCATGTATTTGTTTGTCGATGCTTTATTCTTAGGCAGCCTATATGAAATAAAACCGAATTCTTTTCCAAGTACCACTGAACTGTCCATCCATATTTTTATTTTAGCATTACACTTTTTCATGTTAATTTAACTTTGAATTAAACTATTTTTTCAAATTCGTTGAAGTATTTTATCTGACTGATAAGTGAGTAGGTAAATGCTTTGGGATTTAAAGCAACCCTAGGGACCTCCTATAGCCGACAGGTTGAGGTAGGGTGATAAGGATGGTGTAATATTCTAACTTCTACCGCGCATTCTTAAACGAATTGACACTCGGCCTGAGTGCATCACAGTGCAAGGTAAGAGCATTTGTTTTGTTCCAAAAATAGAGGACCGGTGGCCTTTTCCACCAATGGTCTGTTTTAAGTTCACTCGCACAGATTTCTCATTATTCAAAACGATTTGATCGAATACGGGTTTTAATGCAGTTTACATTGAGAGTCATTTGTGATGGCATGCTGTGTATTGTCTTTTATGTGAACTTCATCTACAATTACGTAAAGAATTTGTGGCAGGAAGGAGGGGAGAGTGCGGTAAAATCGAAGATGGTTGGGGGCAATCATGCAGCAAAAGACATAAAGATACTGAGTCATTTTTAAGGAGACTAGTCTTAGATCGTAAGCGGTGATCTCTGGGGTGGTTCTGCTGATACTAACATCTTTGTGTTTTTCTTGAGTTTTTCCTCCCGTCCCCCATTCCTTTTCATTGAACTTTCCCATTTTTGCCGTTCTTTCTATGGAGAGGGATAGGTGCGCGCCTGCCCTATAGAAGATAGACCCTTCAAAGATACACCATGCACGACCAAACCAAAATGATATCACTTTCAATCGATTCTGTCCAATGCGTCATCTGCTAAATTTTCAGCCTGTCTTTATATTAAAAACTGCGACTATTGAGACTAATTTCGAGGATTTGATATAATAAAAATTGAATGTGAGTGTATTTCGGTATATACTAAAACACATCGGGCACTACAATTCAAACTGTCATGAATAACCAACGCCCAGTACCTACGGCGCCTGAATAGAATACGATTGTCCACAAAGTACAATCCAATTTACGCCTCGGCATTTTCCAAAGTTTAAGCGAGAGCATTAAACCCAGAACTCGGCAAAATATGAGGTGTAATTATTCTAACTAACGTTTCGCAACATGCTCCTAACAGCTGCATGTGGGGCTATTTTGACTGTGTCGTTCTGGTGGCGCGAAAACGTCGCGCGCTGCCTGGCCTGGCGGTGTTATTACGCCGATCGCAAATTGAATCACTTCATTTCTAGAGGAACATCAAATGCTTTTGGATTAGAGTACGGTCGGTTGGTTTCTTCTTTCCTCCATCTTCTCCCAGCCTATCGAGGACTATTTCTGCATGGTAGAGGAGTCGACATTAACCGAGATGGGGACCCTGGAGCGAACTGAAAACGGATTTTGAAACAGTAACGGATGAGGTGATCGACGAACGCCCGACCAGGGCTCTGTAACATAAACATCGACTTACAATCAACCTCAAGATGTGTTGTTTCTCCAATCTTGCTACAATCAAAACATGCACTTTATCAAGCGGCAACATATAACTAGTCGTAATTTATTATTTATTGCAAAGTTATGATTGATTGAAGGAGGTACGATTGATTTGGAGGAAGATTTTTAATGTTTCATGGCCCAGGTTATGTTTTCATTTCAGTTGTAACGTAAATTTTAGTCTAGAAAAAATCCCAAGATACTAAAATCAGGACTTTTAATCTTGTCTTCATTTTGCTATCATCTTTATCAGTTTTGTTTTATTATTATCATTATAATCAGCATCAGCAGCATCAGTAGGAACAAAAATATCACAGTTTCAATCTGTAATAGTACAACAATGTCATAAGACCTTGAATGAAGAAAAAAATCTGCCGTACTGGATACCAGAATATGGCAGGATATGCCAGCTGAGGAATACCTTTCTAAAGAAAATTGTAAACGGAGTTCAGGTACAATAATAGAATCAATCGAATTTTCCTAAATAGATATCTTATCTATATTTTATGGAGAATATATAACTTCTTTTATTTTATAAGAAAACTAAACAATTATTATTATCATTTTAAGACGTGCCTAATTTGCACTTGGCTCATATAATGACTTAAGAATGTAAACACATGTGTTTTACTGTTTTAAAGGGATAGTTGAGTTTTGGTATAGAGGGAGCTACACAAAATAATTTGTTTGTGAGATAATGAAAAACTGAGTGTCAAATTTGAAAGAGTATACAATATAAATTACAAAATCATCTTTGTTTGATCAAAATCGGTTTAAAGAGGGCTGAAATATCCATAAATATAACCATTTCTAATATTTGTGGGGCCCCACAAAATATTCGATCATTTTGAACCAGCCGTTGAAAAAACGAGATAGCGCCTCATACGTTTTATTCGTGTTGGTTATAATACGCACAACCAGCCGGCCCGTGTATTGTTATTATTAATTAATTAATTATAATTAACGGTCACCGTATTTTTTTGAAAGTGGAGCTGAATTGGTATGATCGGATTTCATCCAAATTCACACATTTTGGGGTCTAAAATTACCTTCATAGCAATTTTAGGTCCTAAAAGGCCACTAGAAATGTCATAAATAAGAATATGAGCAATAACAATGCACTTTGAAGGCATTTGCGTTCTTAAACAAGACCTCAACTGTCCCTTTAAATGATTTGATTTGATGTCATTTTTAATACAAATATCTCTGTTTCATGAAGGTTTGCATGAAATTGAAGAAACTGAATGAAAATTGACAATTTATAATGAGGTGCGATGGCTCATTGGTATAGCAGAAGTGTCTAAACTGGCAGATCCCGGATTCAAAATGGATGCCATATTGCCTTTTATGTTTTTTCCAGCATTTCAAGAGAGATTTACTTGTTTGTCCTCAACAAATATTTCGATAATCATTTTACATTTGCGGACAAGAAAGTTTTGTGTTCTTTAAGAAAAACAATCTGACTGAGTAAATAGCCGGCGTAATTCAGTTTTGTTATTTCTTAACTTGCTGGCACTATAAGCGTTAACGACAACGATAGACATTCTATGCTGGGAGTCAGTGATGCCCTTTTTAATGCCATGCTTTATATATAGACGTTCAGTGTTTTCTAGTAAACATACGTTTATTTAATCATTTCAGAGGAATGCACTACCGTAAAATCTAAAGTTTATCACAAGAAGCTGTGGTAATTCGTTATTCATAGTATCCCAAAGGAACAGACGAATTTCCAAGAAGGTGAATAATTCAAGCTAATACAAGCGCGTCACTGGGGCATATAAAACAACTATGGAGTGCTAAAAGTCATACTTCTTTTTCCAACATGGGCTTCATTTAATAAGAGTTTCATTGAAACATCTACTTTACTCCTCTGTTCGACTGAAACAGTGGGGATAAACATATCCTTCAACAGACGACCGTGACTGAAACATCGATAAAAAGGCGGGAAAAGAGTAAGCGTAATTGGTTTCGAACTCCTGATGAAAAGATTACGTTGCCGCGTTCGGTCACAGCTGGCGGAAGTATACACCGAGTATCGGATCTCACCCGACACTAGCGGGTGACGGGTCGGTGTCACCCAGTAACCGGTGACGATCCGGTGATAGCCTCTGACGTCGACCGTTGGTTCGGGAAACGTTCATTGCATCGTAATGAGGGGTTCTTGTTTTGCATGATGTCAATCAACATCGACACCGTCTACTGATGGAGATTAGGAGGGACATCGGCCATCATGAATATACATCTTGACAAAGTGGTGAGCAAGTGTCCGTGCAATAGTTTCTGTCAATTCCGGACACAAAGAGGCCCTTATAGAGGGGCAGCTAAGGATAATGCGACATTGTCACTTCCCTCAGTTATAATAAAATTCTCAGCCGAAAATAGCAATCTTAATTACATACATCGGTATTCTGAACCCTTGGTCACCGGCGAAATAAAGCCAGAAGTGAACTGACAACGGTTATTGCGAATGTATAAGGCGGGGTAGAATTCTGAAATTACAAATATTAGGGCAACCGTCACTCATATTTAAGCAGCAAAGGGGTTTCTTTGTAACTCTTTTATTATCTAGTTCATTATGATGACGAAATTATAAAATCGGAAAGTTCATATAAATTTTTGGCAAGAGAAGTTGGCTGTATGTACTTAACAATCAAGGATGGAATTACGTCATGTGATATTTGTGTCGTATGTCTTTGAAAAAGCAAGATTTTGTAATATATTTATGACATCATGATAATTCACAATGGAAGGTTATTGGAATGCACACTTCGCCATCTAGTGTAATTCAACAGAGGAAATAAACATCAATTCAAATCATATTACGCTCGTATTTTTGTTTCTCTCCAATTCATTATGTGAGCGATCAATGAATAGTATAGTGACAAATAACGGCCTTCGAAAGAAATCTTTACATCTAATTACTAGTGGCAGTTGCTGTATTAAAAATTCGTAGACATTTCGTTTTTTTAAAAGAAAGTAATGCCACCTCTTGAAAAAAGGAGAAAAAAAGGAGAGAGAAGCCTATAATTGTTATACTGTTATCCACATTTAAAAAGAAAGAAAAAAGAGAAAGAAATTAATAGTAAAAAGAAAGGCGTTGGTGATTATAGTCAGTTCTTGACTGATTGCCATTACAAAAACAAAAAACAACAACTCTGCGGGAGTTATATTTCAAACCTTTGAATTAAATTGACATAACATGGGAAAAGCGAAGAATTTTAGAAACCAATTCCATAAATTACAATGACGCAAAAGATATGGCGTTGGACTACGCACCGTTTCGTAAAGCAGTGGACGATTCCGATTTCCTGTCTATCTCGAGACAACTCTGTCGCTTGCCAAGCACCACCGTGTTATCTTTTCTGCCTCTGCTTTTATTTAGGGTATCATATAACGGCATCAATGTCATCACAGCCCACTGGGAGGTGGCCATCGAATTACATCGGAGCAGAAAGGGGCAGGTCGACCCACTTGTAGTATGCCTTAAGACACGAGGAGTTAGATTCAAGGTACTAATAATCATGTGATTGTACCGTCAAAGAAATTGTCTAAGACTGGTTTATTAGAAAGTAAATACAGCTAATAATCCATTGAAAGGTTTTTAAATTATCAATGTTTTAAGAAAATAATAAATCCTGCTTTGCTATCCTCCCACGCGGAACGGGAACAACAAAGAAATGAAAGAACGCTCACAAATTATTTTCCATCCTCGGGCCTACCAGAAACACGCTGTCCACGGTTAGCCGCAATGGTCAATCTGCAGCTGAAGGCGGACGGGACATCACCCCTCCCAGTCAAGGGGCAAGCCTGGCTTCGCCCGTGGCTGATTCATTAGTTCATGCCCCTCACTCGGCTCTCATGATACCTATGTTGACAGTGAGAGGCTTCCAAAATAAACGTTATTCTTAGAGGTCGTGTCAATGTTCGACCCGCATGGGGTTGTTCTATACCGCAGAGAGCAATCTGATATCGGTGAATGTCAGAGCGTTGAAGTGCACGTTGATATTGGCCACAAACGGCCAGCAGAAACTTGACGCTATTTGCCGAAATTTCATTCAAGCGGGACAGACTTAAAATGTATACTTTTATGCATCCCCGAGGAGAAGACTATATAACACACATACGAGTACAAAGAACGGTCCTTGATATGTTTCTAGACTTCTGTAATGTCAAAGGTTATTTTGTGAAGCCGAGACTTCACAGATGTATTTATCGAATCCGACAGCAAGAGGGTGTACTGCGATGCACGTATGCAATAAAATTGATTATAATTGATAGTTGCTTCTTTATTGTATCGCGAGCCTTCCCAGATCCCCTGCTGAAAATATTGTTCCATCTCCTCTATAGATACTGTTCCATGTTTTTAACTTCCATGCGCTATTGACGGTGATGGCGGGTGCTGGTGGTGATGAAGATGATGATGACGAAAATTATGATAATAATCAATAATGATGATAATGGTGATGATGACGACATAGACGATAATCATGATGATGATGGTAGTGGGATGGTGGTAATGAAGGTGCTGATGATGATGCTGGTCACATTAATGATACGGTTGATGGTGAAAAAGAATAATGAAGGTGGTGATGATGATGATGATGATGATCATGATGATCATGATCATGATAATCGTGATGATCGTGATGATCATGATAATAATTAAGATGATGTCGGGGGGTGGTGGTAGTAGCGATGACACTGGTTGGAATGGTTGGAAAAGAGATGATGGCGATGGCGGAACCTCGGTAAATGTACGGCATTAGAAAGAAACCATGACAAAACTATTATCTTGAAGGAAAAGTATCTCATGCGGGTGGTCACTACATAGGCCTACAATTTGACCAGAAAGGTAATTGTCTCTTGCCCGAATATCAACGTATTCATCTTCTATAACTTGCTAGCAAGCGATACAAGAAAGCAAACAAAATCATCACATTTGCTAAATAAGATATCAATAAAACAATATTAGAACACTTCGGTGTCCGAATTTTAAAATGTCTGGGGTCTAAAGCACCCCCAGCTTCGTATACTCATTAGTGGCTACGTGACTGTATATCGACATAAAGTGATTAAGCATTTAGAAGGAAACAGTTTTTAACACTGGATATCTTCATGGCCAATACATTCTTAAGTTCAGTTTCCAAATTAATCTTGTATCGACGTGGCATCCTGTCCTCGTACTACAATTAATCTAAGACCACGAAACTTGATACCTTTTTCTTTCGTTTTGTCTACATCACAGCTTCCATGGTGAAAATCCTCACTTCATAAGGTGTTGCTTTGATTCCGGTATGTGTGCGGGGAAATATAACAATTTAAACAAGACGCCATCGATCAATATTTGTCTTTACTCAAGGTTAACGCGTAATTTCCTGTCTCACATTGTGAAACTATACGATGCATTAAAACAAAAATCAACGGATTGCCTCCGGTAAATTGTTACTCGATTCTATCCAACTGGTCGCCATATACCCCGGTGGAGATGACTTCACAATCACCGTGTTATTGACATCGGTAAGAGTGGGACACTTTTAAAGATGCGGAAGTTTGCTTACATCTGTGGGATAAATCGTCGTCTTTTGTCGTCAGTTCACGTTTTGGAAAGTTTATACGACTGTATGACTTCCTCAGTCAGACAAACTTCAAAAAAGATATATAAGGAAACTGTATCAGAAATTTCGTCAATATTGAATCTTAGTTTTGCAATATTTTGTACATAAATTATTATGATTTAAGTGGGCTCACGGATCCAGGGTTTTAAAACTCTTCGCACCTATTAAAGTCTGAGGTGAATAGATTAGTCTCAGAGTACAATCTTAATCTGATGGAGTTAAATATCCGGTACGTTTTGGGAATCGGGTGTATGTGAGTCGATAAGATGTGATAATATCGATTTATTTTAAGATTTTAAAAAATTGTCTAAAATAAAAAGTTGAGCAGAGAAAACCTACCACCCCACCTAACATCATGCCCTTGGCATTTTTGTATTTTTAAACTCGGGTTTAGCAACTATGTTTCTGATAAGATTTATTCACTGTTATACTTTTCGTGGGGTCCCCTGTTGCTGGTAGGCCGATGGTTAAGTCAATTTTTTATTTGAATGATTCTTTCTTTTCTTTATAAATTCTTAAAAACCCGCTCTTCAAAGGTGAGAGATATTTAAAAAAAACATAGACTCATAGTAAATTTAAAGGAGACCGGAGCTAAATCAATGGGGCCTCGGCAAAAGTACAATTTCTTAAAGTAGAATCTCTCGGGGCAGGGATTGTTTGTATATCATTTTACTATCAGTTTCACTATTATTACAATTACCACTACTTTTATTAGTTATTACCGTATAACTGATAGTATCATAAATTATATAAATGTTACTGTCATCATCATACCAATATTAACAACGCTATTTCCTTTCTACCATAGTATATTATCTCAAGATTCGAGATTCAAGACTAAAGTTTTATTGTCCATGATGATACGGAATTTGTTTCCCATTGGTGTTACATACAATATAAACATAGGCATAAAAATGATATTGTATGTATTTTATTGTATTTATTTTCCGTCAATTAAAAAAAACATCAACAAATATACATTTACAATCAGAAAGACACTGATAAAAGGAAGACGGAGGGATGGCCCTACTCAGAGATGTTAGCATAATAATGCTGTTTTTACAGAGGGGTCCCTATAGGCATAAAAGACATGTAAAAGAATAGTACAGGAGTAAGGAAAACTTACAAGAATAAGAACCTAAAATAATGATAAGAGCAAATTGGAGTAAAACAAGAAAAACAAGAGAAATATTTACGATATATACGAGAGAAAAAGCCAAACAAGTATATACAACAAGCAAAAAAAACAACAACAAAAAACAAACAAACAAACAAACAAACAAAAAACTTTTTAAAAAGTTATGAATGTATGCCAAGAGCCAGAAGGGTGTTGAGTTAATGTTGATCAAGAATGATTAGACACCCAGCAGTACTCGGTGCTACCTTTTGTTAATCCCCTGTACTCTGGCGTTACGTCAAAACGGCATCAAATGAACGCTAATGCGTGCACCCGGTCTTTGGCTTCAGGCTTCGTGATTCTGCTCTCTGTCAGGCGTGAGCGTGCATTGCAGGTGTTTACCATAGATCACATTTCTCCTCTCCTCCTCCTCCTCCTCCTCCTCCTCCTCCTCTTTCTCCGGTCTAACCCATTTCATCTCACTAAGAAGGTGCTTCCATTCCAACAAGATGATGGTCCGACTCTTGAAAGTGGGCTTGCATGAAAAATATAAAAAGGACAAATGATGCCGTTACGCGGTAGAAAATCCAGTTCTGTTCTGCTACATTCTCCGCATTCGATACCATCGAAGTCTGATGTGACGTCATCCTTACGTCATTGCTCGCTGTGAAAGTAAAGGCGGGGGATGATATAGGCGTGTATCTAACAAACAGAAAAGGAAATGCTAAGAGGGTTATCTCAGCAGCTAGGTAGATTTTTGTTTAAGGTAACATCCGTACTTATCTGTTATAAGCTGGTCCTATCAGGGGCTGATTGCAGAGATTTCTACAGTTGTGTGATTCATGAGCTTCTTCGGAATAGTCTTCATCACCTTTTTAAGTGGAAGCACTATAAACCACTTGTAAATTTTTGTCTGAGGGTCAACATGAACATACTCTATATTTATTTCCTGTGTGTGCCTTTTTAATTTTCTTCTCTTTTCTTTCTTTAATGATTCTTCTGCTTGGTATTCGTTTAAATGTGCCTCCCACACGTTTTACATCAATGCAATACAATACAGAAATCCGTATTTTCCTATAACACTGAGTGACGTCATTTCCTTTGAACTGTTCTTAGCCCTGTTTCATAAAACTTGTTATCAATAACAAGTTACCATAACTGTTATAATCTACTGAAATCGTGGCATCTGATTGGCTGAGAGCTGTCATAGAATAAATTGTAGCACTTGTTCTTGATAACAAGTTTTATGAAACAGGGCCCAGACAACCTAGCATATTGTTTCCAAGTTTCACTTCTATCACTATCATCGTCATTGTTTCCGATCGAGGAGTGCCAGTATCTATTTATTTCACATTAATAATGTTCTTTGCTTGACAAAAAAAGACTTGCAAGTTGACCATGAATCTATTTTGCATGGTGTTTGATTCACCATTTACTCTAGCTCATAATTAAAAGAAAATGATTGTCCGATGACTAACAAACATTTTGCTTTTATTTTGCTTTTTTTCTCATTCTTCAATTGGCACATTGTCATTTTAGATCTACCTACTAAATTTCAGCATAACCCATCCACCTTTCTTGGAAAACAGTCTTGCAATGGCCAAGTGGCCATAAATCTGGATTGGTTAAAGTTGCTCATGAGGAAGTGAAATGCTATACCAATTCAAATCCGCATTTTCCACGTTTTTCTTTCACTAGCCATAATTACTTTCGATCTAAATGAAGCATTACGTCTTCATGTCACATTAAAGGCGTCGTTTAAAAATGTTAAATCTGAGATGCATGGCCCTACGTGTTATCAGTGTCTGTGATATGGTGTATTATTGAAGCCCTAAAAAAATTGTGCTTCGAAATGATCATGAAGTGCCTCAAAAAAAAGTAATAATCTTTGAGTGACCGGTTTTACCATACTCATTTACCCCAATACACTGTAGTGTTATAAAAAACCGTTAGGAAAACGAAAAATGAAATGTCGATTTCCAATCATAAATATCTTGATAATCAGACAGGCGATCGGCTTGTAAAAGTCATGGGATTCCTGACTGACCTAAAGTTTTATAATTATGATTGCAGCATATGAGCTGAATCCAGGATTTTGTTTCAGAATCTAAGGCAATGTTACCGAGTCACTTTAATGTTTCGATTGTGCTTGGAAAGCAGGCTTGCACTGACCATGAAAGTTGTCCAGTGATGGTTGACTCAATCTTTATGCTTGCTCATGATGATATAAAAATGATATACAAATTTCACTACCACAATTTTCCCAGTTTTTTCTCAATTAGCCATGTAATATCTAAATGTACCATTATGTCTGTATTTCATATTAACGTTTCTGTTTCCAGTGACCACGAATCTAAACTTGCTTAATAAGGCTGACTCGCCCCATTAGGCACACGCATGGCGGCATGAAAATGATGCATCAGTTTCACAACCAATAGTCTTTCTTCTGATATCCATAATTATTTTCGATATAAATTTGCCTATATATGTGCTTCACGTTCTGCTTCGGTTGGAATCCAGACATGCACCGAAAATGAATTTGGCTTGGTGGAAGGTTGACTCGCCGTTCCGCTCACTTGTGATGTAACCGGCAAGAGTACTAGTACACCAAAACCATCTTGGATGAAGTCCTTAGACTCCTTACAATATTTGAAACTTTTATATTAAATTGAATACTTATTAAAACCACCATGCAATTTGTAACAATGGGATGTTGGTTATGTTTGCATAATAATGGAATAAAAATATATATTCAAATTCAACCATATGTCATCAAAGACAAATAACTTTCTTTTTATATATAATTATGTACCTCATTTTTTTGCAAACCTTTTATTGAACATTAGTTATCCTATTTAGACTCCATTTTGATGAGAATTGTGATTTCAAAATACGACTGTACTCATTAAACGAGTTAAGAATTGCAATAAATTGTTTAAAAGATTGATGTGATCTAATCAGACCTTGAAAATGCATAGAAATTTATCTTTTTAAGATCTATCTCATGTAATTCAGTATACTGGATTCATAACTGCTCTCAGTTATGTCCATAAGACACCTGTCCAGTCGTCTGCTTTTACGCCATTCTGCAGCTGCCGAGTTTGATACCACCCAACCGGTGTCACTGGCTTGATCCATACCAACACCCGGTTTCCAGGAAGGCCATCAATAATTTTGAAAAAAAGAAATGAGGAGTATCTGACCTTTCCAGGAGATGATGCAGGGGAGTCACTAGAGAGCATTTGTAACCCCTTGCCTATACTGAAACTGGGTGTTTCCTGTATTATGCCTATGAGGAATCTGAGAATTCAGAAGTCAAAAAAATGTATTAAAGGTACTATGTCCCATTTGCAGGCCAAACAAATGAAAAGGTTAAATTCCAACGGCGTTTGAAAGATAATACTAATTTAGAACTTCCCTAAAAAAAAAGGGGGCTTGAAAATGTCTTTAAGTGGGAAAATAACGACTATTAGTTGTCGAATCGACTTAAGAGCTATAGAGCCAGTAAGTAATAGTCTGATTTTCAGACCATTGTACCGAATGGTCGTACGTTTTATGCTGCGCAAAGATTCAATCAGTTTAATTTTGGCCATTACAAGAAGTGGGTTATTGATGTAGCCTGCTCATGTATCCTTTACAGCTCATTTTATGTATGCTATTACCAAAGAAGGAAAAAGCCAGTCAGTCACTCAATAGTGTCTGACAGTGAAGTCTAGCAAGTAAACGGGTTTCCTTGCATAATTTGAATATTAGGACACTGCTAACGTTTACATTTCACAGATAGGACATACATGACATATTCATAATTCCTGCAAAGTTCTACGGAATTTGATGTTGGCTGCAAAAGGGACATAGTATCTTTAAGGCAATGCTGGGAACATTTGGTGAAAATTTGCAGAAAGATATAGTTACAAGTTTGCCGACAACAAATCTGGCATTGTACGAACATTCGATTTACTCAACACGGTTGCCCTCAGACCTCAGTACATTTGCAGGCCAACGGCGGTCTGTACTTTACTGGAAGAAGAAGTAGCTAGGCAGCTACCCATTTACTTTAACTGCATTGGCGTATCCAACGTAGGGTGTACGCCCCCTTGATTGAAGGTCAAGCGAAACTTTGTAGTGGTTCAACATACAAACATACAGGGCTGCATCGACACCCCCAAACGTCTGCAGAGGATTCCGTCCCTGGTTTTCAACTTTTCGTTTGTTCGTTTGTTTGATTTTATTTCTGCATTTTCAACATAATAAAGATTAATATACAAACTATGTACATATACATTATTAACAAAAGTCAAATACCTATATAATAATATCAAAATATAAATCAATGAAATAATTATACCTTTCAAAAGCATATATATAGTTGACAAATCAGTTTTAAAAGTGAAAATTGCAGGAGACCGCCATCTTAAGCTAGAGCTTGAACGTGATGGCGGTCTCAAGAAAGGAACCTATAGATAGATATGTATTAATTATAACAGCCGCACTTTTGGATCTTTGGCGAGATTTGCAAAAAATAAAATGTACACCAGAAACTTGCCCTAACTCTCCATGTGAATTGAACTAACACGTATCTCGGTGCTCTTCCCGGAGCGGTTCTAGAAGAATAATTTCGGGGTGGAGGTCCTGGGACCTGGGGGCGTGGGGGGCTTTGGGAAAAGGAGGACACCGCCAAGTCCTCTCCCCCTTATCTTCTTCTGTAGAAACTTGACCAGTTTTTTCGTATGCAAGCACACTAAACACCAGGTTTACACCCTACTCTGTAACGTATTAACGTGCATAGGATGTGACTCACCTCCAGTTAACGTTCTAGTCGGAGGAACGGAGTGTTTTCCCCTGAACTCGAGCCTGCTTCGAGAACACAAAGGGCTTACCATAGGCGCGCCTACACACAACGCGGCTACAATAATCATTTTTTGCATTTTAGTCTACCCAGCGCGGGACTCGAACCCACACGCATGACGAAAGTCACGCATGAGAGGCAGACGACGATCCGATTGCGCCACACCGCCTCCTGTCGTTCATTTTAATTTCATTGTGTCTCGAACCTGGCAGGCGGACAAACTACAAGGGGATGTTTTCACCAGAAAGACAAGAAAACTGTTCACATTCGGTTTACAGCTGCCAGCGGATCACATGACTATCTTCCTTTCACGTGGTGCCGAAGGGACGCACTGTGACAAGCCAGAAGAAGTTTGCAGAACGTCCCCACTATAACTGTAAATTCTTGTGAGCAGATGGACTGAATATATTAAACTAGCAACCAATCGTTTCAGGATTTTTTTTTTTTTGTAATTTGTAAAATCACTCACATTGGTGTGAATATTCAAGCAAAGACTTAGCTCAGCAATTGCTCATTTTTAGATATTTAGGCAAAATAGTACAGTTTACAGAGAAATAGACAATTAGCTTGATTATTCACCAAATCGTTTTTGAGTAGGTGGGTCAGAGATGTAAAAAGGACACATCCATCAGATGTGGCAGTGTGAATACAGTTCTTTCTGGTTTTTCTAATTCGAATTTCCTCCCCCACCTTCTCTTTCTTTCTCTCTCTCTCTCTCTCTCTCTTGGTCCCTTGGTTTCTTTCTCTCCAAATTCCTTTCTCTCTAAGAATCCATATAATCTGAGTGATTTTATATCAGGCATTGTTTTTTTTATCCATCTCCGTCATCACTGCACGTCATGTCCATGAAATATTTTTGAAAAGTTTAAAGGCTCGCTCGTTCAGATATAGTGGTGGTTGTATGACGCGGGAAATCGCCGCATAAAAAACCGCCGCGGTTTTATTTTAAGTGTAAATGATTAGTAACTGTGGTATTCACTGAGCTCTGTCTTATAGGATACAGAAATGAGACGCGTATTGCACTTTAGGTTATCAATTTGTTTAAAGCCCTTCTGCACTAGTTTGGCCAGGAGGGATTAGAGGGAATAGCGTGGTCACTGACAGGTGGTTATCTCATCAACTCAGCTCTCAATTAACATAAGAAAAAGAGGATCATGGGGGACCAACGGGCACCGCTTCGGCATTGTTTTCTATATAGAGGGAGCAAGTAGCTTAAAGTAGTACAGTGGGGCTTTAAAACGCTGCGGTTTTGCCGCGTCATATATTTTGAATGAGCCTTAACTGCCAATACAACTATTATATTTCAAGTTTAACGAAAATTAAAATCTTTCTTTTTTGCGGCTGCGAGACACGTTGCTCTCCCCTGCCCCTTTTCCTCTCTCTCTTTCTCTCCCTCTCTCTCTCTCTCTCTCTCCCTCACCCTTTCCCCCAAGCTTTCCATTGCGTTCTATTTCTCTGAATGTTGGATAGTTTCGAGAGAGACGGTCTAGACGACGAATAAAAGTATATTACAATCTTCTCAGTAATTACATCGTGAGTGCTCGAGCCATTAACTTGTCTCCAGGCTATATTCTAATACAGTATCTGAAAGGGTTTTTTCTGGTAGGGAGTCGGAGAATATGCCGGTACCAAGAATCTGATGAATCACCGGAACTCATTATTGCAACATGGAAATTGTGATCAATTTATGATATAATTTTAACTACTTCCCCGTATGAGTGACGCCGAATCCAGTGCCCGTGGCGCATGAGGCGTCATTTCAACTGCGTCATTACAGACGTAGATACATTCTATGGTGATAATAATAGTGCATGCGTCAGTAATTCAGCTTAATGTTGCAAGTCATTTTGCGGTCACATTTTACGATGTCAGGCTCACAGTCGTGATGGCGCATCAAAAACCACGTCATTTTACTGACGCAGTCTTACGTCAGAAAATGAATAATGCCATTATTTTCCGAAGACATCCTGTCACCACCTTAATAATAATAGGCATTTATATAGCGCCGTCTATCTAGACAATTCTATTCCGAGGCGCACAAGAAAAATAGGAAGAATAGGAGAGTTTGGATGAGTCTCCGCCCCCCTCCCCTATTCTCTCTATCTCTTACTTTCTACCACTCTACCAATCGCCTCGTTCGTTATTGCAAAGACAAAATTTGTATTAACTAAAATAAACATTGCTATAGTACTTGACGCGTCGAACACAAAAAGCGTGTTTTTCAATCTAGCAGAAAATTAATTCTTCACATAATGTGAGAACAACTACTTTTAACGGAACTTCAAGTAATATAATGTTTTAAAAAGTGCATCAGTTTGGCTATTTCTGCTAAATAGGACCGTAAGGAATTACATGGACACATTTTTTTGTTCGTGATAAACTGAACTTACATTCACTCTTACACGATTAAACAGATGGATTAGTAATACTGAATTTCAAATGTAAAGCAAGATACCCGGAACTCACGGGCCTGCGAGGCATAATAGGCGTATGAATACATGCATGGAACGTGTATCGAGAAGGCATCGACCTCTCGAAAAGTCTAGTGTAACTCTTACTAAATCGTTGTTCGTGGACCTTTTTTTTCATTTACAAAACTAGAACATTTCGAAGTAAATAACTTAGTATGAGATAGCAATACAAGCCCTGGATAATGGAATTAATTGATAGTTCGCTTTAAAGCAGAACATTTCATGGAATTCTGATTAACATCAACATCAATTTATTAAAGAGAAAAAAAGAAAGATACGTCAGTATTAATTATGGCAGATTAACTTTTTGCATTTTGTTTTTGTAAACAGCAGCTGTCGTCCCCTTTATTTTCTAAAATTTTCGAAGACCACTTCCCATCAAACAGATTTATTGAATCCTTGACTCGCTCTCGACCATCACCATGATCGAGTAGGGCTTCGTCGTTTGCTCATCGGCGGGATCGAAGGCGACCGCGTTTCAAAATCGAATGCAAACAATGATAAGTGCGCTTGCATTGATCAGTGTGTATACGGTGTTTCAGTCGTGGGCATGATCGAAAATGAAGTCCATGCAGTTTCCTTATTCGCTGCTCGCGCATGAAGTAATCTGTGGCAAATGGGAAATGAGGGGAGAGAAATTCGTTTGAAATACTCGTGAAATGTTCTTTTTTCAGGATATATGAAATTATTCTATGGTCAAAATTCATAAGCAGGTGATAAGTTTTACCCCCAAAAAAAAAAAATCACTTTGGTACGGGAGCCCGTGCCCTTTAATCGAATCACTAAAGAACAAAAGAACAGGAGGAACAAGGATTGGAACGATAAATGAATAGGTGTAAATGAAATGTGCAAATGAAATAATAGGTCCCCATCCCAAACAATTTCCACATCTGTATAGTCTTTTTAATTCGTAGAATTTCTAGTGAAACAGGTGCCCCCAAGATGCCCGTGCCCCATCAATGGCGGGACCAACGCTACGCCTACTTGGTCCTGATTTATGGAGCGCCATTTGGTAACAAAATAGATAGACGAAACTAATTGATTAATGCCATTATTATATCTATGATTAAATTAGAGCTTGATTTCATAATCAGCTAATTTTGTTTGCCGATCTTGTGACAGTATAATTATAAATGATCAACATCTTCAAGGATAAAAATGTTGACTTCATACATTAGGGGCAAACTCTACTCATTAGTCGGGGTTAAAATTGGATCAAATTTGATTTTGAATCCAGTTGAAAAATATTACCCGTAAACATTATATAACAACAGCAACATTCAAGATTTTGTTTCAGATGCGATACAATGACTCACGACAATATATCTCGCAATGCACCTGAGTATCTTTTTGGTGAAATATTCGTATTCATCATGCCGTCTGAGTATAATTAGTCTACCTGTATCGGATTCGCTGATTATGGAATAGGGTGCGACCGAGGGGTGCAACTTATCCCCTCCCTACCCCCCAGGGGTTAGGTGATACCAGGAATGCCTACCAGGGGAGCAGGTATAGGGGAAGACAGAGAGAGAGGGGGAGAGAGAAAGAGAGAGATGAGGAGATCCTCAGGAGAAATTGACAGTTGAGATATGCAAAGGAAAGCATAATATAACTTTCCTTTGCATTTCCCATTATATTTCCCATTATATTATACAGAGAACGAAGCGGAACGATCTAGAGAGAACAGTTATAGAGGATATTGAAAATGAAGACCGAAAGGGAAAACAAAATGGAAGATCGTGCAAAGAAGGATAAGAGAAGGGGTGAATTGGAGGGCGGTATACGAAAATAGAGAGACGGCAGTGGGAAAATAGCAGAAGTGGATGAAGAGAAGTAGAAAAAGAATATACATGTACCAAGAGGGAGGACGAAGAAATGAAAAAGAGATAAATCGAGAAAAACAGGGGAGAGGCAAAATAATGGGGAGAGAGAGAGAGAGAGGGGGGGAGAGAGATTGGTTGGGATGGTAGGGATGAGAAAGGGAAGGGAAAAAATGAAGAGAAATCTAGAGTGCAAGAGGGAGGGGGATCGAGAGAAGGAGAGGGAGAGAGAGAGAGAGAGAGAGAGAGAGTAGATACAAAAGTAAAGGTAGAGAGAGTGGAAAGGGTACGCGACTAATGTATTTATTATAAACAGCTTGCATAATTTGGGTAGGAGGTCGCCAGTTTACCTAATAACATAAAGAACATGAATTGTGTCAGAGACACTACGCAGTATTTTGCATCGTTTTATCTCCATAAGTCGTAATACCTCAGGCACTCTACAGTCTACAGATTAGATTCATGTTAACACTGATGGTGATATATTGATGGTACTGATGGGATTAAATCTTTCGGGTCTCAATCCATATTAATCCTCACAATCAATCATTAACTAGTAGCTAAATTCATACCCTCCGTGTCACTCAGTCGTGGATCCATACAAATATAAAATAATTCCGCTCCCCGTCTTTGAATCGTCCAATTATTTCCGGTGTCACATAGCGGACGAAATATCGCTTTCATATCTAGCCATCGATCTCTGACAAGCAAATATCCCAAATACAATGTTCACAGAGGTCACGGTCAAGATCATCTGATTTTCATCACACACACAGCCCACGTGATAGTATCACCTTACGCGTCGTGCGCCCCTCTCGGCATCGTCGGGGGTCCTAATTACATGACTATCTCACTACGATGTTGACATATCGAGAAGACGTCGGCAAACAAACGTTCATCACTGAGATATAATCTGTCTGGTGAGCTCGCCACCACCGCCGAGGGTCGTTCTCCTCTCATCGATTGAGATCCATGTTGATTTTAGATCATGTGATGCAGGGGCGGATTAAGGAGTTTGCTAAAGACGGTGTAAAGAAAGACAAAAAGAAAAAGAAAAAATAAGACAAGATGGTATAAATACTGCTCTTCATGAGAAAAATAAAGACTTCAGTTCAGAGTATGCTTACGTATGCCTATTAGCTGTCTCAAGTAGATATTAACACACTATAGTAGGATTATTTAGAGGAAAATAAAGAAATTTAATTTGCTACATTTAATTTATATCGCTTACGATCAACGTATACAAATACATCTTTTTCTTCGACTAAAGTGGAGAAAAAACGAATACTTCTTTAATCGGTAAGAAGATGGAGAAAAGGGGAATCGTTGTCATTGTTATCACGTTCTTGATGTATTCTTTTGTCCAAAACAAATTACCCGGTACTTGAATGCGTGGTAGAATACAACTCAATCCATTTTCGCTGACAACTACAACAGGCCAAACCTTCTTAGTTCGATTGCAGGCCTATATACACTCCAGGGTAATAGTATCATTTCGAAATTGAACAAAAACAAATGGGTGGGCACAAAAGGAATACATGAATTTTAGTTTACAGGCAACAGTTTTATATAAATGTTTAACCTAGCTTCCAACATCTCACCGATCCGTGTGTTCTATGTGTTGATCTAACCCTTTTGTGTTTACGTACCAGAAAAGTACTGCGTGACCAATATTTTTCATACTTCCACTATATAGGCTTACTTTCTTGGCGAAGCTGAAGTAATCACTTTTTAGCGAGGTGGTTGTGTTCTGTTAGCCTGAAGGCGAAACATTATTAGCTTTTCATTCTGTCTATTCTCATGTGAAGAAATATCAATGTAGCAATGTCAAATTATAAGCATTGCAGTTAGAATACACTCACATTCCAAACCTAAATGATACTAGTTTTTAAGATCTGGACCTAATGTTTGGACGCCATATATTACAGTGCTGCTTGATGCGTTAACATGTGTGTATGCATATGATAGCAAACGTGAGTCAACCTTAATATTATAATTTTTGATGATTCCCAAATCTCACAACACAAACAAGTTATTTTAAATTCGCGCGGGTGGCAGAAGGGCGTAAGCGCGCGAGCGACTCGAAATATACGTTTCGAATTATTCGCATTTAAAGATTTGTTTTATATTTAAACTACTTTCCGTCGCGAAAATTGGTTAAATACTTAAGAGACTAATAGAAATGTTATAGTAGAACACGGCCACAATTTTGTTTCGGAAATAAGTCAGTTATATTAAAGTTTGAGGTGATATAGTGCTAACGCCCTTCTGCTTAGCGCTTCATTATTTACCTGAAATTCGAGCTAACGCCCTTCTGCCACCCACGTGACTGTACTTCTGTTTTATACAACCAGCCTTTTTCTTTAAAACATTTTCAAAATTCAATTGCATGACTTGTTCTCAAGTTTTCTTTGAAATTTACTGTCTCACGTAGATATTAACCTACTGATTTGGCCAAATAAAAATTAAAAAACGAGTTTCTCGTCCCCGCCCGCCTCCTTTTTGGCCGCCGCCTCCTTTTTTTTTTTTACTATTTACTATTCAGAAAAAAGCAACAAAAAAGGCTTAATGTACATTCTATATAAATAGCTTCTATAGCTAATTCAAGCTGAACACATGTACATTTTTCACTGTTTCTGAATTTTGAAACTTGCATAGCAAGTGGACTAAAATGATACAAATCATCTGTTTTGTCATACATTGCATCAGTATACTCAAATAGCACAATATCTGTGAATAAATATACCCTTGGCTAGCCATATTTAGCATGGCAGACATCTTGGAAAAAAATAGCAAAAAAATGAAAAATAGCCAATAGTAAAGCGCTGCCTCCTCCTTTTTTGAAAAAGTCCGGACGATAAACTCGCTATTTTTGTTATTTGACCTTATAGAGTGGTGAAGTGTGACGTCATCAAAAATCAATTTTTGGAATTTCTCAATTTTTTCTTCATTTTCCGAAAGAGCATCAAAAATAATGTCCAAATGTCGAAAACCAATTGAATATGTAAAGTATTGGCTGAGATATGACCATCTGAATAAAGATTGCCTATGGAACTCAGTGTTATATTGCTCTGGCTCCTAATGTTATGAGCCAGAGCAATATAACACTGAGTTCCCATAGGCAATCTTTTTATTCAGATGGTCATATCTCAGCCAATACTTTACATATTCAATTGGTTTTCGACATTTGGACATTATTTTTGATGCTCTTTCGGAAAATGAAGAAAAAATTGAGAAATTCCAAAAATTGATTTTTATGACGTCACAGCTTCGGTACTCTATATGGCAGTCGCGTACATTTGGGGCAACGAAGGGCCATATAGCCGACGCCTACAAGTCTACTCAGAGGCATTCTGAAGGCTTAGTTCTTCAAAATTCTTCTTCTTGAATTAGGCAAATCCAATGATACAGGCTGGATAATTTTTACATAATTATGAATGTGCCTGCAATATCTTCAAGTGAAAGCATTTAATTTTTGAATACTTAGTATTTCTTCACCTGCAGCCATTAGGCTAAATTAGAAATGAAGTATGTTAACCAAACAAGTTCTTTGTTAGTGACAGTGACAATTTCATAATAAATCAATTTTAAAAATAAGCAAAGTGGGGTTGTAGGTCTTTACTTGAAATAGTCTCATTTTGTGTGGGTGTGTGGTGTGGGTGGTTGTGTATGGGGCAGATAATATGCGTGCATTTGTGCATTGTGAGGATTTTTAAATAATATGTACATATATAGTCTACGGAGGTTACCGGCACTACCACGCGACTCAGTTTCGAACCAGGGTCCTTCTAACTCGGTTCGGAGGCCAAGACACAGAACTAACGACTGTAGACCAACTGTCGTCTCGTCATCGCTACCCTGGAAGACGAAGCTAACCTCTAACATAGAGAACAAACACCTACATATCACTTGCCCGTTGTGTAGAGTATCTTCTCTCGAATACCAACTGTGTGGTGATATGCGAAACATCTTCTTGTCAGCGTTGATCGTCCATACTGGCCTGATAGCTCAGGGGGCCGATGGCCTCTCGCAAAGGACCCGCAGCACGGGTGTCAGCTTACTAAATAGCGGGAACTGATCCCGGGTGAACGCCCTCTCCACACTACCGGGTCAATATCTTATTCGATTCGCACCAGGCCAGGGACTGGTAGGGTGAATGCCTGAAACAGTAAGCATATAGGGTGTATGGAGGCTCTCAGTCTCTAGAGATTCAGTTAAATGAAACTGACAGTAAGTGAAAAACGGTTTGGTGGGTTTATGGAAAGCTGATGCAAGAGATAGTCCTCCAATCATCGAAATTATCTCCAATATCAATGCGCAGCTAAAGCTGGAATATGATATACAGAGATAACTTACTGTCAAAAGACTATTGCACACAAGGAATGATTTCGATTGCGTTAACTGTACCAACCAAGTCTGTGAAATAATTAGCGCATAAGCGAATATTATCAACGCAACGGTTGCACTCTCCATTTTACATTTACTTCTGCACGATGTCACCCTTACATGGCGCGTCAACGGCCGCAACAATCACTGACGCAGCACTACGTCAGGCAACTGACGCCTCGTAAAGCAACGGGGGGAATAAACCATCGTGTGTGTTAATCTTTTCCTTCCGTCCAGCCCCTCACATTGAAATAACTCTTATTCTGCACTTCACACTTCTACATTCCACTCCCATAGCATCTGTTATTACATTCATGTACACCTAGGTATAAACAGCGGGAACCAGAACATAGATAGGGGGCATAAAATGCCGCTCAAAGACAATAACGCACCTCTGCTTAATGAGGTAATTTGGACCAATTATGAGACCTGAGGCCCTTGCCATATACCACGCACTGATGATGTGTGATTCGATTTATCGTGAGCCCCAGTTAAGAACAAAGGCGTAGAAAGAGAAATCATTGGAATGTCGTGATACGAACTTGGAGATATGGGTCGTAATTGGAAAGTACTTCGGAGGATAGATCCAATTACAGTCCTTAATAATTAAGAAAAAATGGGGCTCCACTGGCACTGATTTTGCTATAGTCGATTGACTTTAGTTCAGCTCCAAAGCCTTCATAGTTCAGGCTTCGGTCACTGTTATGGGGTACCCCCTATTCCCCCACCCCCTCTCTCTCTCTCTCTCTCTTTTAAATTTCTTGCAAATTGCGTTGTCTGCATGTGTGCTCAGGTTGCCAAAAACCAATTCGAATAATAAGAAAGAAAGACAATGAGAAACAGAGAGAAGGATGAACAAGGGCTGAGATCAAACTTAAAAGGAAAAAGTCTTGACCTTTCTTCATATCTTCAGTCCCCCCATAATGAATGGTCTTCTTAATTTGCATTTCTCAAACCTCTTACACATCACGTATAGGCGTGCGATTGCGTAGGTACGGGGGCACACAGGGGCACAGGCCCCTTCCCTAAGAAAAATCGAATGGCTAAGGATTTTTAAAAAAATTGGGGGACAAAAAGAGAAAGTGAGACAGAGAAAAGGAGAGGGGTGACAAATATCGTAAAAGGGAAAGGCCATGACCCCTCCCTCACACTCCTTAATTAATGGTCTTATTAATTTGCATTTCATACCTCGAGTAAAACCGATGCCCCCTTCCCATAATGCCGCTGCCCCTTCCCCATTATGCCATTGCCACTCAATGTCTAGATCGCACCGACATCTCACATCCTCCCTCATCAATGGTCTTGCAATTTGCATTCCATACCCTCTGGAAGACCAATCCCCCCTCCCTCCCCATGATGCTGATGCCCTCTGAACATGGACCCAGGCTACGCCACTGTCTGCACGAGTTGAACCTGACAGACCGTCCCGCCCCCATATCAAGTGGCTAGATGCGTTAGTGCGTGACATTGCGTTAATTGCATCGCATAAGGTTCGATTTCATCCCACTGCACTTTCAGTGAGGGGGAAAAGGGGGCAGTCTCCTGAAATGTAATTAATGGTATTGAAAAGAATGCGAAGCAATTAGGAACAGAAAATATAAAATACTGTTAAAAGGACATCGTTATTCTAAAGGTTTTGAAATGCACAATATCAATTTTGAAAACCATTGTACAGAAATCAAATACATTTGTTTCTTTTCGATACAAGTCATGTACATCTTTAAATTTTATAAGAGAGGAGAAAATAATCAGAAAAATTAATAACCTCTTTGTTAGAAATTTAACAACTTTTATACTAAGTGATGATCATGTGTTTAATTTGGGGGTAATTTCTTTTTTTTTTAATTTCCCAAGTTGTCGTGTGAACCGCAAACTTATTTTTCATTCTTGAATTTAATGTTTTATTGTAAATGAGCATGATGTGAAAAGGCTTGTAGTCAATTATCATGGTAAATGTGTATGACGCACTTGTTCAGATTGTCTATCTTCTCAAGAACTTTACTATGAAAACCAGAATCAATGCCTTAAAGCCCCTCTAAAGTGTTGCTGGGAGCCCCAAATTCGCCAAAAATTTGATGGCAAAATTTCACTTCAATTGTATCATAATGTGAAAGAGGATGTCAGTAAGACACAAAAATGTGTTTGAAGACAAATATTGATAAAAGAATACATTATTTGGATTTTCTGTTGTACGCAGAAAACCTAACTTTTTTATTCTTTCATCAATATTGAACTTCAAACACATTTGTTTTGAAAATCCTTGCAGAAATGCATCTTAAATCACATCCTCTTTCACATTATGATACAATTTAAGTAAAATTTTGCCATCAAATTGTTGGGCTCCCAACACTTTAGAGGGGCTTTAATGTCATTATGTCTGGTCAGTTGTTTTCTACGGGTGTGAGTGTTAGACCATAAACAAAGAGCTTGAAAGAAGATTTAGAGGCTACGGAGACCTGGTTCTTGAGAAAGATTTTGAATATATCATGGTCAGAAAAGATTTTAAAAATAATTAAGAAACGTTCACAAAAGCAAGAGTAAAACCATCACTCATCAACACAATAAGCAAGAGGCAAATGCAATTTGTTGGTCACAAATACAGAAAGGATTATCTCGAGAGAAAAAATATATATTTAAGTTAATATTTTTTGTTAACAGGGAAGATTGCTGGAAAGAGAAGCAGGGGAAGGGCAACGCCTGACATTATTTGCAAAGCCTGAACAAAATGGGCAACCATAAATGAAATTAGCAATACCACATTTTTAAGAATAGCAAAAGATAGACAGAACTGGAAGGCGATGACCGCCGATGTCTGTAAAAGACCTGGCACTTGATGATGATGATGATGATGATGATGATGATGATGATGATGATGATGATGATGATGATAATGATGATGATGATGATCTTCTCAATTTGCTCTTTTCCCTACATGCTGGTAATCCAAAATTACATGCGTTTGAAAGATAATTATACTCATACTCATGCTATATCAGTTTACGACAACAATGATCATGATTTGGTCGAACAATATATTCTGTCTTAGAGTTGGATTTCTGTTTACCACTCTTTATTTTTTAGAGTCAAGGCGAATATGGGAAGTTCCAGCATTTTTTGTCTCACCATGCACATGTTGACTATGTTTCTCATCCACAACAACGTGTTTCAAAAATCTCAAAACACGTTTGATATTTTGTTGGACCTTGGCAATTCTAATGATGACGCACCAACGCTAACACGCTCTTTATCCTTTGTTCATATCACAGAAAGGAAATGATCATTCTTTCTTAAAATATGTATTCATCTGAATCTATCGCGATCGCTCATTTTCCATGCCTGTACGTCATCACATCGATTATCCTACACTTTTTTCTCGCAGTTACAAAATACGAAATATATGTGTGATTGATTATAGCGGGTTTTAATTTTTCATGTGAACATGGATCTTTTCAAGTTCGCTCGCTGGAGAGGAAAAATATGATTATGTTATGAATATGACGGCGGGAAGTGATGGTGAATATAGACGCTTACATTTTTCATGTGAACATAGATCTTTTCAAGTACGCTCGCTCGAGAGGTAAAATATGATTATGTTATGACTAAGACGGCGGGAAGTGATAGTGAATATAGAGGCTTACATTTTTCATGTGAACATGGATCTTTTCAAGTACGCTCGCTAAAGAGGAAAAATATGATTATGTTATGACTATGACGGCGGGAAGTGATGGTGAATATAGAGGCTTACATTTTTCATGTGAATATGGATCTTTTCATGTTCATTCGCCGTAGTGGGGTGTTGAGGATTATGTTATGACGGCGGGGAGTGGTGAATATAGAAGGCTTAAATTTTTAATGTGAATATAGTCAGATCTTTTCAAGATCGCTTACTGGAGGGAAAATGGTTTTATGTTATGACTATGACGGCGGGAAGTGGTGGTGATTAAAACAGGCTTAAAATTATCATGTGAATATGGATCTTTTCAAGTTCGCTCGCCGGAGGGGTTTGAGGGTTTTGTTTTGACTATGACGGCTGGGACTGGTGGGGGAAAGCACCGGGGGAAGGGAAGGTGCGACAGCTGATATGGAGATCAATTTTGGAAAATAATGACATCGATCGAGACGAGGCAACAAAATCGAAGTGTAGTATTGTAAGTATTTCGCCTACATACCCGTTGCTTCAGACAAGGAGGCAATAGGTATTACGAAATGCCTTGTGACACCCTTTCATTAAATTCATAACATTTTGTAACATGAATGATTTTCAGACAGAGTGAGCAACTTTGCCTTTTGCGATTCTCGTCATAGACGTACGGGCAAACATTCGCCATGCTGGGGGGAGGGGGTAGGAGGGGGCTGACGTCTCTTCCCCGAACATGAACTCTCCAGTTTCTAAATTTTCTGAGTCATCAACAACAAAAATCTACCCTTTATTTTACTGACAAATCATCTTGTCTTCTAAACATTATACAGTCAGATGGCTTAGCATGTTTAATTGCGCTGATTTCTGTGATTTCTTGTTTGATTCTGATCAGTAAAATTTGAAAGGCGAAAATGCAGATACTATACATGTCGGACATCTTTTTCTCCGAATAATGGTAATTTCAAAATTCTCGGGAGAACTGCAACACCTGTCAGCCGCCCTCCCCTCCTTCCGCCCATTATGCCTATGAATATCTCTCTGTTCTGAAATAGATCAATATGTTTTAGTAAACATCACAAAAGAGGACATTGCCAGAGGACCTTAGTGCTGCGACAGGGATTCGAACCCCTTACCCTGTGGTTCACAGTCCGGTGACTTATCCACTGGACCACAGCGTGGGTTCAGTCATAATTATATCGGGGGGCACTTGGGTGAAGGGCAACGATCTCACTGTATGTGTGAATGAAATGCGAGACAAAATGATCATCGATTGTGGGATGTTGGAGGACTTTGTATCATCTTTATTTATTTATTTTTCTTCTATTTATCTCTTTTTTCATCATTTTCCTTTCATATTCTTGTTGTTGCCATAATCTACCCGTATTCGACACGCACCTCTATGAATATTGCAGCGCAATTGCGAAAGTGATTCTGTATGATTTTGATGAACAGCTTCAGACGGTATATCAATAACGGAAGGAAATACTTCAAATATTCAAAATCAAAACTGGTATGAGGTTTCATTGCTTAAGTAGTCAGTGTCACTGTGTGAATAATAACGCTTCGGAGTCAAGATCACAGAATCACTTCCAAATATCTTATTACCACGTGCCGCTGTTTCTTTTTTTTGTTTAAATATATATATAGAATTTTGATTCTCATAGGATATTCCACTTTGGAAGGGAATTTTTTTAATCACAATAATCACCGTTTGAAGGGGTACCTATACAGATTTTGTTTATGTAGCAACCAGGGGGTCGTTGAGAGGCGTAAAGAGGGGCCAGGTAATCTTCTTCCGAACTTTCTGTCGGCAGATATGCAGATGCTCTCGACAACTTTGAGGTTTTGCAACGTAGAGTATAGGACCTTAATTGAAAACAAATAATGGCTCTTTTTTGTATTTTATTTGAAATTCATTAAAGACCTGTCAGAAAAATTTTAACGTAAGAAAATTTGTTTATTTGTTGTTGTGTTTTGTAAATGTATTTATAAATCCTGTCGGCAAATTATAATAGCTATGCTTTTTAATGTCTCTCATCACATTTTCGAGAGATTTTCGTACCTCTTAGAAATGTTATCCCTTTGTGGATTTCGGTAGACCCATCAGCAGATAAGGTCGAACAACCCCCTCCCACCCCTACGTTCGAAAATGTTCTCTCGACGCTTATGGTAGCCATGCCGCCATGTTTTGAATCCTGTAAAGCAGTATAGGCCTATCATCCTTTCATTCGACTGATTCGCTGTGCTTACACCCTCAGGCCGGAGAACGGGGAAGCGAACTAGCGAATGTAAGATTGAGGGAGCCAGCTTGTTTATAAATAATGTTTAAGTACATACAGTTGGTTGCATTCTCATATCTCTGTGTATTTTGTATTGCGTGCAGCTTGACGGTGATCATGGTCGGTCCATATAAGCGGATAGGGGAATATTTTGATAATCCAATTCAAATACAATTACAGCTTTTAGAAATCGTGTCCTCGCACTTTTTATTGCGTCATTTCCCCCGAGTAGCTTAAGAGAGTCATCCGAATCTTCCGCGGGTCGTCTTCTCGTAATGTCTCGCTGTGTTTCACTAGAGTTCCTGGGCGGTGGCGTCGCCGTCAGCATGTTTTGAGTAATATCATACCTAAAGATATGTGATCACATGCGCAGGCATAAATAGAATGTGGATTTCTTTTTTCTTTCTTTTTTGATAACATTTCATAGCCCTGAATTATCATTCCATCGCCGAAATTGTAATTCCTGGTAACGCTTCGGGATGTTTTCATTACTCAAATATTATACTTTTGGACAATCACCGCCAAAGATCATGGGAGTGCTAACTTTGGTTTATAGACAAGAAAACAGATAGTTGGCTAGTAGAAAGAAAATGGGTCGGTTCTTCGAAGGTTCAAACTATATACAGAGTGGCCCATAAAAAAAACGATCTAGCATGTTTCCAATAATATGGGGTGAAATTTACTGGTACCAGCGGAATGAGAATCATTTCACATGAAAATTGATACAATGATTGATAAATTTCGTAGAAGCTTTTATTTTTAAGGAACATTTTGTGACGCAAGGTAGGAGTTCAAGTCTGTCCAGTATCAATGAAACTGCGTTTTAAACATTATTATTAGTATAAGTTAAATGTCTGTGTTTAACAATCCGTTAGAAATGCATACAAGGTACACTGTCAGTGGATATTAATAACATTGTTTCACTAAAATGCGTATGTAATGAGTGATAATTAAAAAAGTAAATACTCAACCAATTTTGGCAATTTGCCCCGCAGTATCGAAAGTATGCTAGTCCATTTGGGGGGTGGCACCTTGTATGCACGTATTTGGACACCGCGTAATTCTCGAATTCACCCCCTAAGACTTTCTGTGTATTGGTGATTTTTAACGATGAGTTTGATCGATTTTTGACGTTGCTGCTCTGGTCATATTAAAAGTAAGAGCTAAAAGCCCTGGGAATTATATGAGTCGCGCTGCTGACTTTGTTTAATGTTCAATTCTTGAGGATTTAATTAATTAGTTTATGGAACTAATAAACTAATTTCTGAACATCGAAACATTTCAATGGTGCCTTTAATCACTTAACTCCCCGGTGAAAGCAAAACAGATAAAATTTCTGAACATCAAAACATTTCAATTTTGACTTTAATCGGTTAAAGGGTCCCCAGTGAAACCAAAACAGATTAGTAAAGCAGATTAGCCACTTAAAATACTCTTCGTTTGCGAACTCACGTGAAACACCAAAACAAATAAATCGATAGAATCCCCCTCACACCGTCTCTCCCTCGCCACCCCTCCCTCACCGCCCCAGCCCCTCATCGCTGTCTCCCAATGGGCATTGGTGGCGCCGTCACATGAAGGAGCCGTGGGGATTGCAGTCATAATTTCGGTTGGTCCATGCTAAACAGTTTTAGAGTATTTACTAGTAGATGATCAATATCAATGGCGTAGCGACAAGGGGCACGTGTCCTCCATCGAAAAGCCATCGAAGGAAGAGAAGAACAAAAGAAAAGAAAAGTAGAAAGGGGGTAGGGAAGGGTAAAGAAACTCCTCTTAACTGAGTCCCTCTAATTATCAATTCGCATTTTATTCACCGAGTTTTACCAATGCCGCCCCCTCCCTTCTCCTCATGTCAGCATGCATTTCTTGGTGTTTTTAAGCCCTCTAGAATGGCTAGAGCACAATTTATCAAGATCATTGCAGCCTATATCAAAACAGATAATTCCTTTTTATCAGATTCACATATCAATCTAAAGCTAAGCTCGCATAATCTCATCTTTTCGTTTGAGGACAGATTAAATGTATAATTATCACTTTGATGAAATTTAAGTACTTGATCATTGCTCCCTAAGTGTAATTTTTGATAACTCCATTCATGGCAATTGAAACCAGCTGTAATAATTATGATCCATTCATGCTAATATCTAGCATCTCGAGCAAACAAGCATAAAACTCTTTAGTAGGCTATAAATTATTCTAAATCGAAATCTGTCGTAAATTGGGTTGATTACTTAGGAATAATGTCCAACAATTTATTGATAAAATATTCATCATAATAGCAACATTTCAAGTGAACACTCTGCTTCTGCTGTTGGGATAACGTATATACTGATTCGGTTTTTCTTTCGTTTGGTTGTTTGTTTTTGTTCTGTGCGAATCTCAAAATACACTTTAGAAGAAAAAAAATGCGGTCTTCTCTACCCTCTCTCTCTCGCTCTCTCTCTCTCTCGCTCTCTCCTACTCTTTCTCTTTCATTCTCAATCTCCCTCTTTGAAAAAAAATGTCTCGTCACCAATATTCACAGCCTCTCTTCTGTGGTAACTTTATTTTTCTGATTATGCCCCCCCCCCCTCTCCCATGCTAATTCTAGGGCGAGTTCTGAAATGTCTAAACGGGTATCAAAAACATTTCTGTTCCTCATGGAACTCCTTGCATCTTTCTTCTTTTTGTCAGTACATGAACATTCTTAATTTTGTTAAAGTATTGTATAAACATTATTATTGTAAACTGGAATGCATGGGGGGAAATGCCAGACGGTTCCGTGTGTGTATCTTTCCCTGCGGGCGGCATCAGACGCTGTAAAATAATATCTAGCACCTGATCAAAAACTGTCTTCTTTTTTTCCGCGAGCATATATTCCCCTGTGCCCCCATCCCTGGATCCGCCAGTGGGAGAGGGTTTCGTCATCGCCCCGACGCCGATCCAACATGTTCGGCAGTGTCTATGCCCTTTCCCCCCTGAGGTGGCTCGAAGCTACAACTACCACCATCATCGTGATCTTCATACTTGAGATAGACCCCCTTGCCATTCCGTGACTAGACCACGTCTCGACTCGGTCCCCTCATACAGTCAGACCGCAGCGCGCGCGATAATGAGCTGTTTTGTGCGAATTTATAAAGATTCACGTACGGCCGTAAGAATGACCTGGTACGATTAATCCTCCTTACGAGATTATCTTACACCCACTGGTCATCATCCTTCCTCTCTCCTCCTTGCCTCTGCTGTCAGTTTGGTATGGATGGCCAAACGGGGCGGAATTTTCTTGTGAGCTCTGTGCAGTTACCAACTCATGATAATGGAATACATCGTTTAAAAAACTGATAAAAGGTAATGGAATAGATCCGAAATGGGGACTAATCTTCTCATATTGGCTATCACCCTTCCATATCTCTATACCTCGCACCTCCGTTGTCAGTCGTTATATGAATAGCCAAACTGGGCGGAATTGTCGTTTTATGCTTATGGACAGATATCAAATCATGATAGTAGAATACATCGTTAAAAAAGACTCGATTAAAGGCAGTAGAATGGATTCCGAAATGGAGCCTTATCTTGTGATATTGGTCTTCGCCTCGGTCGTTGCTATAACACGGTGAGCAAAAGGTGGGCAAAATCGCCACGTGAGATCTATCCTGGACAGACATCCCCCTCCCCTTTTTGAAACCTTCCTTTACACTCCCAAAAAGTGAAATGAGGAGGCGCGATGGCTTAGTGGTAGAGCAATTGTCTCGTAACCGGCAGGTCCTGGGTTCGAAACCAAGTCAATGCGCTCGCGCCCTTTAGTAAGGCACTCTTCTCCATCACCAAGTCCCTATATAGAAGAGAGGACTTAAAGCCAGCGGTCCCCTGGTTGCTCACTTACAAGCATATACATGCCTTCTTATCCGTCAGGTAAAACAATCATCCTACACCTCATCATCATCATCAAAATTCCATATTCTACTTTTATAATAGTATTCGATTATTATAAAACATTGCCGACACAACCGTCGTAATGTTATCACAGTTGTGAGTGCTTACTTTTGTTAAAGATTCCACTTACAAACAACGCAATACATCTGTTTCTGCATATCGATCTCTCTCACCAATACGATAAAAGAAAATCATACAACACGTCCATTTAAAGGTAGGCGTCGTCGTCCACTGATATGCCAGTAGTCAGAAGGAATTGTCAATTTGAGCCCCTTCGGCCGACCATATTGCTCTATACAGGGCTAACCGAATCATCACACCCCCTGTACATTACACCCTGCATGGTGACAGCCTGCAATGAAATGCATTCCATACCACGCTCTGCTGTAACACTGGGGTCCTGACGGGGGGGTTTGGGAAAACAGTGTTAGGGACTCTTGGTGTCGAGTTCATTCATCTTCAACCCCATCCGTTCTACCTCCCCGTCTATCCCTTCCACGTCATTCATCCCAAGGCAGACACCCCAGTCGTCTTGGTCTCTTGCCGACTCAAAGAAACAAAAAGGTGAGTACAGAAGATAGAGGCGCCAATTTACAGTAGAAGAGACCAAGCATTTGGGGGTGGTGGGGCTAACATGGCTAAGATCATGGGACTGTCGCTCGTACCGGAATAGGTCGAGGATGTAGGTAGGGTATACTGTCATATTCTTTAATACATTTTCTCTAAATCCTCTCCATCTTCTATTCTAATATAGTTTTCTCCCTTTTGTTTAAATGCCCCCCCCCCACACTTTTTTCACAATTCGTTTTGGGGCATTTGGGGAAGGGGAAACCGATTTAAACAAGTGAATGAAATTGGAATTAAAATGCCATCGAATAGATGGGGGTGCAAGAGGAGTCTTCTTTTTCTTCTTTTCATATCCCCCCTGTTCTAATTCTCCTTTTCACTATTTTTATAATTTTTCCCCCTTTTGCCATGCATTCGTGTTGAAGGCGCTTTTCCTGTCCCTCTCTAACTGAGCCACAGCTTTTTGTCATGGATTGCTGGCAAAGGGAAATCAGTCAATGTCTGAGCCTCTGAGGCTTATCAATTTCATTTTCCTTTTAAAATCCCGATTTCAATATCAATAAATCAATCATTCTTGCTGTAGAAATTCTGACCTTAAGATACAAAGGTTTCGATCCAATTGAATGTCAACATTTAAAGAAAGTCAAATCAAAATTGTTAACTTAAATCTGATGAGGATGTAGCGTGATCCTTTGAATAACAGCTATTTTTTTACCTTCGCCCTTTCCAAATCATGTGCATTTCGATAAGTCATTTCCAACTTGATTTATCGTCTAAGCCATGAATATCAAGACTTACGCTTTTCATGCCGACAAATCGTGCCGACAATATTTCTTTGACATTTTGACAAACCCTTTTTTCCAATTTTCGCGATTGCAAGGTATTTCATATTCTCTCGTTATAAGCTCTAGGCATTATGTGTCATTCTTACATCTTTTAACTGGGTAAGTCAATTCATTGTTCCATAAATATACTGTGTTTTGAGGATGTTTGACGCTGGTTGACATTAAAACTGTTTTTGTTACAAACACAGATTTTGTATGTCCCATCATGATGGCGTCTTACACGAGATATCATAGCAACGATCGCACATTCATTTTAAAGGGACGTGGTAACATTGTTCAGATGAGAGAAAATGGGGCTAAGGTAGTGACTTCAATGCTAGATGTACAATTAAAGATAATCGGAAAGTTTGAGTGAAAACAGACCATTATTAAAGATAAAAATTGGGAAAAACTGATCTGATCGATTCCTTAATTCTCCCAACTATATTATTACAATTTAATTACATTTTAGGTGAATGTAAATCGTCACAAAGCAATGAATTGGCTCCATATAACATTCAAGACATTTAAGTGTTGACAGATTTTTTAAAGCCTGTCTTATGTCTTATTTTCATGGAAAAACGGTTGGGAAAGTTCAAAAATGGTTGAGAGAATTTACTGTTAGAAGGTGTTGCACAGTGACGCCTTCAAAGAAAACCATAAATATCTTTGTGGTTAGAGAATTTTTTCAGGATTTTTTGCGTGTTAGAAAGTTAGTACAGTAGAAGGAATATAATAAGTAACATTCCATACAAAAATTACGCAGTTTTTTCCAACAAGCTTCAACAATGTTACCGAGTCACTTTAAATGGATGCCAGACAATGTTATTGTCGATTGCATTACGGTAATCTTTCGAGTACATTTTCATGTTTTTTTAAATACAATATTATGCATCATATTGAAATAAGTTTAATTTAAAGGTATAGACCAGTTTTGGAAACGCCCCTCTCTCAAAAAAATGAAATGGATGCTCTCATTACCAATCATGTGAAAGAATATGTTTTGACTAATACGTGATGATACAAATTTTGCCGGGAAAGTCGGGAAACCGCCTACGAATTGATATATTTGGTAAATTATTATATCTATTGGGACCAAATAGATATCGCGCACGTGGTCGCGTAGTCCCATATACATCTTTCTGTGTACAGTGCTTGTAACTTTACCAAGACTGGGCCAAATTTCTTAGCATTTTGATGATTCCAGAACCTTGCAGTACACACCAATACTTATATGCTAGATGATCAACCTTTTCTGATCGATTCCACAACGTTTCTTTCACAATGCAATCGCATGACCAGAACTGGTCTTTCTCTTTAATATAAATACACACGAGATAAAATTCACTGTTTCTTTTTCGACTCTGTAATACAAACATGCTGTCAAATCTGAATTTTATATCGAACCAAAACACACGACGGGGGATAGGACACTTTCACAATCGCAGCCGATATATTGGATTAGAATCGTAAAGCGGCCAAGAGCCGAATTAACGGGGCCGTCCCCACTGGACAAAAAATAGATTGCTATACATTGCCACATATAACGAGTCTCGGACTAGCAATCCTTGAAAGCCCGGACTTTTCCCGCCTTTATAAATAACAAGTTCGGAAGGAGGGGATAACCTTCCTATATAGCTATAGAAGATGTACATACGAGACGTAACTGTCTCAATACGAATTTTGTGCGAATGCGAGTAAGCGGAGTGGAGGGTCTGGAAAGGAACGGGGGTAATGACGCGCCATTTTGTTCGGTTTGTGGTTTGTTTGTTTGACCTGATTGCTAATAAAGCATGTATAATTATGTTTGGAAGCAAACAGCCAGGGGACCGACGGCTTTAAGTCCTGTCCGAGGGACTTGGTGATGAGGGTTAATGCATTACCAAAGGCACTATAGCCCATGTCGACTTGGTTTCGAACCCGGGATCCCCGGTTAAGAGACCACTGCGCGCTACCACTGAGCCATCGCAGTATTTCCTCTCCTTTTGCCTTCTCTCTCTCTCTCTCTCTCTCTCTCTCTCTCCTTCCCCTGTTCCACCCTTTTTACAATGAGAGGGGGCATGTGCCCATGCTCCCCTAAACCACACCACTGTACTTGGGTTCGGATCATGCGTCATTACTAACATCAACAAACACGAGCATCATTATTTTATGTTCGGCCAGTGGAAACTGTCTTGAGGGCGCTTATATATTTTCGTCAAGAAACTTGTCGGTGGGCAATACGCATTGAATAATATATCGACTCGCCTTTCTTCTGACCCTGTTACATTCCTAAGCCCTCAGGCGAAACCTCTCAACTACCAATCTTGAACTTCCACCCTTTCCAATCTTGAAAGGATCTACTTATGGCGGAAACCTAGAACAAACTCTCAACTCGAAAGCCCGCCGGGCTCATTTATTATTCACAAATCAGACAGGTATACAACTCTCCTAGCTAACTCCTCTTCCTTGTTTGTTTGTTTTTTTTCATCGTTGTTTTCGTGAAGAGGAAGGAATTAGATACCACGCTTAACGCCCTAAGAAATGGATAAAATCACTCAAGATGACAAACTGTTCCACAAGGGTGTTCCTTTTCACGAGCTAAAAATAAGACCCAGATTTTGTATTACATTATTCACCTTTTTCTTTGAAGCACTGCCTCTGCTATCCTCTTTTCTTTAATTCTTATCTATTTCTTATTTTGAGCATGGGCCTGGGTCCTTGTTTTGAACCATTCCCCCAAAAGACGTCGGCATAATATGGCTATATATAGTATTGCTTGTTATTATTGCTTCTGACAAAACTTTTTAGGACAAAATAGTTTGACTTTAATATTCAGGATTACGGATTTTCTTGCTTTGAAAGGTCAAGTCGTATTTCCAATCAACTTAGAACTCAAGAAGGATGTTGTAAATTTCTTTGACTTTGATAAACATGTATATATTGTTCATTTTGTTATAGCACAAAATAGTTACTTTACTTATTGTTTAAAATTTGTATGAAAACAGGCTTTTAAAATATTTTCAATTTTATGACGAAGAGGAGTTATCCCCCGGCTTTTACCTTGTCTACACCAAATCTCAATCCTCTCTCTCTCTCTCTCTCCAAAATGCTCTCTCACACACACACAACACACACACACACACTTTCTCCGCCTACACGTTGTTGTTTTTTTCTCATACTATTACAGAGACATTACTAGCCACGCTTTCTTGTACATGCAAGTAGATTGATAGCAGCGATTGAGGTACGAAGCTCCACGATCCAGCCCCGCCCCTATACGATTTTACACGATGTCCCACGATGCGTCAGGAGCAGTGAAGAGCCTTACAAGTTCGATGCTCCCCTTCTCACGCCAATCATAATAGCGAAAGCCAAATCTTATCAAGCAGCCTCAGGCCTTGGCTTTTAAGGCACACACTATTTACAACTTATGTCATAAGTCATTAATCTCCTTCGGAATCAATTGCACTCGATCCTCTGTCCCAAACGACGAAAAATGTCAATAAAACAAACCACTATGTTTTGTTATTCTGTTTCAAAAGCTAACATGACTCTCTAACACTGATAATCATAGTCACAACGTGGGTGGATTGATTCACCAATACGCTTAAAATTGCTTTTATTTGCAAGATTGATATATCTTCTGCAGCCTGGTGAGTTTTTATTGAAATATAACCATCACCTGAGTTAGATGGACTGGTGCCCCCAAGCACTTTGGAGATGGGTTTACTTTCACTAACATATCAGACAGGATTCTATGGGAATATGAAATTGCTATTTTGGAATTCGAGACCAGAATAATTATAGGTTCTTATCAAATCATGATGTGTTTGCCATTGCAGGGCTCTTAGGGACAGTTTTGACATTAATAGTGTGCATGGTCTGTTCAAACAATAACTACGCAATTAATTCATGAATGCCCATTATAAAGATCTTATTTTCTAATCAGTATGAAATGTACACTTCAGAGGATTCTATTTAAATTGTCGAGAATAAGTTATCCATGGGGCAATTTAAAAAAAAAATACTGTAGAGCGTATTTCAGAACCTACTATAAGCCCGACGTCTTGCCTGCAGGCGCATGACACTTAAACACAATTCCACAAAGTCTTGAGCAGAGCCTATAGCTCAGACAGTCTCTAGACAGTCTGAGAAACGTACTTCGCAGACTGGTATTTAAAGATGGCATTTTAAAAAGGGCAGGGGTAAATTTTAGTGCGCATTCGTTATGTCGATAGGGGTGATGTTTTTTATTTTTATTAATACTTTCTTTCTAAAATAAAGCATAAGTGCCACTGTTGATTTTTAAAAAGGGTAATGTTATTCATCATTTTAATTTAGAACTAGTCATTAAAACTATCATGTCACTGGATATTTTGATATGTTTTACCCCCAAAAATAAAATTAAGATACAATGTGAAAACTGCAGTTGCAACAAAATTTCACATTTAGGACTATGTTTTTTACTCTATTTACAGAAAAGAACCTCTAAAACTTTGGCCATTCTAAGCAACTACTAGTTAAATTAAAAGAAGTAGTGTATGGGAAGGGGAGGGGGGGGGGGGCTAATCAATACTGCATGTACATAATAGGCCTACTTTAAAAGTAACCCTATTTCTGTTAATATAACTATGGAGACGGTTCGCTCAAACCATGCATTGATACTCATATAGTCGCAAATCCCTATTCGACCGACCGACCATACCCCCGTAATCAACGAACTCGGGGTCCGCCAGCGATATGATCGAGAGCACCGGAGCAAAATTGGATCTGATTGCATTTCGATCGTATTCTGTTCAAAATGGGGTCATTCATTGATCCATGTACATAGAACCATTATTTGCTCTAAGACGTGACCACCATTTTTTCCCCTTTCTTTCTTTTACTTTTATCCCTTTCCATCATCAAAAACACATTTGATGTAGACAAATAGAATATAAGAGGCGAGCATGGGTTTAATGTTATTGACATTGCATTTATTCTTCTTTTGAAGTATTTTTCGAACGCATTATTATCCAGCAAAATTTTTATTGGCACAAAACAACGTTTCAATGTCAAACAGAAGGAAAAAATTGCACTCTATTTATTTACCTTTGTAAACTATTCATTTGTATTTGATGTTACAAAAATTTCCATTTGTTGAGTATAAATTATTTGTTTGAATTTTTTTTTTTGGGGGTGGATATCCTATAAAGCCAACTGAAGATTTTTTCTTCTTCTATTTATCCTCTTTCGAGGGACTTTATTTGTTCATATCATAAGATAAAAGTTATTTACAACAATGTTTATATATACAGAATTCATGCAATTGTAACATACATGTATAATATATAGTACAAAACATGAAACTAATGTGACATAGTTACGCACCAACTAAAATATTGAAAATATTTATTTTACTTCGTTTGTATCGAATTTATTTTGATTACATTTCATATCGAGATAGGTGCGAATTTCTACCTTTAATTCTTTTATCAAATATACAACATGTGTCCTGTGCCTTTCACTTCCAAAACATTCTCTAATATAGTTTCTATAGATAATAAACTGAGCAAAGTTTAAAATAAGATTGACAAGATTCATTTCTCTTTTCTCTATATCATAACCTATTAAAAGAATTTTTCGTTCAAAAAAATTCTTAAATTAAACAAAGTATCAATTAATTTGGATACAAACTTCCAAAAAAGCGAAACCTTCTTACAAGTCAGGAGAAGGTGGTTAGTTGTATCTGTAATCTTACAGATATCACATAGATTATTATTTTTAATCCTCCATTTACATAAATTGTCTTTACTGGGTAATATTCTATGAATAAATTTAAAATTAAACTGCTTAATTCTGTTGTCATTTATGAAGTAAAATTTATAATGAAGCACTATCTTCCAGTTAAACTCATTAGGTAAATAAAGCCAACTGAAGATGGTACAGACAAAATATGCTAACAACCAATGATTACAGTAACTCAAGGTATTTCAGTATACAATTTTATAGTTATTATGAAAATGATTATTGTTATTCACTACAAAAAAATCTATATTAACGCATTTGCGTAATTTCGCAGCCTCATGTGTGTGTGTGAAATTACTATATTATTTTGTCACTCCTTTCCGATTTCATTAAATTGATTTCTCCAGCTTGTACTCTTCGTGGAATTTCTTTTTGGTGTTTACGTCGTGTCCATTTCTACAGTGATTTCAAGAGTCCATTGTCTAATACGATAATTTACCAGTGTGAAACGTATTATGTTCTTACCCTCAACTGGGGAGAAAAATCTGTGTACAAAGCGCATATTAAAGAACATGATATTATTTACATTATAAATGATTATGTCTCATAATTATGAAGATGCGTTAATTTACTATTTAATGGAAAAATTAATAGCCCATATTATATGAACTGATAAAGTTTGCACAATTGGAATTTTCAACCGAAAAAGAGGGCATTTGAAAAATTCGCGATATGGTTCCCCGCACAACGTTTCTTTTCCTTTTTTTTTTTTTTTTTCTTTCTTTCTGTCCTTCTTCGCTTCTCCCTTTCTGCCCCCAGGCGCGGATCCACCCCTCCCCCGTTGAGCAAAACAAATTGTAGTTACCATCTTTTGATCGAAAATAAAGGTCTGCGCGATTTTCAAATTTCCGCCCCCTATCGGAAAATCCTGGATCCGCCACTGCTGCCCCCCATCTCTCTCTCTCTCTCTCTCTCTCTCTCTCTCTCTCTCTCTCTCTCCCTCCCTCCCTCCCTTAACATGCCTGATTTTGCAAGAGCCGTTTGAGTATGATAGCGACTTCAGAAATATGAATTTTGGATTGAAATATTTTAGGAAGGGAACTATACGACCACTGGACCAAGATGGCAGTATACCACTGTACCGTATAATTATAGAGATCTTATAAATTACTATATGAATTTTATGCACTGTACACATATATACACAACATTTCACTATAAGTATAGTTAAGATTATACTAACAGATATCTGGATCTGAGAAAGATATTTGGAAATCATTATAGCTACATATTTATTGTCTGTTTTCCGGGCACAGAAAAATCAATGAACATGGTGGAAGTATATGTATTGATGCTTCAGAAAGTTAATGTCCAAACATAAGTGAATCTTGACATGTCACCATAGTGCACGAATTTCATTTTCAGATTCTTTAGAATTTAGCATTTACGAATGACTAGTTGGGAACAATAGCCCCACAGGTATTCACAAAAATCATACTTTCTTATATCAAAGAAAGAAAAGTCTAATGTACTGCTCATTCCATGCATAGCTGCAAAATCATACCACATACGGTATCACTTTAAAGAGGAAACACACTTTCTATTAATACTAAACAAAGCGATGATTATGCCATGCCAAGATAATCGACCAAACTTGAGTTTCCCAGAGTTTTTTGAGGGGTTTATAAACTTGGGCTAGGAGTGGGGGTAGAGAAAGGTGCATGGCGGAAAGGGCTTGGGGTTAAAAAATGAAAACGAGGAAGTCTAAAAGAGCAGGCGTGGATCCCCCCGCTTATTCACCGGCTGGCTGAGTCGCCGCTAAATATTTTCTCACGAATTGCCCCCCCCTCCTCTAGCTGCCGCCGGCTGGATCCGCCCCTGTAAAAAAGTAGGCCTATCACCAAGGGAGAGGAAGAGACTAATACATGAAACAGGGGAGAGGGGACTTCGGGAGGGAGGGAGAGAGAGAAAAATGTTTGAAGGACTTGGTGGAGGGAAATATTTTTTAAATTATAATTGTTTCAGTTCAAAATAATGATAACTTGAAATTGAATGGCCTTAGATGTTGCTGGGATGGATATTCAATTTTCGGTGCTCTGTAGTTGCCAGTTGTTTCCAGCATTATGTTTTTTCCCATCTTTGGAAAGATTACCACCCCTCCCCTCCTTTTTCATAAATTTCTGAATACGCCACAGTCTTCGGGGGTGGGGGCATAGGCCTAACACCCCCCTCCCCGGCCCCCAGCCCCGAAAAAAAGCTCTGAAGGCAAAGAAGCATTAATATTTATATATTAATGCACATGCAAATTCAAGTATGACGTCATCATTTAGTGATCAAGATGGCGAGTTCCATGACGAAGATTTTCCGGTCTGCTGTAAAGGTAATCAAGTTTTACAATAATGTTGAGGATTTTAGGATCATTTCAAGTGTGATTTGAACTACGTAACTAGAGTGGTAAATTGTGGTCAGTTTCATTTCACTACTTGGAGATAACATACGTTTTACGGGGTAAAAATATAAAATTACAAGGTTGAATATTTTCTGTTTGACTTGACGTGGGCCGTGGGTTGACTTCACTTGCCCGTCCCCGGAGTCCGGGCCATCGCTGCGGTGCCGCGCCGCTCCGTATGGCTAACCGTCTGCTCCGTTCCGCAGTCGCAGAGACCATCGGCATAGCCATAGGCGCTAGGCCTAGATCTAGTAGTAGTAGTTAGGTTAAGGTTTAGGTTTAGGTTTAGGTGATAATATGAAATATGATATTGGTATCACCTAGCCTTAATTGGTACCCTGCATACCCCAATGGGAAGAAAGGGGAAAGATTTCCTTTTGGCTTTGCGACGGCAACCCCATACCCAACACGTACGTAGAACTTTCCGATTGAGCGCTGTGCACTAACTTTACTAAGACTAAGTTCACGATCTCTCTCTCGCTCTCTCTTTCTCTCAGCCAATGAGATTGGCGGAGCAGCTTGCCTTGAGCGGCTTCGAATTTAAGTGAGAGAGGGCCTACTTAACTTAAGCGCAACTTAAGTGCAATGGCAATGCCAATACGTAATATAACACACGGACATGCCTAGAATCTAGTCTCGAGAGGTCTGCCGGTATACAGAAATAACTTTCTGGTATGGGTCATTCTTTAATAAAACTGACATTTGTCAACATTCCCCATACACAGACAGTAACCCATACGGCTCACACAACGGGGGGAGATTGAGCCGATTAGGATGCCGGGGCCCGTTTCTCGAAACCGTCATAAGTCTAACTTCTTCACTAAATCAGTGTTAGTACCGGTAAGTTACTTGTTTGCTACGTGTTTCACGAAGCCCTCTCTGCCAAGATCAAGGACTACATCCTGACTAAGTAGTTATGACGCCTCCGACACCGTCATAACTTTTTAGTCGATGAGCAGCGCCATGACATGTCATTGATAAATAATGTGTAGACTATGGCTGGCAAAAAGGACAAGAAAGCTACAGCTATGATCTTTCTTCACATTCACTTTTTATCATTTTTTATATTTGAAAGTCTTATGAAAATATGCCATGTTTATATCTAAGGCTTTTCCCACTTAACTAAACTGATTATTCACGTTAATTTTCACATTGTAAAATCCTCGAAGGGATGGGTAATCTGCCACGGCAGGCGAGCCATAGTCAGAAGTGTATTCTCTAGTTTTCAGACCCATATTAAGTTCGGGATAAATTCTATCTTCAAATGTGTAAACTGAATACCGGTAGTTTAAAACATGTGTTTTAACATTTGGAATGTTGAAGTTTTGTCATTTCAATATTGTGCTGATGCCTAAAACATTGGACAAAACTTTCATAACATCGTATTTTTACTAAGAATAATTTAAGGGTGTATTTTTATAAACTATCAAATGAAAATATCCGGGGGGTACCCATTTAAAAACGAAACTGATTCACCGGTCATGAAATGAAATACTCACAATTATATTTTACAAGTAATTCTATGGTATAATCTACTCAAATTTTGAAATATATTGCATCTCTTATTCCCTGGTACCATTTTCAATCTGTTTTAGTCCTAATTTATTTAAATAATTGCAGTTTTCCTAAAAATTACTTTTTTAAAAATCCGGTGGAATTGCGACTAAGGCTATATCTTGGCTCCTCTTCTCGCCGATAGTATCGATTTCACGAGATGTCTAGCTAGTAAGCTCTTCATGAAACGGTTTAGGAAGATCAGAGACATCTCCGTAGTTGGCAGATAAAGTTATGACTGTCTTGTCGTTGGTTTCGAGAAACGGGCCCCAGCAGCCTTCACTGGAGCATCACATCTTGTCAGGTTTCTACGGATGAATCCCAGGATCTTACTTGCTTCATTTACGACATGGTTGATGTGGTTGTTCCAGGACATGTGGCTGGATAAGTGGACTCCCAAATAGGTGGTCTGTTTTACAGATGATACTAGGTGTACACTGTGCATACTATATGTGAAGGCCTTTGGTTGTCTACTCCCTGTTACTTGCATGGTTTGGCATTTAGATGGGTTGAAACTCGTTTGCCATGAAGAAGACCATTCCTTCAGAACATCAAGATCCTCTTGAAGTTTGGCTTGGTCTTCGTTTCCACGGATGTGACGAAAGAGGATGCCATCATCAGCGAACAATTTGATCTTTGTTTCCGGACTTACTCGATCTCCAATGTCGTTAATGTATAGGAAAACATGAGCGGGTTGAGTACGGTCCCCTGCGGCACTCCAGAGGAAACGGGGATCGGTTGGGATATTTCGCCATCTACTAGTACTTGCTGACTACGTTTAGTAAGCCAGGTGTTAATCCATCAGGATCATATCTTGTATTCCGTAATGATTTATTTTACGCAAGAGTTTGGGGTGAGACACCGCGTCAAAGGCTTTACTGAAACCAATGTCTGCATGTCAACCTGACTATCAGGAGCTTTGTCGAGACACACATGATTTCTTGCATTGTATTTACAAGTTGAGTTCCCCGAGCAGCCTATTGAAAGAAACTGCTCACACTTCAACACCAAAGATATGTCACACTCATATCTTACCTACGTAAATTTTAGAAGAAAAAAAAGTTAATGTTAAAAGGAAATGTTTATGATTTTTTTATATTCATCTTATTTCTGTAATACTAAAAGGATGTCTCTGTGAGATAAATCCTTTTAGTTGTGATATGTGATATGATTTTACAAATGGTTCTTTTCATTCATTGTCATTGCAGCTTTCCAAACACCACAATTATGGCACTCAGCGATGCTTCTCCGCTACAGCTGTTACAAACCAGGTACCGGTATTAGTTAAAGATAATGTGCTTTTTGTAAGAATACATGTACATTCATTTCCTTCCATTGACACCTGAAGTCAAAACTGTCCTTGTGGATGCCTAATATAGGTCACCTGTCTATAGTGGCCACATCTATATTGTCTTCCTTCAGGAAGAAATATGTCTTGTAGAACCCTTTAGAAAAAGCCACCTTTGTATATTGGCCACTTATCCTGTGTCCATTTTGTGGCCTGGATAGACAAGTTGGACTGAATATGGGAGTATAGTTTTATGAATACCACTAATACCAGTACTTATGAAAAGAACCACTGAACCAGTACTTTGAAAAAGACAACGATCACATGATATCAACAAATATTTGACGAGATAAAACTTTTATTTGATCTCAGTAGATAAATATAGAGTTGTGTGGATCCTTGTTTAATTTTGTGTTAAGCAACCACTTAGTACTTTTTAATAATATCCCACAAGAAGCAATGCGGGCTGCTTTTAATCAAGGATGAGATCGGTAAACAATAATTCATTTCTACCTTCTTTTTTTTTTAACCTATTTAATTTCTGTATCTGTGTTCTAGTCCGATGATGTAAAGACAGTCACTCTGATTCCTGGCGATGGTGTGGGACCAGAACTCATGCAGTCAGTAAAGGAGGTCTTCAAAGCCGGTGGTGTGCCTGTGCAGTTTGATGAAATCTTTATCAGGTAAGGACTAAATGAAATATCTGAACATTTTGCCATGCGCATTGGAAAGTGCAAATGGAAATGGACCTGTTTATGTATGTATCAGCCTTTCCACACACAGCTAAAATTCATCGTATCTAGAGCTGATTAGTTTAAAGCGCTTTAGCGCAACAGCTTTAAAGAGCTTTAAAGAAAATGTTCCCTGTGTGAACATCGTTTATACGATGTTCGGATAGATCTGGTCGCGATTCATATGCCCCTAAAAGCAGGCTGCAGATACGAAGTGCGTATCTAGAGAGCTTGACATTTTGTGTGTGAACGGTTATACGTGTTTAAACTGGATGGAGCGCGCGCTTTCTTTGATATGACCTGACTTTTTGGCTTCTCCGCATCCGGTGTATTAACAACATGCAACTCGCAACGTCGCATACAGCTTTCATTAGTGTACTATTAATTATCCACGCGGCTTACTGTCTTATTACTAATTATTTAATTTCATCTTTTGATATAATGTCGGAATCGAAATTAGGACGTGGGTCTGTATGGGCAGGAGACCCTGGTGGTGTTGGATTTGTGGGGGCAAAAGAAAATTCAGAATCAGATTGCCAGTGCTGGCTCCAGGAATAGAGACATTTATAAGAGCCTGGCAGAACAACTTACGGACATGGGGTTCAATCCCGTCCCTGGGACAGGGTTCGGGACAAAATTAACAGGTCGAGAGGCGACTACAGAAAAATCAAGGACAAGGAACGCAAGTCGGGAGATGAAAAGAAGTTTACAGTCTGTAATTTTGTTTTTAGGTAAATATAAATTGAAAGCAAGAGTCAAAATTGGTAATACAGGCATACATACATTATCATAATTAAGAAGACGTCAATGGCAGTCTATAATTGAAGGAATTTAACGAGAGGAAAATGAACTATAGTCTCTAGCATCTTCTCTCTTAAATAGCGCCAATCTGCCTGATAGTACATACAATGCGCAATGGCCCTACTGCGCATATTGAGAGCAGTGAATCTCGAACGATCGCACCAAAATATTCTGTGTGTGTAAGATGTTGTATGTAAAGCTGATTAGTTTAAAGCGCTTTAAACTAATCAGCTTTAAAGAATTTTACCCGTGTGTGAAAAGGCTGTATGTACCATAAAGGTTCCCAGCTATCTTTGACATCGGGGAAAAGAAGTTCCCTCTAATAACAATCAGGGAAAAGTCAGGGATTTTGAGAAAAATCCTCAAATAAGATAAAAATCAGGGAATTTTATTGGCCCTATAGGAAAGTACTCAGCCTCTTATCTTTCGTCTTATGTCCAGAATGAGAATGGAAGACAACTCAAACTGGAAATAAGTTAAGTCAGGATATTTTGTCTCCATAATATGCTGGGTGGGTACCCTTCACACATCAGTGAAGCAGGAGTCAATTTCTAATTTTCACACTGAAAGTATGAATTAGCTTTTCTATTCTGTTAACCCATTGCTTTTAGAAACCTGAGGACTCCTCTATTTTTGCCTATGAGAATGAGAGAATTCAATAATCAACTGGTTAACAAATCATTTATGTTGTGTTCTTTGAACCCATCAATGAGGTGATGGATCATCGAAATGATGAAGTGGTTGACTCTCTGAAGAAGAACCATCTGGCCGTCAAAGGAATCATCCCCACAACTAATGTAATTTTATAAGACAGATTTTACAGTATAATCCTAACTACATTTATCATATTTACATCATAAGTATTCTTAAAAATCTCATTGTGTTATCTGCACCCACCAGTGAGGTGATGGACCATGAACATGCCGGCGTTGATGAAGTGGTGGAATCCCTGAAGAAGAACCAAGTGGCCCTCAAAGGAATCATCCACACACCTACTGGTGGCACAGGACAACTCCAGACACTCAACATGAAACTAAGGTTTGTTCAAATCTTCAAACTAACAGAGTAGAAATGTATTTAGGTATTGACAAAACATTCTTCTTTCTTTCTGCACTGTTTAATGATATTGATACCATTTTGTATATGAGAAAGAGGGATATGTGTTAAATTTTTCTTTCTCTAGCCTGACTGCCATCAAGTGTTTGCAACATTTCTATGTAACCCATTTTGCATTTTCTACTCCTAGGGCATCTTGTAGATCTTTTTCTTCTCCATGTATAATAAGTGATATATTTGTTTTGCTTTAATTGAGAATAGACCTGCATTTATTTTATGACAAAGATGGGCAAATTCTAATCTATCTTTAATTTGAGATGATACTATTTTGTATCTTACGTAGCTGTATTCCCAAACATGCTTAATATTAAGTGATCGTTAGGCAAGGTGAAACTGTAGATAAAAGGTCTTTTCTGAGGACAAACACACTGGACAGGGATTCAAACTTTATACGTCTTGATTTGGATTGAACATCATTCTATGGTCCCCATGATACTATCAATTATCTGTTTTTCTTCCTGTTCATCGTACAGGAATGAGCTGGACCTGTTTGCAAATGTTGTCCGCTGCCGTACAATCCCTGGTGTGAAGACCAGACACTCCAATCTGGACTTTGTGGTCATCAGGGAACAGACAGAAGGAGAGTACAGTGCACTTGAACACGAGGTAAGGGATTCAAGTCCCTGTTAGACTTCTTGCGTGGTATGAATCCTATTCCTAAAGGAAGCAACTAAGATATTACAATTGTCACACTTGCTTGCAGTTGTGGTTAATCAAGCATAGCATTCCCACTTTAATGTAGATCTTTTTAGAAATATGGCTGAATTAGGAGCAAATACTGTGCAGCCTGACAACATACAGAGTTGGCTCATCAGGCAGACTTTAAAAATAATATACTTCTAGCATCCTTAGACTTGTCTACCTGATGGCCAGTGCAGTGGTCATTAATTTTTTGCAAAAGTCTGTGATAGCTGCCATTTTATAGTTGGCATAAGAATGATCATTTATGAAGTCTCATGATGAGGATATTGAAATAATGTGAACAAGATTAATCATTGTTTACTGTAATATGGTGCTGTGAGTATGCTTGCTATTGTTATAGTCATCATTATATCACATAACTTCTTGTTTATCTTTGTATAGAGCGTACCAGGGGTTGTAGAATGTTTGAAGATCATCACCAGAGCTAAGTCAGAAAGGATTGCCAAGTTTGCCTTTGACTATGCCACTAAACATGATAGGAAGAAGGTCACTGCAGTACACAAGGCTAACATCATGTGAGTATTATTTGAACAACTCACTCCTATATTTTTGAAAAATTGATATTCTAGTTATTTTTTGTGTCAGAACAAATTGGAAAGTTGTCTGCCACTACGTCAGAGAGACATTAACGATTCAGCCAATTTTAAGAGCCTATACCTATAGTGATTACAACATTTGAAAATTCATAACTTTCTCACTTTTTGTCTGATTTCATTCAAACTTTCACTAGTCTACTTCTCTGATTTTTCTGCTTTCCTCTAGAGCAGTTTGTTATCAAGGATAGATTCCCCTTTAATGTAAACTTATACCTTTCAAACTGTCTATTTAAATTTCTTGTACTACAGGAAGCTAAGTGATGGGCTGTTCCTTGAGAGCTGTCGTCAGATGTCTACCCTCTACCCCAAGATAGAGTTTGATGCTATGATTGTTGACAACACCTGCATGCAGCTTGTCTCCAACCCTCATCAGTTTGATGTCCTGGTCACGCCCAATCTCTATGGCAACATCGTTGACAACCTTGCAGCAGGTCTAGTGGGCGGGGCTGGAGTGGTCCCAGGAGAAAACTTCTCAAAAGATTATGCGATCTTTGAACCAGTGAGTCACATGTTTGTCTGTGTGTTTGTTTGTGTTGTTTTCTAAATGTTATTCCAAGGTATCATATTGCTTCATCTGGATATTCAAGTGATCTGTTACTTCTATGTTATATAATGATTAACGTTTTGTTTCCAAAGCTTTGTACCTGTATGAAAGTGTGATTTTGATTTGTATGTCTTGTGTTCTTTAAACTTCTTGTTAATTTTCTTTTTTTATTTAATCAATGATCCTATTTTGTGACAATTTTTACATCGTAAACCTTGTGCAATTAGTCCCTGGACTACTACTTTGTAGTTCTAATAAACCAAATTGAATTGCATTGAATTGAATTGAATTGAGTTGAAAATTTGTAAGTCACATAGGTGAAGTGGAATACAAATTGCCAAAAAGGCAATTCTATATTTCCTGGGTACAAATGATAATTCTGCCATGATATCAATTTAATGTACAATTCTGTTGCACACACACTGTCAATAAGTGCTCTACTGTCAGTTCATATCACTATTAAACCAAAATTCCTTTGTTCTTCCCTGGACAGAAATTTGTATCTAACCCTAATAACCCATCCCTCAAACCTAACCTGAAATTCAATCATAACCTTTGCTCCAACTGTATATCTTTGACAAAAATAAAGCCTGTAGCAATTTCTGCTGGAGCAGATAGTGGATTTCCTAGTTTCCGCTGTGACCGTATTTATTCTAAATATGTTTATTGATGTACATCCAATATCTGGTGTCTTTGAATTGCTGTTCTTTTGTTTGTTTGTCCTGTGTTCATTCATTTTCAGGATGTATTCTTTGATGCAGTACTATGTTAAGTACTTCAAGATGTGTTGCATGTATGAAGTTTTTCTACTGAAGATAATGAGTTCCTACTTGTCAGCAAATGCTAATCAAAATATTTTCTTTTCTTTTCTTTTCTTTTTTGTGCAGGGAGCACGACACACCTTCTCCCAAGCCCAGGGTCGAAGTATTGCCAACCCTACCTGTATGTTGCTGACTGCTGCTAACATGCTCAAACATCTCAAGTGAGTAGTGATCTTTAAGCTCCTCAAACTCTATGGTGTCTTCAAAGATGCAACACATTCTCTAACATTGTTGCATGGCTAGGCAAATCCAAGCTGTTTTGTCCCATACATTACCAATCATATCTCAGATTTCAGTATGTCTGATATCTGTATGAAACTGGTAGCCCAACTGGAGCTTGATTAGGACAAAACATGAAATAAAATGATATTATGTCAATTTATGTTCACAATTCCATACAATTCAATAATATTTAGTAACATATGCGACATGCCTTGGACTTAGCCAACTACAAAAATACAATATTAATGAAAAGATGATGTCACTGTGTTCCAATAAACAAGAAACTAGAAGAGAAGTGGGGAGGTGCGATGGCTCAGTGGTAGAGCAGTGGTCCCGTAATCAGGAGGTCCAAGTCAATGGGCTCGTGCCCTTTAGTAAGGCATAAATCTTCATTACCAAGTCCCTCGGAGAGGACATAAAGCCGTCGGTCCCCTGGTTGCTTACTTACAAGCATACACATGCTTTCTTTATAGCAGTCAGGTAAAATAAACAAACCAACAAACATATTAATGTATCCTTATTGTGGCATTCTTACTTTGTAAAATTTGTTTCACAAACACTGTTGATTTAAATCAAAGACAGAAGATGTTCCTGTTTTTGTATGAATACATGTTAAGAAGTGCAATGATCTTTGTTTCTGTACAGCCTTGAGGTGTATGCCAAGACTATAACCGATTCAGTTGAGAGGGTCATCAAGGCTGGAAAGGTAAGTCTCTTTGCTGTAATCATATTCCAGTTGGGGAAAATGATAATTGGGGCATCACAATTTCCTAAAAATATGTTTGCAATTGTAAATTTGAGAATTTTTATTCAACAAACAATCATATCTGGTCCAACCCCATTATATATTTAGCAATACTTATTGTTATGACCAAAAGTACAAGGCTACTTAAAGGGAAATCCAACCTTGATAGCAAACTACTCTGGAAGAAAGCAGAAAATCAGAGAAGCATACTGGTGAAGTTTTATTGTAATCACACAAAAAATGAGAAAGTTTTGAATTTTTGAAAGTTGCAATCATTATAGGAATGGGCTCTTCAAATTGGCTGAATCTGTAATGTCTCTGTGATGTAATGGATTCTGACTTATTAATATTCATCAGTCCACCATTAGGACAATAGCTTTGGGCTTCCCGGACAAGCCTGTTAAATTTCACTTGGCTAAGAGAACAAAAAAGTTGTATATTATTAAACCCGTCAGTATTTCAAGACTTTGTCGGCTGTTGTTTGGTTAGGAGTCAGGTCTGGTGGTGTGACTTTGGTACACTATGTCTTGATCCATGTAGCACTTGTAAGTGCATTGACCGTGATTTCTGTTTTCTTTTCGCTTATCAGGTTCGAACTCAAGATCTCGGTGGCTATGCAACAACCCTTGAATTCACAAATGCAGTCGTCAACAACATGAGATAGATAATCATTTTTCTTGCCATTTTCTTAGGAGACTGAGAGGACTTACAGGTTGTTGTGATGAACATGTATTTCAGTATTTATTTGAATATGAAAAGTTAATTTTGTTCTTACTAAAGAGTATTATACCGTATTGAAGAAAGTGTTGAAGTCTGATTCACAAGTTTTCCCAAATGTATAACTGGAATTTACAGTCTTGCAAACAATAAAGGTCGTCAATAAAGTTTCTGGGTCAACAAACATGTAGAATGTACTTATATTATTTATAGATCTATCTGTTTGACAAGAATTGATTTCCTACATATCCCAATGAAGGAGAAAATGTACCTCTTTAGAGGAACCCTTTGAGTTGCATCTTTAATGTTATTTCATATCAATTTTCATGCATGGTTGATATTTTATCAATGCTGTAGTAATATTTCAGCTTGCTGAATTGAAAAAGAAGACATTATTTATACGCACAAATTTATTCCCCTCTACTGTATATAGCATGATGTCTTTTTTGTACTACTGTGTACTACTGTACTTCTGTGTGTGATTCGCATGCATTTTTACCAATGTATCAAAATAGTTTGTATTTCAAACATTGTTTTTCTTGAATTACATGAAGAAGATGATAACGTCCTTGTTGATATTATTTGTAGATTTGCATTCAACGAAGCCGGCATTACACTTGCTCAACAGTAATTTACAGAAAGAAACTAGCCATGCACACATAAATATATAGATAGATGGAGAAATGGAAATGGAATAATATGGATTTTTGCACAATCTCATACACATCTTCTCATTATCAACTCTGAAAAATAACTGAGAATGAAGGAGAAACAGCCATAGTTTCTGTGAAGGCAATATCACAGACGTTGTATTTATTTGTTGTAAAATAGTTCTTGTTGAAGATGATATATTACAAGTATATTGCATTATTGTGATGATAAGGGTCTCACCCTGGTGCTGAATAAAATGTTATTCATTTAAATGCTTGTGGTTTGTTAGTCTTTGTTCAGTTGAGTGTCGTATAACAGCTCTCAATTTGAGAGTGAGTTTGCTCCATGAGTACTGGAGTACTTTGGCATATAAAATATAAATGATGAAGGATATACAAAATGGCAGGCAAAGAGAGAGAGGGGGAATGAGGAAAGAGAGAGAGGGGTGGGGGGAAGGAAGAAAATTCCACTAATGGGACTTCTTGCAATTCAAATGTTGATTAGTATTGAAGGTATCCTATGGCTTGTCCATGATCTTGGGTGAAAAGGAGAGGCACCTTTCCCTTGCTTGTCAAAGCCATGCAGTCCTGAGACTACAGTTGACAGCCAGAGATCAGCCCTCGCCATTGTTTCTCATTCTTTGTTTTCATTGTTAACAAGAATTTCTTACAGACGCACATGTTCATTAACATTTGAAAGGCTACTTACTCTATTTTTGCAATTTTCTTAAACAGACCTTCTAACAGTTAAACGAATGTGCCCATCCAAACGTGAAAGTTCAAATCTTTATCTTAAAGCCTGTCTGCACTAGTTTAGCCAGGAGGGATTAGACCTCCCTGCGTGGTCACTGACAGGTGGTTATCTCATCAAATCAGCTCTCAATTAACGTAAGAAAAAGGGGATCATGGGGGACCAATGGTTACCGCTTAGGCATTGTTTGCTATATAGAGGGCGTAAGTAGCTACAAGTAGTGCAGTCCCACTTTAATTTAGGTTGGTAGAGTATTAATTTTCTTTAATTTGATATATATTTTTATTATATTCTATTGATGGTTTATATGAAAAATTTGAACAATGAAGACTGTTCACTTTTTTTAAAGATACATAATGACAAATTCACAGAGACAAATGTTTACCCCCCCCCCAAAAAAAAAAAAAAATATGAGGCAAAAGTAGTTTTTAGAAACTGTCCCAATTATTGAAAAGGAAGATGGGATGCGTGAAGGGGGTGTGTGAAATGGGGGTGTGAGAGAGAGAAAGAGGGAGAGAGAGGGCGCAGAGAGAGGGTGGGGAGGGAGAGGGGCACAGAGAGAGAGTGGGGCGCATAGAGAGAGAGAGAGAGAGATGAGAGATGGGAGAAACTTTAGAAACATTGTCAATTTCTGCAGTAAATATATGGATAAGAAAATCAGAAATCGAAGCCTACTTTCCTCAGAGCTAGTGCCAGTAACAACATAATTTTTCAATATGGATTGGTGTGTTGAACTTAATTTAAAGTAGCCCCAAATATTTTCTAACTAGAATAAAACTCCCCTTGAGAAAAAATGAAAATCGATGGTTTCTAATTTACTGACGGAAAGGAGAGTAGCCTAGTATATGCCAAGCTTATATACGTAGTTCATATTCTATGCAGATTTTCCAAATTGCCGGCATTGGGAAATTAAATGTATTCAAAGTATTCAAGAGGACTGTCTTGTCACATCCTTTCCCTCCCTCCCACCCCCCACGACCACTCTGACAACCCCCTTGACTTTATTAGAGGTCAGCGAGGCCAAACACTAATCCCGAATTCCAATACTGTAACCGACCGTTGCAGACGTTTCCAAGGGAGGTGCGTGTAGTATCTAAGGAGGAGGAGCTTGAGAGTGAATGTGATTACATCTATGCGTTCAGCCATACGATATTAATAGCTGCATCAATCATCAGCGTCGGTGTGTAACATTATACTCAGCATATGTTATTAGTATTTGCTAGCATACCAAGCGTGTGATGAATTTCATGACCGTCGCAGCTTGCCGCTAATTTCTTCGGTTTCTCTGTATCTCGCCAATTGTTAAAGAGCCTTGCATTGTGAAAGCCGGTATATTGCACCTGTCCCTTGCCTGGCCTGAATCTCTGTACACAATACAATGAGGCTGCAAAACTGTGGATGCGATGGTTGACAAGGAATATTCACACAAGCAGCTCAGAGTCAGATAGCCTGCTGAATTCGAAGCTTGTTCGTTCGCGACTTCGATGGGGAATTTCCCCGTGTCATCTGTTGGTAGCTTGGATATCTAGTTTACAGTTTCATCTCGCTCTACAAATACTGTTCTAAGCAAGATAACGTAACGGCGCGGTGAGTGCTATTAACACAAGTGTAACTTCTTAAGATGGATAGGAATGGCATCACATGAATGACCCTTTTCATGTTCTTGAATTTAATCCCATTCTTGGTAGTACAGTAGTAGCCTCATTTCGCATTTATGAATTTTATTTTTAAATGTTCAATTCAAGATGTGTGTATTAGTATTTGATTGAAAAATAAGTAAATTGTTAAAAAAAACAACGATGGGTCTCATGTTAAATGATCGAGTCCCATATTATTATTATTAACCATTAATGTGTGTTGATCATAGCCGTAGGCCGGGCCGTAGGCCTACAGGCGATGTGAAGCTATTCTGATTGGAAGATGACTTACAAGATAGTAGATCATCGATCTTGCCATTTATGGCTGCTCAGTGACTAAAGTGCTGCATGAGTGCATGCATGTACACTGTAGATCAACTAGAACTTAAAGTTTTAAGTTTACAAGTGCTATATACAACACGTACTGTACTCTGTAGATCTATACAGGATATAAAATCTGTTATCACTTAGATTTATTGTTAATAAATTATGCTCTTTCTGTTTGTTTATTAAAATTGGCAGCCGAAGCCAAGTTCAAGACTCGAGACAGTGATATTTATGTTGACTAAGAGTAAGACTCTGTTACAGTGTTAGTCTGTATATAACTATAAGGGGTCAGTTCAGCAAGTTCCAGACTTCTGAGTGCTTACACTATCTTTATCCCAACAAACTATTTACATGTAGGTCATGCACTAAACTTACAGATCAAGGAAACTTTGTGATAATGGAAACCACCATAAGGATTATTAGGTGCCAGGACACGTAGAAACAAAATGGCCACCAACCGACCCCCGGATCCTCTCCCTCGACCCCGAGGGGGAGGAGGAGCTTCCCTCAGCTCCACCTTACCCATAGACAGACCAGGGAGTCTCCATGTGAAGATGGATGAAATGAAGGAGCACATCACAAAACTCAAGAAGGAGCTGGAGACAGAGAGGATCTCTACGAAGCGACTCAAGCGTGACAAGGTGGCGGAGCTGCGCAACGTCAGGAGTGAAGAGCAGAAGAAGTCTGCAGAGGCTCTGGCAAGCCTCAGGCTCAAGCTGGAGGCAGAGAAGATGAAGGAGCTGGAGACTTTGAGGGAGTCCTTGCTGAAACAGATGTCATCCGAGAGGAGTAAATTGCTTAAGGAGAAGGATGCCTCGATGAAGTGTCAGGAAGGACAGCAGAGAGAGAGGGAGGCAGTCCTTCAGAAAACAAAAAATCAGGTAAATAAAGAGAATTATAAAACAAACAAAAGGTCATCACCTAAAAATGGGGGCACATTCTTGAACTTCTCTACTCCTTTTGAGTTTCAGGGGGATGCATGAGATGGTTGTGCCACCCCTTCCATCCACCAGTGGTTTATAGGTGACATTATAAATTAATATATTGGAATTTCATTCTGATGGCTCTGAGCAGAGGATGTGCCAAATTGCTGTAAACATCAATAATAAATTTGCCAGTCAGAACTGGGCTTACCCTATAAATGTGCTGCAGAGTATTTTCAGAACAAATAATTGCAATCAGTTTTGTTTTTTGTGCTGATTAACTTCATAAAGGTGAAAAAGAGGATTTGAATCAAAAATTTGAGTCCATTCCAAAAGTGTTATGATGATTGTTTTTAATGGAATTGCCCGTAGTGCAAATTTGAGATTTACTGATTCTAGATAATGAATTCCAATTTACACCAATTTTTGATTGTTGAAATGTCATTCTGCAGTACTTAATAGAGGCTAAAGAGGAAGCTAGGAAGTTGCATGAGGCAGAGAGAACCCGCTTCCTGAATGAGACGTCTGAACTAAGGAGTATCAAGAAGAAACTAGAAGCGGACTTGGAAAATGCGATGGCAGCAAACAGAAAAAATGGCAGCGAGCTGCGGAGAATCTCAGAGGAGCACGGCCGGGAGATGGATCAGCTGAAGAAAGATGCTCGGAGAGACATTATTCGTCTTGTAAGTGCATTCTGAATTTCTGACATTATTTGAAAGAAATAATATATTAATATACTGTAGTGCCTATGCATAAATTTGATATATTCCGGATGTACATGTACAGTGTAGCCAGCTTTATTTCATATTTTCATGATGGATCAACTAAGCAAAGCTAGTCACAAGATATTATTCCTCTTGTAAGGGCAATGTGCTATTATATTTTCAGAAATCATACTAGATATCAAAATCTTAGTATAGTGTACAAAATGTTATAGCATACAATTTTTATATGACTGCCTGTAGTTGAAATGGCTTGATTTTGCCATTTTCAATTTGTGTTTTTGCCTTTCATTAGATCACAATTAATACAATGTTATATATTTTTATTAGTTGTAATGAGAAAGTGTCCAATCTTGGTGCAAGTTCCATATCAAAAAATGAACTGTCTTCCTGATATGAAAGCGCTTTGAAACTTACATTAGCATGTAATATTCCTTTTCTAAACCAGTTGTTTAAAATTTTGTTCAAAAGTGTATGGTTTGATTCTAAATATGTCCTATAGTTTTTCACCAAAATAACATTAAATTTGTGTGGACTTGTGTTTTCACTGAGATAATATAATCAGCCATTGGAATTTGTTTAATAGCAGTAAAAAGATCTAGTATAATGATTTATTCCTATACTGGTTTATCTCCGTAAAACATTTTTTTAAAGGGGGAAAAGAAATAAAAGAAAAGAATACCTTCCACCATGCCAGAGAACACATACTAATGCACCTGGCTCAGCTCAAGATCAGAGTGACATGGCTTATCACTCTGTAATCAGCTTAAACATGTTGATGTACAAGTGTTTGCTGAAGAATAGCTCTCCAGTTGTAAATGTATAGATACCCCCTGGTCTTATATTTGTTTGCAATCTGCATTTGAAAGGAGAAATTTGTTCCAGTACTCTTACTATGGAAAGATCGGCTTGTTATACGTGACATGGGTTATATACACACCAGAGGATTGAGTAAACCTTGTTTCTGGTCCAATAAAAGTAAGTTTACTCGACTACCAGTGCAGTCTTCGGAAGGCAAATCAATCAGAAAACCAGAACTCCTTGTGTGCTGTCTATTCAATCTATTGAAGACTTTGATTGTGAGCGCTTACAAGTGCCCCGTTATGATGCACAGTACGTCAAGTAGTCTTTTGTATGTCATGAAAAAGACTCAATTAATCCCTCTTTTCTGTAGAATACGTTGGTCCTATTATTAGACCAGACTCAATTAAAAGGGGTCATGTTTAAGGACCCCATGATTGTGGGAGATGTGTATTATTGATTTCCGTCATGCTTGAATAGGGGTCAGGTTACCATAATATTGTTGTAGGTTATTGGATATAACTTAGTTTAGCATAAATGATGTGCTTTAATACTTACTGTACAATGAATTTGAGAGAACTGCTTTGTGATATACAATTGTGTGTATTGCAAGAATCCTATATATTACACCCTGTGCATTTTTACAGTGAAGAATTATTTGCAACATTGCAACATATTTGAGCATCAATGTTTGTGAGTTACATTTACATGCACTTTACAGTTCAAGAGTAGCCATTTTTTTATTTATGTTTATCCATTGGAATGTGCAAAAGTGTTTTGTGGCCTCTCTGTCAGTCTTCTTCCCCAAAATTTGACACTGATCAGTGGTGATTTATTATGATGTAGCAGGGCATATATAATTACATCCCGATTTATGTTAACAGTTCTGATGGTAAGATTGAGACCATACTATACTGCCAATATACTCGCCATAAGGACACCTTAGACTTGCTTCTCACAATCTTGGGCTATTAACAGAACCTTAACTGTTCAAATTTATGTAGAGCATTCCTGAGTGCAATTTCTGATGACATTTCCATGCCAGTCTGTGTTCTCTTGTAAGGTACCCCTGCTGTTCCTTTATTAAGCCAGAAGGCTGGCTGTAACCATGTTAAACAAGACCCTAAGCAACCATCATGACCCCATGACCTTCTATTGTAATTTGATCGTCAAAACTTAAAGCAAGGAGATGCCTTAAGCTTTGACCCATTAAACTTTTGACAGGAGGCAATTGTATTCTTATTGTCAATGCAATATTTTCCTGTTCAGTATTTTGTAGTTTAATATCTTGAATGCATAAAACTAAGGATAGGTTCAATATATTATGGTCTGAATGCACTTTGCATGAAGCATGAAGTGTAGCTATGGTAAACATTGTCCATAGCAACCATTTTGACCTTGTTAACCACACATATTTGAGTTACTCTTACCTTTTCGCATTAACCTTTGGAGAATAGATGATGACTACAGTGTGTACCTTTTTTGACAATGGCATTTTTCTGAAAACAATTTTTTTGCGGTTGAGGTTTTGAATGCATACAAATAGACATGCATGCATTGAAGTGTGAATGCCTTCAGCAACACCAGAGAGCTGTAAGTAACCATGGTAAACAAGGTCCTTAGCAACCAACAATGACCCCATGACCTCCTTCTATTGTGCTTGTAATTGGGTAGTCCAATGGCACAGAAGAGTTGCTTTTTGCTTCACACATATTTTTAAAAATCAGATTGGGTGACACTTCCCTGTTTACAAAAGTTTTTGTATAGAAAATATTCTGTGGGCCGTAATTCACAAAGTTGAATGCATCAGGTCAAATAGGGCTTTGTACCATTGTAGATAATGTTCATGTATTTTCTGCTATGAATACAGGGTTATTTCCAGCAATAAATAGAATTGTCACACTTGCTTGAGTGTTGTGAGCGCTGAAAATAGAGTTGCAATATGATTTTATCAGTCGAGAGCCAGAAGGATGTTAACTCATATACTCTGAAATAAATAATGACCTTCTGGATCCAACAGATGGTATGAGAATTCAAATGGGAACTGGGTGGTTTCTGTAGCTTGCTATGAAGCAAAAGGAAACAAGATACTTCAGAAATTGATTGATTAATCTTTAAATAGATGTGAAAAATATTCCTATTTTTGTTTTGCTTTTTAAAGGAAACATGGAATTTATATTTTAAAAGACACAAGTATGTACAAACCTATTCTTTCACAAATGAGAAATTGATTTAATGCATCAGTTCCAATATTGAGAGTTAAGAGATTGTTACAATGATCACAGCAATCACTATCGTAGAATTATCAAGATGTTTATCTTTATTCCTTTTCAAAGGAATGTATTGAGACCTGATCGTGTGAACTTTGGAACTCTTAATATGCCCTTTGATCAAGGTACAAAAGATCAACAAAGTGTTTAACTGAAGAATAGCTTGTCTGTTGAGAGCTTACATTACAAGTTTGTTTACGGGTGACAACATAGCTTGAGTATACTTTAATTTCCTCAATTTGTAAGTATGTTTATATGTTCTTCGTCTCTACTTTTGAAAGATGTATTTGTATTATATATTTTGGGTAGTTTTCAGATTCAAATTAAGCATGAATTATACAGAATTATAGATTTGAAATCAGTAGTTTTAAGCTGTTTCATGATATCATATAGGTGTATATGTGCACATGCTTTGTTTACTTGCCTCCATACATGTAGATTCATGTACATGTATGAAGCTATAATTTATATTATCTTAAATAATTTCATTAACAGGTTTAGTTATTCATACTATTCCTTTTGCAGTTAGCTATTGCAATATGCAAATGCCATATTTTGTCATCTTGATTGTCTTTATAAAAACCAGTGTGCATGTGGAAGTTTTCATAGATTTCTTGAGGAATTGGAATTTCTTTTAAAATAAAGCAAATGTTGCTGAAAGTCTTCTGCATGTTTCATTTTTCAAAACCTTTCCCCGAAAGGTACCTGAATGATTGTGTAATTAAATTTTGTTTTGAAATGTAATATAACTATTTACTTTTTTTAAATGAATGTAAAATGAACAGTTTCCTCAAAACCAATAATGAATATACTTTGCTACAGAAGTTGAAGATCACAGTATCTTCAAGTATACTGTATTGAGATTTGCTATTCATGTTACCGGTATGCCTTCTGTACTTCTATCACAGGTTGATGAGTTGAAAACCAAACAGCGTGTGATTGCTGAACTGGAGAAGGAGCTAGGACAGCAGGCAGGCTATGCGTTCAAGCTCCAGGCGGAGAAAGACACTCTCGGACAGGAGCTCAACCTTGCCAAGATGGCCGACACCTGGGAGAGGAGGAGTCAATCTGTGAGCAGGAGTACGTCCAGTAATGGTTTTTCACCGGACAGCAACAGGAATGAAGTGAGTAAACTGTGAAGGATGCTAGACTGTATAGTGTATAGTAAACCTACACAATGTGTATCCTGCAGAATACATGACCACTGTTACGGATGGTTCCATTTAAGTAATCCCATTGGCATGGTGGTGGCAGCGGTGGGATTTATGAAATGAATGATGAATTGAGAGCACACAGTTTGATTTATGTTACATCCCTCATGTGGGTTTGTTTGTATGTTAATTGTTTGTACCTGACTGCTAAGAAAGCATGTGTATGTTTGTAAGTACGTAAATAGGAGACGTACAGCTTGACATCCTCTCCGAGGGACTTAGAAATGAGGGTTAATGCCTAACCAAAGGGCACAACCACATCAACTTAGTTTCGAACACGGGACCTCTCGGTTACAAGACCACTGCTCCACCACTGAGCCATCGCGCTTCCCCAGTTTAGTTTATTTTGTTTTGATTGGTTTCAGGGGTGGGATATAACAACCCATGCCTTTGAACAATTGGTGGCTCAACAGAATGATAGGTATATCAAAGACCATTTTACATAATCTTTCTTCTCTATCTGTTCATCATCTTTTCCTGCTAGGATCGGAGGTTGAAGACGACCAGTCCATCTTCACTTAGTGGCACCCCCATCCTAGGGTTCAGAGAGGGTCTGTCTGCCAAACCTAGACCAGATCTGAATAGCTGGTCTAAGAAAGTAGATGCTCCAGTCATCAAGGCTGTAAGTACTTGAATGTCACGGTTATAGAATCACTTATTTTGTCTATATATATATATATATATATATATATATATATATATATATATATATATATATATATATGAATATATACCTCTCAACGTAGGCCAGCAGTCCACAGTCATCCTATTCTTGTAGAAATAAAACCCGTTTAGAAATGGTCACCTACATTATCTATTGTATCCACATTCCAGTTTTTCCCCTCATTAGAGTATTTACGTTTTTGCAGAACCTGTCCACCACCCGCGTTTATGAGCTATATTACTGTTTCCTTTCAATGGCCTTTGTAGACAGGTTTGATACTAATTTCACCTGCAATTCTGTTTAGTAATAATTCATCTTTACAAGAATATTTTGTTATGAAAACATATCGATATTGCTGAAGATAGTGATAACAAAGTAAGGATTAAATTAACAAGCTCTGATATTTCAAAATCCATGATGTACTACTTGTTCATTCGTTATTTGTGAAATCTTCCTGTTATACATGTTCACCTGATACAGAAAAGCCCTGTATCGAGAATCCCCACTCTGTCTTCAAGTCAAAATGGAAGAAGGACTCCCTCTCCTGGTCATGAAATCAGCAAGCAAGGAAACACAGTCCGACACCGGACAATGAGTCCCTTAGTCCCAGACAAAGAGAAAAAGGTATAGTCATGCTAATAGCCTACATTTATTCTGTCATGCAAAAGTGGAACAAGTTATATTAATGTCTTGATGTGATTTTCTAGTGGTAATGTTGTTTAAGGAGTATATGGAGTTTTCATTTAACCCCTAACATGCCGTCGGTGGCAAATCCAACCCCAGATTTTGGGTGTTGAACCATGCAGCTCATTTGATAATGGCTACTTTTTTCTTTCAAAAATATATTTTCAAGATATTTTTGTTCCTTCAGTGTGAAGTTTATTTCAATGAAAGATTTAGAAATACTAGGAATGCTTGATAATGAGCCATTGAAATAACAAAGCTAAAATATGGGTGTATTACAATCTTCTTTACATTGTTTCCTGCAAAGCAAGTGGTCATTTTAAGATAGTTGAATGAGCGTATGCTACACCTTCGTTATACTCAGTGAACACTCTGTTACACCAAATGGTCAACCAATGCAATAATCCTTTCTCTCCCATTTGTTTTCCAATAGCTGAGGATGGCAACATCTCCTCTCAATCATCAGGGAGCAGGGGTTGCCTCGGACATGGCTTCATGGCATGAAGGGGATTTTCCTAGCAACACACCTTCCCGCACTGGTACCCCTGTTTCTGTGCGTTCCATTGACTTGGACAGAGAGGACCTTGAGGTTCAGGTAGGTGTGCCTTTGTCAAGGAATATGGCTTAAAAAACAGTGGCAATTGCTCCCTGGTCAATTTCCTGCACTCGGTGAATTTCGAACTTAAATTCTGGACCATGCCCTTACACTAACCCTAACCGTTACCATAATCAAACTTTAATAAGCCCTAAACCCTAACCCTAACCCTAATCTTAACCTAACCCTAGACATAAATCTAACCCTAAACCCAACCCTTAACCTAACCTAAAACCCAATAGCACCCCTAACGCTATATCTTTGATGGATAAAGTCTGGAGCAAATGTCACCAGAACAAATGTTGGATCACCATTCGGGGCCATTATATCTGTCCTTTCAGTAGTTGCCTATACCTTTATGTCAATCCTCATCTCTCTCTTCTTTCTTTTTTTTCTTGTTTCAAATTTATAGCATTTAATTTCTGGACCTGAGTTGGATGCTGCAGCTTGGATGAAGGAGAAAGAGTTACTTGAAGAACAGGTGAAGGTCCTAAAGAAGAAAGTAAGTTTTGGACTACACATTTCACTACTCTGACATATATTTCAATCTTATGAATTTTCAATTTGATTGGATTATGTCTCTCACATTCAAATATTTACAAGCTATGAGTTAATTATCTGACACATGAAGTATTTCTGGAATCCGTTCCATTCATGCTCTGAGGTCAAATCAGTTGCATCTCCTTGTATTTGAAAATAAACAGTTTTTTTTAGAAGTTCATTAGCCTTCTGGTAGCAGTGAATCTGTCTTTCATGGTAACTACTTTGTAGTGATTAAGCTTCTTGATTTCTGGAGTGGTAGGGCCGCTCTTCCTGGTAGCCTTGGTTGGCAGCTGCTTGTGGAGATCCTTCTCTAACGTAGATTTGTGCGCTGTCTGCTTTGGATGTGCCATGATTGCTTATGTGATGCTTAATGCATATTATGTGTTTTTTTATTCATGATTTGTACAGTTAGCTGAAGTAGAGGAGAGCAAGTCCAAACTGAATTGGTCCCTCCGGAAATCTCAGGACCAGAACGACGATCTGGAGTTTCGGGTCCTGGAACTGCAAGAATTGAAAAATGAAAGAGATGAGAGAGAGCAAAAGAGGGATGACTCCACTTCATCATCAAATGAACAACTCAATGCAATAAATGAGGTAGGGAAAACTTGGTTTTATTTTGATCATCGAGACAAGCAGTTCTGTGAAATTTTTCTGAGAAATCTTTATGTCCACTAACTCACTTTTATTTTGCTGAGCATGGACTTTTGTGTTTATTTAGTTCAGCATGGAATCATTTTACTTTCAAAAGAGCTGGTTGTATAACCTTCCTAAATGTTATACCAAATCATGATGTTCTAATTACGAAAGAAGAAGTTACTCTGCATTACATTGTGTAAATGTTGTTGCTGAAAAATAATTGAATTGTTATTTCTAAATGAACTGTGGAATAAAACATGGTTCTTCTCCATGTCTACAGGCCAAAGACAACAGAGCAACTGAATCATCAACTCTTCCAGATCAACCAAGCTTTGTTTGGGGCATTCATTTTGATACAACTATTGAACAACTCACTGTAAGTCATGAATATATACATGTACATGTACTCGTAGATAACTTACATTTACCATGCTCAAATTTTATTTTTTGATCGGTGGTAGATACATTTGATTATTTAAAAGAGGGAGAGACAGGGAATGGATTAGAAATGAGAAGAGAGTGAGAAGATATAATTGGGAAATGTCTCTTTTGGAGAGAGAGAGAGAGAGAGAGAGAGAGGGGGAAAAAAAGAGTGAGAGAGAGACAGAGCCACAAGGATACATATGGAGATAATCTGGTATACATAGTTGTAATCTAGACAGGGGGTACATCTATGGTTTACATATCTGTGGTTGATAAATATAACCAATGTTGCAGAATGGACAAAAAGCAACAGAGTATGAGAGAATGAAATGAAGTCTTTCGGAAAACAGTAGAAAATTCTTGCCACACACCAAATTTTCAGTTAGCCCCATGTTTTTACAAACACCCTGAAATGTTGGAGATGTTGTTCATTACTGCATGCAGATCCTGTTGTAATTGTACATCAGGATGAATCCATAGAACTGCTCCAGATCCCATGATATTCCAATAGCCTGTTTTTTCACTTTTTTTTCACTTCTTTTTTTCTCAATACAGTATACACACATTTCAGAGCTGAAGCAGAAGCTGGACCAATTAACATGCAAAGAGGTATTATTCATTTTTTTTACATTATATGTTGCCTTGTCACAGCTCATACTTCTAGGATATATAACAGTCGCAATAGTTATCAGTGTTTGTAATTATACATGCTTTCAAGTAAGTTTCGCATCCATGTTAACTTTTTTGTTTCTATTTATTTTTAATTTTTTATTCCTGGCTGAATCCAGTAAAGTATACTGCATTGTACTAAAAGTGAATATGCATATTTTAACAAAACATTATTAGTTTGAATGCAATATTGATGGAATTTTAACTCCTGTAAAACATTTTAAAAGCATTTTGATCAGTTGCTTTAAACTGGAAAGGCACTATATACACAGTATAAAGAATCATTAATTTTCTCATTATCTTATTAGTGTTTAATATTGCTCTTGTCTTGTATTTCTCTGTTTTTGAACTGCAGAATTCATCAGCCAGTCAGGAACAAAAGACTTTCCTCTTTTCCATTTCAAAGGTGCTACAATCAGCTCAAGAGGTAACATTAAGAATAATCTCTCTTTTTCATATTCTATTTCAAACCTGCAGTCTCTTTTCAGTGTTACATATGTGCAGTCTTATGAGATCGAGGAAATATGTGATAGCACGAGCAACATCCTTAGGGGAGCGGTTTTTCTGTTTCCTTTTCCCTCTTTCTGCCGTTTGTTGGGAGCAGGGGTGCTCCAACATATTATGCTCCATCAACAATTGCTCCAGGCATATTATTTCTTCAATACTATGGGGTTATGGGCAGTTTTTGGTCAAGGGTTGAAAGTAAGAATTCAGTTAGTATGGGACATTGATTGCAGAAGCAGGATTTGCCACATCTCCTGTTGCCCCCTGTTTGTTTGCCATTGTTTCTTTGCTTATTATCAGCCCCGTTATTGCCATTACAGATGGCCTTGACAATGTCCCTTTTTATCCTGTCTTCCAGACTATTTCTAATTTTGAAGAGTCTGATCTTGATATGAAACAGAGACTGACAACAATGGAAGAACAGTATGAGACACTAAAGATGCAAACACCAGAAGAGACAGAAGATAACCAAAGATTACAACAGGTATTTATTTGTCAGTCATTAATTTAATTGTCAGTCACTCCTGACGACGGATAGTCAACCTGTTTGAAACGTCGAGCCACTCCTACCATCCATCCTCACCAACCGGCGCTATAGTTCTCCTTAGAACTATAAGCTAAGAAAGATAACCAACAGTCTTTTTCAAGACTACACCAAGAGTCCTTTTCAGGACTCCCCAATCCTCCCTCTCTCTCACATGGTGCAACCGCAAGATTACTGTATGCATACTTAATTATTAAATCACCACTTTACTTATGTCTAAGATCAGGTCATCAGTTTTGTAAAGAGTTGCTAATGACAGAAATCGCTCAGAAATAGCTTGTTAATCGCAGGTTTACATTTGCCCTGCTCTTGCATGTATCTGTAGAATTGCAATTGATATCAAGCTCAAGTGAAGTTGCAATCAATCAGTATCATGCACAACACGTTATACGATAGAGCCCAGATATAGTAGTGAGTATTTTGTCATCAATAATAAAATATGTGGTTTGCTCTAAGGTTCATTAGGTTGGTGGGTTGGTTGGTTTGTTTGTTTTACCTGACTGCTATGTGTATGCTTGTAAGTAAGCAACCAGGGGACCTACGGCTTTAAGTCCTCTCCGAGGGACTTGGTAATGAGGATTAATGCCTCAGGCTTACCAAAGGGCACTAGCGCATCAAATTGGTTTTGAACCTGCACCTACCAGTTATGAGACCACTGCTCTACTCTACCAGTGAGCCATTGCGCTGCACTCATTATAAATCTTTCTGTACACCCTCGGGTGCTCAATATGGCTGATTTGCTTATATCTTTTCAGAAGAATGAAGATTTGAAGAAAAGCTTAGCTAATATGGAGGCTGAAGCATCCTCGTACAAGATACTCGCAGACATGAAGGCTGCTGAAATAGATAAACTCAGAGCAGAGAACAAGCAAATGGTAAAGGAGATCACCAACGTCAGGGCTTCCACACAGACAGAAGAGAGCTATAAAGAGGTGTGTATCGATTGAGACCTAGATTAAATTAGCTTTTGTTTTTCTGTATTTCCATGACTCTCATAAAGTCTTAAGAAACTTAGTACCTTTGATTTTTTTCTGTTTTAAAAGGATGTTGAAGCTGTGGAATCGATAACATTATTGAATTAGTGGTCTTTCAGGAAAAAAATTGCGAGTCTTGTAAGACAACACATACTCCATTATGGAGAGGTGTTGAAGACGGGACTCCATGGGACACCATAGTATAGAAATACAATGTACAACTGTTCAAATGTACCTCACTGGTGCTTTGACTGAGGGGCTAAGACCAGGGTAATAATTTGGGAGGGCCTGGGGTGTCACGGCATGATGAACATGTGTGCTCTAATATGCCATCATTTTCATTATTATTATTATTATTTGCTTTGGTGAAATTTATTCCAGGCTTTAGTTCCTCATATATACAAGGTATAGGTATGGAGTTGCTATGAGATTTGGGTTGCGTTTATTTTTGTGGCTATGGAAAGCTATAGAGTCGAGTCCAGGGTTGAAGATAGAAATCCACCTAATGTTGATAATTGGCTGAATAACAATTTTTGCTGGAACATATGTTGCTTATACACTTTACCTCATGATGCATAGTTTTCTGCTGAAAACCATTATTCCTTGCTAAATGCTTATATAACTGTTCATGGGCTTTAATAGTAGGGAGATTAGGAAAGGTAGCAAGCAAACTGTAGAACATTGCATATTGCAGTACCAATTGGAGATACAGTATATATTTTATAACAATTCAGTCATGGTTTATTTCTTACTTATTCTTTTCAACAGAGAATCTTCGAGTTGGAGAAATTATTGGAGGAGCAGCACTTACACATACAGAGTCTATGCAAGCAACATTCACAGATGGAAAGTGACCTGGAGAAGCATCAGGGTCATATCATACAGCTGGAATATAGGGTGAAAATGGTGAGTTCATTTACATCATTATTTCAACTGCTCTGTAGAGGAGATTCCCTATTTTGGTCGATATAATTTTAATGTAGATTAATTGATTGATTGATTGATGGATGGATGGATGGGTAGATGGAAGGATGGATTTTTAAATAAAGAGAATGGATTAATGGATTTCTTTGTTGATCGTGTGAAGTATGAAGTTGTTTGTGAAAAATAATGAGAGAAAATTACAGAGCTGGAAAATAGTGAGAGAATGGTGAGTTAATTGATTCTGATAATCATGTCAACTGTCCTGGGGAGGGGATTTCACAATGAGGAGATTCCAAATTTCTGTGCATATGTTTTATTTTGGTTAGATTATTGATTGATTTTTAGATGGAGTAATAGAGAAAATCAATGGATTTCTTGGCGATTGTGTGAGATATGAAGTAGTGTGAGAACAAATATTAATCTGACAAAAACACTGAGCTGGAAAAAAAGTAAGATTAAAGAAATACTGAGCTGAAAAATACTGAGAGAAAAATACTAAGCTGGAAAATAGTAAGATAAAAAAATACTGAGCTGGAAAATAGTGAGAGAATAGTGAGCTAAGTCAGATAGATAGTTCCACTTCTCTGTGAAGGATATTCCATATTTAAGTTAAAATATTTTATGTTCATGAAAAAATTGATTGGTAAATGCATTTAGAGTAATAAGAATTGATTGATGGATTAATAATTCATTGGTGTATTCTGTGAAGAGTGAAAGAAAAGAAGTTGCAGTAATACATGTATAAGGATATGAAGCACTAGAAGTAGGAGAACAAGCAACAGAATCAGATGCAGAAAAGAAGAAGGAAAAGAAGTTGATTAGAGATTTAAAATAAGTTGCTAAAGAGAGTAATAAGAATTATTTGATAGATAAATAATTTCATTGGTTTATTCTGTGAAGGGTGAAGTAGTGTGTAAGAAAGAAGTCGCAGTAATACATGTATAATGATATGAAGCAAATTAAGAAGTAGGAGAATAAACAGAAGAATCAGATGCGTAAAAGAAGCTGATTAGAGATTAAAAAATAAGTTGCTAAAGAAAAAGAAGATACAAATTATACATGTAAGTTAGATGAAGAATATATAGAGGAGGAGGGAGATGTGAGGTACAAAAAGTTTACTGATAAAATATAAAGAAATTTGAAAGATATGTAGAGTAATATTAATTGAATATCTTTTGGCATCATGGCAATCACCCATTTGCAGTTGGAATTCTAACCAAATAGAAGCAGCATTATAAGTACAAATTAAATCATTTATTGACAACAAATAGTTTGTTTGAAGTACAGTTTCACTTGTAATAGGATGTATATATATTGTTCCCTGTATATATATATATAATTGAAAAAAGTGACGAATCACAAATTACCTACTTCAAACCAGACCAGGTCTCTCAATGAAGAAAGGATGATAACTGTGACATCATTCCATCACACACTCTCATAAAAGAAAACTAGATAACACTAATCAATCCCCTTCACCTCTATATAAATATAAGCTCCCTCAACAAAAAATAGGGACATGATTTTTTTTGCGACATCTCCTACCTCTGTGATGACTAGAATGAGACTCTGAATAATGGGCAAAGTTCCAGCATGCATTCAGTTGTAGCTAGGGTTAAATTGTATTCAGCAATAAAAGTTGTAATGATATCATTCAATTTAGAATAAATGATAGAAATATTTGGTTGTCTATTTACATTTAGTCATCCCCACGTATGGGTTCTTTATCATTCCAGGCAAAACTGACATTAATCAAGCGATTGATTCACAATGAATGATGGGAAAACTGGCATATTAAACTGTCTGTTCATGTTCAATCATCGATCCAAACATGATGAGTTTTTACTCTCCTCATTCCAGACAAAAAATGCTAAAGACATTAATCAATCAATGAATTAATGAAGAATAAATGTTTGTTGATGAAAAAAACATGATGAGTTAATTGTCTGTTTACATAATATGATCCAAAATTACAATGTAATGAATAGAATGCTATGTCGTCCAATGTAGTGAGGTAGAAACAAAGTGACGAATCAACCATGTCTAACCGAACCCAGACTCTCAATGCAGAGCGATAATAACTGTGACATAATGCCATTATACACCCTCATAAAAGAATACGGTAACACTAATCAATAACCATTCCCTCTATAAAAGCTACCTGAGGTTAGGGGTTGGTATTGTCCCCACTCCCTTCACAGGGGATCTAGATGAATAGATTCTCACTGCATGCTTGACTGCCCCTTTTTAAACACAGTTATTAGCGCGGTGAGTCAATGTAGCCTGTTTGCAGAGTTCAGTTAGGAGTAGTAAAGAGTAAATTTGAAATGTGTGTGTGTGTGTTAACAGGGCTTATCCCATCTTCAGTGTTAGCTTTCTTTTTTAAAGTCAGACTCCTGTTTTTGTGGAAGTGGTCTTGTGACCTTGTGTTGATCATCATTGTGGAATATATTCATTACCAGAAGTTAAGGTGAGTAGAAAAATGTAGATAAGTTTGCAATGTTAATGAATATAGAATGTCTAGGGCTTAGTTCTAAGAGTTTGGAATGGCTTCTTGTTGTTGCTGAGAATTCTTACAAGTTTGTTTGTATCTTAGTATGCAGATGTGTATCCAAGGCATGATGATGACTGGAATCTTTCTATTCTTCATAGTGTTATTCTGTTAATTTTAATGTAATGTTAAGTATGCATGTACCGGTATATAGATACCCAGGCAAGGTGGACTGTACCTAAATAGAAGAAATTATACATGTATTTTTTAAAGTTAGCGTGTTGGTATAGTACTTCAATAAACGTGAGCATCATTGTTGTTATTAAAAGTGTACATGTAGACTACTCATGAATACATGTAACTAAATTGTGTATTTCATATATTTCAAATATATTTATCAAATAATTTGAATACTTTAGTCGAATGACAGTGAGATGCACATCTGCGCTTAAACTAAAGATCTAAAAGTGATCGTCTTATTTGAGATTATACCTGGCTTATGATAAAAAGTGTGGAATGTATTGATCAAAAGACAATGACTTTAGTGTGATTACGGACATTCTCTTATATTTCTGTGTTACCATAGCAACAAACAACAAACTGGTGATACATACAATACATGCACCGGTAGATAAATTGTGTGATAGGATATAGAGTACACCTGCCGATATGAAGTATCTTATTGAATGTACAGTGTATGTGACACCAATGAACAATGTTATCCTGTATGGGTATTATAAAATGCCTTTTTATCTCTGCGCATTTGTTTTATTTTTACGAACAAGTACACAAACTGTATGTATTATACTGATATGTAGTGTTCATCTAGCTTATCTTCTATACATGTACTATTTTCCCATTTTTTCTGCCTTTCCAACATTCTCTTTCTATCTTCCTCATTATTGTCTATTTTCTCTCTCATTGTTTTCCTAAATCCTTCTTCTGTTCTTCATATACATGACATATGGAGGAATCTATGTGTAGTACTGGGTATTACAAATTTCTCAGCATGTACGTGTGGCATAATGTGTTCCATTATGATAATATAATTTTTTTTAAATTTTATTTCCATGTTAGGCAATTTACTATATATTTTTGGTATCGGTATTAAGTTATTTTATTGGTCATAACATAATATTTTTAAACAAACTTTGTCTTCCTTTTTCATCAACGTATTTGAAATATATACAAATAATTGATAATCAACTGATACATACCTCTTGTGAACATACTGAACATAGTAATACATAAATTGTCAACATACAGAGTATTTGATTTACAAAAAATTGTTTCTCTGATGCTAAATTATTATATAATACATTAAAAATACAAAAAAGTATGGTAATTAATAGTAGAAAATGGTATGGTAAATATTTGATAGACTATAGAATGGTCATGGTATGGTGAATATATGTCTTTCTTGGAGCATCTCGATGGCTACTAAAATCAATATAATAATTCGTTTCTCTGCACTGAAAGAGCATGGCAAAAGGTCATGCTGTAATTTGGGATTTGTTAGTGTAATAGTAGAAACTTTCTCTGAATTAGCTAAGAAGAATCCATTTGTGAGAGAATCATTAAGTGAGTCAGCCATAATGATTAAAAATCCATATATCTTTCAGTGAAAGATAGATCCTTTAAACATGATAGAGTCTGTTATTTCTTTAAAATGCAGGAAATTTTTGGTATCCAAAAGTTTGAAAATTCTAACCCTGCAATAGCGATTTTGTCTACCGGTATATTTTTTAAGGGTTCAAAGCCATTTTTATGATAGTCTTGAATATATCAGCAGATTGCTGTACCTGAAATGAAATGGATTGTTTCCAAATAAGGGACACTCATTTTATACATCTAGTGCAGTTTCAGATTTTCAACAACAAAAAAAATTGTAATTAATATTTTCTGAAGATTAAATCTAGCTACTGTATGCTAAAAGTGAAATATTTTAGAAAAGATGTGTGGACAATCTATATGCTTCCCTTTCCTCCTCAGCACAGAAGCATATGGTAAAGAAAACAAACCACTTTTCGATGGTATATATTAACCCTGTATTTTGTAGGCAGTTCTTATTGAAGATTTAATATAAACGAACATTTGTGAACACAACATTATTTTGTGTCTGTTATCATTGTATCTTTATTGCAGAGAGAAAGTGAACTCAACAGAGTTGAGGAATTGCATCCAATTTCACACCAGTATGAGCGTAGGCATTCAAGCTTTATGGAAACTGAGACAGAGAAAACCGATTCCGAACTCCAGGCTGAGTCTCTCTGGGAAGCGATAGAGGCCACCAAGAGCTCTGAGACAGACACCCAGCTCAACTTCCTGCAAGACCACTCTGTCTCTGATCAAGAGACATCTGCAGTTGAGGAACTCTTCCAGGTTCTGGAGAAGGGCGGAGAGAAAGCCCTGCCCAGTGGTGGTGCTGCCATGGATGGCTTACCAAAGAAAGAAGCAGAAGAAGAGGATGGGGATACAGTAGCAGAAGATGTTGATACAGATAGCTCATTCAGTCTTCCATTGCCAGATGATGAGGTGGAGGATGATAGTTCTGATGAGGAGCCACCGAGGAGGAAGCTCCTGGTTCCTGAAATGTTCCAAGACGCAAGCTCAGGTCTTGGTACCGGATTCATGCTGGAATCCGAGGATGATGACGAACCCATAGAAGACCTAACAGAGGCAGATGCAGCAGCTAGAGAACTGAGTGCTACTGGGATTCAAGGAGAGTCAGTACAAAGAGATGCAGGTGGACATCAGGACAGGAGTGCAATAATTCCTGGAGTTGATGCTACAACACTTGACAGGGATGACATTAGTGATGATGAAGAGAAAGGTGACAAGGAGTGGGATGAAAATGAAATCCTTCAAAAGTCAGGTGCAGAAGATGAGACAGCATCCACTAAAGTGGCTACTGATGGGACACACAGTGCAGAATATGATCGTGATGATGGCAATGAAGACACCCAGACAGAGATTTCAGATCTCTTGTCGCAAAACGAGGAACTGAAGTCTCAGGTAGAAGAGAAAGAAATGGCCATTCAGGAGATGAAGGAAACATCACGCACACTGAAACAAGTGATACGCGATCAAATGACAGAGTCTGAGAAACTCAGGGGAGCTGACGAAAGCAGCACTTTGGAAACAAAACTGGAGGAGTTGAAGATGAAAGAGGGCACTTTGAAAAGAGTTGTAAAAGACCTTCAGATATCAGAGCAATCTCTCAAAGAGCAGTTGAACCAACTGATTGAAGAAAGAGATGACTTAAAATCTCAGTTGAAATCGTTTGGGGATGAATTAAACCAAGGGAATCTGGATGTAGCTTGTCAAGAAAATCTAGACCAAAGGTGCAGGGCAGCTGAGGAACGGATGAAGGAGATTGAGATATTGAACATCAGCATGATGGAAAAGTATGAGACAGAGATAGCCGAGAAAGATGTAAGGTATCAAACATTGGAAAGAGAGCATGAGCAACTGAGTGATGTTGTGCAGCTGAAAGAGGAGTTGCAGCAGAAATTATCAAAATCGGAAGAAGATTTAATCGAAAAGGATGAAGAAATAGTAGCTTTGGAGGGAAGTCTTGCCAAATATGAACAGAATGAGGAGAAAGAAAGATCAGGTAAAGAGCAGATGAGCTCCAAATTTCAAGAAATGGAAAAAATTCTGGACAAGGTGCAGAAAGATTTTGCTAGAAAATGCTCAGAGGTAGTCCAGCTTCAGGCACAATTGAAACTAGAAAAGGAAGAACAACAAGCTCGAGATGATGCCATTGCAGAGAGGGACAAAGATAACAAGGAACTTCAAACACAGCTGGCACATGCAGAGGACAACTTGACTGCAAAGGTAGAAGAATGTGAAAATAAAAAAGTGAGGTTGGAACAGCAAGAAATAAAAGCCCAACATGCTTTTGATGATGTCATCGCTGAAAGAGACAGAGAAATTAAGAACCTTCAGATGCACCTGACACAGACAGAGGACAACCTGAAAGCAAAAATAGATGAAAGTGAGAAAAGGATCATTGAAGCAGAAGAGAGCAAGAGGAAGAGTGATGAGGAGCTTTCCAGACTGCTAGAACAGCTTGCTGATTTCCAGGATTCTCAAAAGGAAGTGTCAAGTTCAGTAGAGAAGGCAGAGAAAGATATCGCTTTGAAGGTTGTCGAAGTGTCAGAAGCAAAGGCATCTTTGCTTTTAATGGAGGAAAAGTATGAAACAGAACAATCAGAAAAGGAGAAGATCAAGAAAGCTCACAGCAAGCTGGAAGAGGAATTGATGGCGACAAGAGAAAGTGTTATACAGTTGGAAGAACAACGATCCTCCCTAAAGAAATTACTGGCAGAAATGAAATCTGAAGTTGAAATTTTGAATGAAGAAAACAAGGTGCTGGATAAGAAACTGAGCCATTGTGAATCAAATTCTACTGAAATTGAAAAGGAATCTGATCCTGTAGTTTGTGAAGATGTTATTGTTGCCCAAGCAGAGCACACGACAGAAGCTGTACCTGTACAGCATCCAAGTGATGTCCAACAAGAAGAGAAACTACGATGTCAACTACAAGAGAAAGATGAGGAGGTCACAAAATTAGAAAGTCTTGTAAGAGCTGTGCAGGATGAAAAAGTAGCAATGGAAGAAAGAATGAAGGGGATTGAAGAGCTTCTGAAAGATAGTGTGATAGATAATGAAGACATGCTGAGAGAGAGAATAGTGGAGCTGGAGGTTGTGGAAAAGACCTTGAAGCGACGAGTCCAGGAGCTCGAGTCTGCTCAGAAGGAAGCGGAACAGAAAGTGGATGCTACTGTGGAAGAAATGAAGCATCTAGAGGACAGCTATGAGGAGAGGTTTAAAGAGCTGAGAACATCAGAACACGTGCAGCTAGAAAAGGCAGCTGAGCTTGAGGAAATTGGGAACCACTGGAAGAGTGAGACAGAAACGCTAAAGGAGCAATTAGAGAACTGTGAATCTATGAATAAAAACCTGAAAGAGAAACTCCTGGAGGTAGAGACAGAGTTGGAAGAGCTGCAAGTTGTGAGCAAGCTTGCAGGAGATGACCTTGGAAGCACTCAGAAGAGTCTTCCTTCATTAATGGATGAAGGCTTGGGTGCTCTGGACACTGGTAGGACCAATATCTCTCACTTTGGAGAAGAATTTGAGGATTATGAAGATGATGGAGAGGAAGATTTTGTTTTAAGTGATGACCTTCCTCAAGAATCAGTTTCAGAAGCGCATAGCATATATGCTGATGACAAGGTAGAGCTAAAGAAGAGAGTTGAGGAACTTGAAAAATCTGAAGCTGAGCTTATGGAGAAAGTTGATATCCTCCAGCAGTCGGAAGGTGAGTTAGCAGAGCTGTTAGAGTCCCTGCAGCAGAACGAGGCTATCGTCAGAGAAGCATCAGAACAGCTTGAAGACATGAGAGCTCAGAACCTTGAGATGGAACAGAGTCTTGAAAAAGTATTGAAAACCAATCAAGATCTCCAGGAACAGATGGCAGAAATGGAGATTGAAAGAGATGAACTCTTGCTTAAGCTGGATGAGGAAACTTCGAAAGATGATCAACTGCAAAAATTGCAGAAGGATCTTGAGGAGGCGGTTAAAGTCAAAACCGGTTTGGAATCCAAAGTTGAAAAATTTGAGAAAGAAAACAACAGCTCCCTATCAAAATATAAAGAGCTTGAAGAGGCTTATAATCAGATGGTTAAGCTGAAAGATGACCTTGAAAAGAAGCTTGAGAAATCTCAATTTATAGAAACAGAGATGGTTGCCAAACTGGCTGAAACTGATACACCCAATTCTAGTTTCATTACTCCAGAGAGTCTGTCTAAGCTCGAAGAAGAAAATAAGCAGATAGCTAAGCAGTTACTGGAGGCAGAGGAAGAGCGTGCAGCCTTCAAGGAAAAGATGAAGGCTCTGGAAGCGGACATTGAGTTTTTGGAGGAACTGAAGGCAGGTGGAGAACAGTCTATTGCAGAGCTGAGCTTCCAGGTAGAGTCCTTAGAAGGTGAAGTGGCTTCGAAGTTCAGGATGCTGGAAGAGAACGAAAGTATCCTTGGAGAGAGGCAGACAGAATTGTCAGAACTGAGGAGAAGGCTGGAGGAGGAGACAGATTTGAAGACTGAGCTGGACACACAGAATAAGCAGCTGAAGGAGGAGTATGTGGTGAAGAGCAAAATGCTTCAAGACAATGCAAACATCATGGAGAAGAAAGTGATTGAACTGGATTTAGCAAAGAAAGAGTTAGCATCAGTTAATGCCACTTGTGATGAACTTAGAGTCACCATATGTGATTTAGAGGAAACAGTGGAGAATCTTGAAAGAGAAAAGGGTGCAGAAGTGCCCAGAGAGAATTTGAAACCTGCTTTTATCGAGGAAGAGATAATTTCAAGGGAAGTACAGTCTACAGAGATGACGGCTCCTCCTCCACTTCCTACTTCTCTTCCTCCTCCTTCTCAGTACAGTGCTCACATTGAAGATGACAATGATGATGACAGTGACAGTCCTGAAAACACTGGTAGAATGGAAAGTGCTCCAACCATTGATGCCTTGCAGCTTCGCATCCAGCATCTCATAGACAATGAGGAAGAGCTGCAGGAGAAGATATATGAGTTGGAGCAACGGCAGAGTGCCTTCAACGAAACCCTAGCTTCTGCAGACACTATCATGGCAGACAGGGAGAACGAGTTCAAGGAAGAGATAGGTGAACTCCAGAGCTCCAATAATGATTTGAAACAGATGCTGGAAGAAGCTAAAAAGCAAGGACAGGCAAGCAGAAGGTCCAGTGCAGGTTTAACTAAAAGTGAAGAGGATTATAGCATATTTGATTGCATTGATGAAGACAGCTTTGATGATATTGAGGAAGATTTTGTTGAAGAGAATGGAAAAGCCAAAGACCAAGCAGTGATTGCTAGGAGAAGAAGTTCAGCTCGACTTCACAAGATCCCACCAAAACTCAAGAGAGTTGCTAGCAATGACACTCTGACCCAGAGTCAGGAGAAAATAGCAGATTTGATGGTTACAGTTGATGAACTTGAAAAGCAAAATGCTGAACTTCTATCTGCCTTGCAGGAAAGAGAAGAAATCCTCGATACCAACGAAATACAAACTCAGAGTTCACCTGATCAAGACTTGCAAGCAAAGCTTAGTCAGGCACAGCAGGATAAAAATGAGATGGCACTGGAAATTCAATCTTTGAAAGCCAAAGTAGATGCTTTCAAGCCATTTGAAGATCAATTTAAACAGTTCCTGGAGGAAAAAGATCCAAGTGAAGCTGATAGACGTGGTCAAGAACATGTATCTAAATCCCCTGGCAATGATGCCAGGATGCTTAGGGAAAGAATAATTGAACTGGAGTCTTTGCAGGAAGAGTTAAAAGAAGAATTGAGAGATACCAAGCTCAGTGAAGAAACCTTGACGGAGATTAGTGAGGAACAGGTCAAGGAGATTCAAAGGCTCAAGGATGACCTTGATGATGTCAGATCAAAGGTATCGAAAGAAAAGACAAGAAAATCAGAAAAGACTGGTGTCAACGAGAATGAACTTGATGAGCTGAATCATCTCAAGGAAAAGCACTCCTTTGTCATTACTGAAAATCAGGAGTATGAAGCAAGTGTTCAACTCCTGAATGATAAGATAAAGCAGGTAAAGAAAACAAATGAGCATCTAGAGGATGAGGTAGATATTCTTAAAGCTCATGTGGAAGAACTTGAGAAGTCAGAGAGCAAAGTTACTGAAGATCTCTTGGCTAGTGAAAAGTCTCAGGAAAAACTTAGGCAGTCAAATGAACAGCTTGAAAGGACAGTGAAGGCTCTTGAGGACAGCATTGAGATGCTCACATCCCGTGTCCAGGAGAGCGACCAAGGCCAGGAGAGGGCAAAGGCATCCAACAAGGTCCTTGAGAGCAAGTTCAAGGACATGCTGATGACTGAGTCAACATTAAAAAACAACCTAAAGCAGGTGGAAACCACCAAGTTGGACTTGGAGCAGAAGGTGAAGCAGTTGGAGAGATCAGATGAGAAATGGAAGCAGGAGTTGCAGGAGATGGAGGACGCCATCCTGGACACCAAGAGGCAGAGCCGGAAGCTGGAGGAGGAGGTGAAGCTCTTAAAACTGGACAATGGCCAGCTCAATCACGAGAATGAGATACTGTCAGAGAAAGCGGAAGACAAGAAGAGCCAGGACCTGCAGACACAGAACAGGTTATCTGAGATGGAGATTGGGGAAAGCAACCTCAGACTGCAGCTGAAGAACTCTGAGATGAGGGAAGCAAAACTCAAAGAACAGCTCAAGGACTTGGAGGGTTCAGTTTCCACTCTCAAGCAAAAGGTAGGAACACTATATTTGCAGTTTTGCTGTTACTCTGTATGCTCTGTACGAACATAAGTCATATTTTGTTGCTGTGTATGATAAGTAGATTTTTATTATGTTATGGTAGAAACAAATTAGTTCACAAACTCCCCTTTGAGCTGCATGTATTTTATATGTATCACAATATTTCAAGTACCATGTTATATTTGACAAAGCATCCTTTAATAATGGATTAAAGTAGTGTAGGGCCTACAATATGTTTACATTAAGTCACATTAATATTTTTCTTTCAATAAAGAAATTCGGTTTTACATTTATCAAATGTCTTTAACTATGGTGATATCATGATTTTTAAAAATGCAGCTCTCTAGCTCCATATGGAACCGATTTTACAAAACTCTCATATATGATTATGAAAAAATAAGGAGTTTTTTACTGTAACAGTGTACTGTAACATCATTATATCATCAAAAATTATACATCACATTATGAATATACACCCAACACCACTGGTACACGTCTCAAATGGAATTACAACTTTACATCTATGGTAAATTGTAGATGTGTGAATAGAATTAGCCTATGAGGAAGAAGAGAAATGTGTCTGCTCCAGGAGGCAGGTGGTTCTTTTATTGTTCCCATGCTTATCAAAAGGGCAGCGTCTGAGACATGAGAGCTGTATGGACGTTGAATGCACAGGCTAAATACAATCATTAGGTCCTTTTGCCTTTTAAATGAATGAATAAAACAATTCATTGGCACTTTGATATACATCTGCTAGTTACCTATGTACATGTATATATATCGCCTATTGCTTCTGAAACACTTCTGCTGATTATCAGTACCGTACGTGTGGCTTCCGTTAAGATTGCAGTCTCGATCCTGTCGTTTAGCTTTGGGAAAGCTGTGTTATACTGCAGGCTATACTATCTAAAACACTAAAATACTATAAAAACATATTCTTGTAAAGATTGTAAAGGATAAACATAATCTTGATTGCATGTGCATGTATATGAATGATTAAAAGGACAACTCGTAACACCATGGAAAGGCTTGGGTTAGTGCAGCATTGTGTGTTTTCAAAATCGACAACCATTATACCAATATCGAAGTAGGACTTTGGGTGTTTTATTGAACTGGAATAAAAATCTACCAAGTTAAATAATAGATCGGGCCATTTGGGAATGAACATGTTTCAGCAAGACAAGGAGTTGACGGCCATTTTAAATCATCGACGTTTGCAGGTGTCCAGGACAAACCAGCTGGAAGGGGACTATGACTCGGTGCAGAGGGAGCTGCAAGCGGCCCAACAGAGGGCAGACGACTACGAGAGGTCAAATGTCAAGCTCGAGGAAAAACTACAACAAATGGAGCAGAATCTCAGAAGTCATGGCATGGTAAGAAACATTGAATATTATTGAGCACTTTTTTATCTTGTACTTTATTAACAAAATGTCATTGTCTTGTACATGTACATTACAAGATAACCTTTGCAGATCAAGTATCCAGTGATGTCAATACTTTCTGAAGTGGAAATATAAATATTATGCAATTTTTATCTATTCATACTTCATAAATGGAATAAGGTTATTCTTTTCAACACTCCATTTTATTTAGAATTTCATTCTACTTTGATAAAGGTAAAAGTCAAATACGTACAAATGTTTACAAATAGTTGGCATTATGATAATTGCATAATGACAACTAGGAAAAAAAGAACTTGAATGAAAATACATACTTCATCAGGCCTTTGTTTTTTAGTTGTTTTCCTATTGACCAAAAAAGAATAGAAAGATAGGCTACAAAAGTATTATAAGAATATTTTACACTTTTTTAGTTATAGTGTTTCCTGGTTTGTATTGTTATAAATATGATCATGTTTTTATTTCTGTCATGAAGGTGAGTCTATCTGTGAGTGAGTACCAGGAGCTGAAAGCCCAGGCCATGCTGGCCTCCTTGGCCGATGGAGATACACCTGGAGCCAGGGAGGGTGGAGGAGGAGCAGCTGGAGAAGTATGGATGAGGCTAGATCAGAAGAATAAGGTGAGAAAAGAAATTATTCTCTCGAAGTTCAAATCTCATTTTTTTTTTGCTCATACACGCGCAAGCTGTTTTCATGTAGTTTATTGAATGCATTTGTAGTATCATTTCAACTTTCAAAAAAAAATATTTGCATGACATGGCTTATCTTAGCATCTTGACATCTGTTACATGTAGTATGTTTCTTTATTATTATTTCATGCATCAATAAGGCATCAGTTGTACTGCATTGGGTTAAGTTGATATGCAATAATGGTTGTATTCAATTTTTTAGTGAAAATTATTAGCCTTCTGAATAGATATTACAAGCAGGACTGCAAGTTGATCATTTTGTCTGCATTTAATTGGAACATAATATGAATCATATTACGTTTCAAAACTCATTTTCTTGAAGGAAACGGTCAAGAATGGGTTACCTCTTTTATAGTCGTAGCAGCTATGATCCCATCATCATGCCTAAAATCATCTACAAAGTGTGCCATAATTCATGTACATGTAGTAGGATATAGGCCATCAATCATGAGAAGATGAAAAAAAACTGTCACTGTATTCCAACCATTTCTCTGTAGTATTTCACTCATTCACCATCATTCATTTCATGCTTCGATAGGAACTGAGAGAGGTTCAGGAGTTATATAACCAGTCTGTGAGAGAGAATGTGAAACTCAAGCAGAGCATTCGAGATCTCCAGACGAAGGGAGGTCATAGCAGTGGCACTCAGTCCCAGGTATTGTAAATGGTGTTGTATTTTTAATGTGCTTATACCCCTATCTCACGATAAAGGCGATCATGGCGACCATATAACGATCTGTGAACATTTTGTAAAGCATGTCAGAATCTAGCTCCAACCCTGTTTTAAGCCAGTGAGGCGATTACATTACGGAAACAAGGGCGATCCGAGCCGCCCTTCAGTGCCCTTGTAATATACTTCTGGCGCATGCTGCAACGTTAGAGCTATGATATGTCATTTTTAATATGCTCTTGAGCATATTGTGATGCCCTTCAGCACCTCTGCCCTCTTGCTAGGGAAGTTTTGAACATGTACAACAATTTTTGGTGACCACAGATATAGTAGCAATTCTAGATGCTTCAGAAAAGCTCAAGATACAATGGTAAAGATTGAAAAGATCAAGCCACAATCCGCCATGCTTTTTCGAGTTTGGGGGATCACAGCAGAATTGTCCTCCAGTGAGATGGGGGTAATAATGTGTTGTCAGCTGTTTGTGGATGGAGTTGTGTTCAAGTATCTTTCATTTTGTCAGTTTCACAGCTCATTGACATCTTGTCTATAAACATGTTGTAGCTCTATCCATCATTCATCATGTCTTCTCCATTTTAAAAAAATGAATGTTCATAAAACAAAAAGAAAAAATATTGATAAATAGCACCTTCTTGTAAATACACATTACTTTTTGCCCTGTAATGAGAGAGTTTGATTGCCATAAACAAGAATAATAACATTTATTTGCTAGATACCAAACACCCGAAATATGATGTTTTGGATTATTTTACTTCATTAATGCTTTGTTCCCAAATGAAATGAAACTTCATAAAAATGGTTATGTTGATAATAGCTGTTATATATCTACATGGTTTAAACTGTAATTCTCAATTCTCATAATACGCTGTGAAATACATGTAGTTAAACTCTGTGGAAACAACATGCCTCAAATTTGTTTGACTTGATGCTATTTCGCTTATGTAAACATTGATAAATAGAGAAAATAATTGAAAAATAATATATTAAAATAAGTATATAGCACTCCTGCACACTCACTTGAAATATTGGACTATACAATTTTAACTCTTCAGTTCAAGTATGTTGTATGAACACAGAATAACTATACAATATTTAGTGCTGTAAGTCAACAAGATAATAAATCAACCTAGATATTAGCCAACCACTTAACGTCAGCTGCATTTCTGAAGCCTCTGCAATCAATCGAAATTATTTTATTTACTCAGGAGATCAATAGAGAATGCGGGTGCATGATGCGCCGTGTGTATATTTGCTCTCATTTCAACGTCAAGGGGATGAACTAATTACTCATATCTCATGCCTAGTTGACTTGCACTTCATACATGCATTATGGGATAGTTTTATTGCCTGTATTCAAGTCCACAATAGCTGTAAATTCATCATTACTGCATTGTGGTCCAAGGCTATACAAGTAGGTGTATTGTAGCTGAGCTTACAGTGCAGTTCTCATGTATTCTCTGGTTATGGTCGGTGGTAAGTAGAAAGAATACTTCTTACATACATGTGTATACATAGCAGATGTTCGATTGTGTATGGGGTATGGAAATGCATACATGTAGAAGTCTAGATATTGATCAGATAATATCATTTACTTCATATCTTGGAGTGAGTGGTACATTTACATCAGCAGTAGATGTTTATTGCATAGGAAAATCCATTATTGATCATGTATTTTCCAGATACATGACTTGAGTATTTATTCAATTTCATGTTGCAAAACGTGGTGTGTCTTACTCGTATCCATGTATATAGTCTTCATTGTGTAAATGTGATCTGACATATTTTGTACACAATTGTAAATTTATAGGTCTTAATTTGAAGTGTAGCTTTACCAGTTAAACAGAATAGAGCATGAATGTGGAAAGGACCACAGAAATTAAGATTCATCCATCTTATCGTAATGATCTATTGTACTGTTTGAGAAGACACACATTGTACATCTGTCTAAATAATTGTTGTCTGTGCTCTAAATTTAGCACATTCGTATACATGTAGTAGTACGCTATTGGTCTGTTGTAGGTGTGGATGTGAGTGAGGGAAAGCATTGCAGTTTATATAGACCATCATTATGGTACTTGTGATGCACAAGAGTGAATTTTATTCAATAGAAGGCATACCTTATTTTCAGAGTTGCCTTTGAAATAGACAGTGTAAGGATGATCAAGTATATTAATTTCAAATCAAACACAGACAGGAATGTACAAACACTTGCAGAAAACCAAAAACCTTTGTTTTCACACAATTGTTTTCCAGCTAAACTTTGATACACATAGTACAAGTAGGAACAAAATATGCATATAATTATCTTTTCTACAAAATTGTGAAGTTTTAATTAGATGTTTACTGAAACTACAAGTAGATGGAAACTCTTGCAGATCCTGAATCCAAGGCGTTACAGATATTAATGTGTGTGGAAAAAAATCAATGATTGAGAAGGCTTTGATTGTGGTTTAGTCAAACAAAAGCTCTCTGAGTGTCAATGTTTGATGGTACGTGCCACAGCTGTTATATTGTAGCAAGAAATCAATATTGACTTGTTTGTCTTTCAAGATTTTAATTATTTTTTTGTACATTGTCCAAATCATAGTCAAGTTTTGACCTTTGTGTAAATGAGATTTACATGCTCCAATTAAGAATTAGCTCATTGAATGCAAGTGGTAGTGACTTTGCTCATTTTCTTCTTGTTTAATAATCAGTATTATAAGACAAGTCTGTAGAACTGTATGACAAGCTACATGTAATGTGCCATTTATGCCATGAAATTAGTTTGGGCAAAGTATTATATTAATATCTCAAATTTGGATTAAAAATTCACCTTTGAATAATGCCAAAGACCCTTGATTCTCGCCCATGCATAGTCAGTCAGTGGCCAAGCTTGGGCCCAGCCATTGAAGGGCCACTGCCATCATGGAGAGGGGGAGGGGGCACCAGTCTTTTAGGTAGAAGAAACATGAATAAACAAGATCAATGATAAAGGGGGTGTGAATAAAAGCGTTTGTTTTCCCCTCTCTCATCCTTTCTCTATTTGACTTTCCTTATTTTTTCTTATTTTTTCTCTCTACTTTTTAACTTTAGGGGCACATGTCCTTCTGTGGCTATGTTTACATGTACATCTAAATCATTTTACATACCAATAGTATTGTTTAAACTCACCATGAACATCTCACTCTCTCTCTCTCTCTGTACAGAATGTGTCTGGAGGAAGTAATGTGGAAGCAAAATCAACCCAAACTATTCCTTTGAAGCTCTTGACTAAGGGTGCTCTCCAAACAAAAATGCTTGCAGGTAAGCAAAACTTTCTCTTGTGCTTTTGTATACATAAATGAAAAATATCGTTTTAAACTGACATGTAATTTTACTTGCAAACCTGAGATATACATGTATGTAACATGACTATACTGTGACACGAATGTTCAATTTTCAATATTTATCATGGACACTTATCTGATAGAATATTGGGAGTTTGTTACTGTTTTAGTCTTGGTCTTTGTCTTTCATGATCCCTTCCTTACAAGGCCACCTAATTTACAAATATGCATTATGAATAAACTCATGTTGAAAAAGACTATTTAAAATATTTTCTTTCTTTTGACTTGATATCACAGTACAAATTGTTTCCCATATTGTTAATGAGGTCAATTGTTAATGCTTCAAGCATTGTACTTCCCGATAGCTTTTTCTTCCAGGTTCAACAATTTTTTTGGTGTATAGTTAGCAATTGCAAACAATAGCCACTTCGGGTATTAACAGATAATTGTTGACAACTGGGGGGTGTTTCACAAAACTTGTCATCAGTGACAAATGACAGTTTTTGTTATAAGCTACTGAAATCCTTGCTTCTGATTGGTTATCAGCAGATTTGTCACTGATTTTTGTCATTTGTCATTGAAAAAAGGCTTTGTGAAACACCCTCCTGGTCACCGAGCAGCCCTGAAATGAGAATCCCAAATAGGCCAATCAAATTAAGTCACCGTAGAACTTGAATGATGCTTGAGGTTTTCAATGTGCATTTCTCTGTTCAAACTTTACTCACACAGATGATGATGAACTAACCCTTGAAGATTTCTTGAACGCGCTACCACACCAGAGTTCTGACCACGCCTCCCCTATCCCCATCAAGGTCTACGGACCTCTGATTCAAACGGACCAGGACTTGATCCATTTAGACCAATCAGCACCATCCTTCATGCACAGGCAGCCAATCAGAGAGCAGCCCATAGGAGAGGAGGTGGAGACAGGACATGTCACCATGGCAATGAGACCCATGGGGGACGATGGATTTGACTTTGATGGGTTGGGTTTGGAAGGTGAGGGAGATGATTTTAACTTGTTTTACTATACCCGAGATAATTTAGGCTGAAACTATGTAAACATGTGCATCATACCAAAATCAAATTTACCTAATGGGTTTTTTAAAAAAATATATGTGGCTTCTTTAGTCAGATGCAGAGATTGTTGTAGAGCAATTGCTTCTTAGTCAGGTTATTTGAATATTTGATTTAAAAGCTGATGCCTCTATCATGATGTCATGTTTGGTTTGTGGTAGAATACACACTGAGGTTTTCTAACCTCTTAGCTGATTTTTCTGATATTGATCAACTGATTCACTGTCCACTGTTTCAAATGTATTGATTCTTTAATTTGTTTCTGCTTTTGCTTTCAGTGGATGAGATTGACAGGCTACGAGTCGGTTCATCGGTGAGCGATGACCTTGACGTGTCCTTGTCATCGGATGCTCCACCCCTCCCAGACACCTCGCCACCAGGTCAACTCAAGCCATTCCACGGACGCACCAACTCAACGTCTTCAGACATCTCTGACCTGGCCCCGCCTGCGCCCCCTCTCCCATCCCTGCCACCTCCACCAAAGCACATGGGCGGGGTCGACGAGGGTGCAGAACAGACCTCCCTTCTTAGGTAGGATATGTAAATACCTCAGTTTAACTTTCTGTTGGTGTTGATTTGACTGTTTTAGTCAGGAAAGAAGCAACTACACATATTCCAATATTCATGTGCTTAATTTGAAATGAACTTCTGGAATTAAATGATAATTCTTATTTTCCTACTCTTTATCAATTGTATTTCATGTGCTTCTTCCTGTCATACTAGGGCTCCCTCTCTTGACAGCGGTATGGAAACACAGGAACCAGAAATCGAAACCTCCACCTTTCAAGACGTTCACACCGGTCCCCCTCAGCTGCGCCTGCCCACCGTTCCGGGCAGTGGGGGACCTCCTGTGGCCCCCAAGCCAGGCACGCCCCTCTGGCTGAAGAAGATGGTGGATTGGCAGAATGCGGAGAAGGAGAAGGAGCACGGGGAGTATGGACAGATGAAGGAGAAGGTGGAGCATTTATCTAGAGCTAACCAGGTAAGGAGAGCAGAAATACTCTATCAGCACCGTTCTTGTACCTAAATATACAATCTATTTATTTATTTACCTATTTTGATTCCCAGGCAAAGTTGACCAAAACAAAAAAACATACAGAGACAAAGGAAGAAAGAAATACCACCAACTACTGCCCGATGATAGCTAAAAGGAAATCAATTTCTGTTGAGTAGGTTCTCCTCACCAGTCGATTGTTTACATAAAAAAATACAATCTCAGTTTTCAATTTATACTGATGATCATAGTGAAGTTATCAAATAATTGTAGGTTGCAGTTGATCTGACATTTTCTCCAGTAACATTTGCTCCAGGCTTTTTTTCTTCAAAAGCATGGGGTTATGGTGAGGGTTGCAATAGGTTTTTGGGTTGCAGTATGTAGGTTTAGGGTTAGGGTTAGGGAAAGTGTTGGGTATATTGGGATTTGATAAAGAGTCTGAAGATTCGGTTATCACGAATCTGTACTAAGAAACTTGGATTGTGTGTTTTGAGTCTTTGAATGCGGTTTCGATAGTTATCACATTTTGCCTTCTTTATTTCCCTCTTGACCTTGTTACTCACTCGGGCCCTATTTTGTTTACAAGAGTGGAAAGCAAGTTGTCTATCATAGATCTGCTCTTTGAATCTGGGTGTGACCCATGGTTTATCTTTACAATGTACCTTACTTTTGTTGTTTGAGAGGTAAATGCTGATCGCCAAGTTGAGATCACCTTAGAAAGCTTCACGTTTAGCGTTTGCTCCATTTGCCTTATACACTGAGGACCAGTATTGCGTTTCAATTATTTAATGGCAAGAAACTTTCATAAATGTAAACTACACACAAAAGTCATAAAGATTTCATCCACATGAAAGAATCTGGTTGTATAGTAGCTGAGACTTAATTGACCCCTGTAAAATTTAATGTGGAGTTCTGGATTAAGTGCTCATTTTTCTTTTGCATCATCTGTTTCCATGCCTGCTATGACATTCTGATTTAGGTTCTTGAGGATGAATTGAGACGGCTAAAGGTTGAAAGGGAACAGATGAAGAGACAAGTACAAGGGGCCAGTGATGCCAGGGAGCTGCAACAAAAGGTAAGAGGCATTATTGATTATTCTTAATACAGGTAATGCACATTTAGAGCCAGAAAGAAAGTGGATAAGAGCCTGGCTCTTCTCTGAAATTTTTTCTAGCCCTATGTGTATGACTTGCCTCTGAAAAGTGTAGAAATGCACAATGTTGGTAAAAGTTTTAAGGATGAGATTGGGTAATAAATGTTGGTACATGTTTGAATGTAGACCGTCAGGATGTTTATTGATTGTTGATTGTTGCCCTCTTTTGGGCATAATGCAGTTAGAACAGCATCTTTTAGCTACAGTCATGGTAGCCAAGTAATAAAGTCTAAATTACTGCTATTGTCTGTCAGTCTTTCTTACATGGTGGCAGCGGTGGGATTTGCTCTGGAATGCCTGCATTTTCAGAAACTAGTCCAGAACATGGGCTAAGTAAATCAGAGTAAATTTATTAAAAGTATTACGTTGATTTGTGATATAAACGAGCAATTGCTAGCTGTAGTGGCAGCAGTGTATGTCTATGTGAAGAGTGAAGTAACACTATTGGGATAGTTTTTACTCTGCCTACGGCTGTCAGAACAGCAATTGACATATGACCTCATTTTAACCAATCAGGTTGTAAGATTTTGAGTATGTTGAATATGTTGATTCATATTCAGTATTATATGTTCATATTTCTAATCAAATTTCTTACAGCTTCAGAGTCGTGATTTGGAATTAGAAGAGAAAGAGCGCCAAGTGACACGTTTGAAAACGGAAATCAAGGAGCGAGAGATGGAAGTTGTTCGACTGAAATCACAGGTAAAATTATATATAGTTATTATCACAGCTTAAAATTATTTTTGTTACTATGTTGTAAATCATATAATAATCATACAGATACTATGTAGTTTTGTGAAAAATAGACTTAGTATTGTACATGTACATTTACATCATATTTAATATGTATACATGTCTGTTTATTGTTTGGGTTGTACTAGAAAACTAATATCAAGAGATATTAAAGTACGTGCATGTTTACTTAAAAATTGTGTTGTATATAATCATAGTACATGATTTATGCTTCATCAATTTTTTTCAATGTTAGGAAATTAAACATGCTAAGCCTATACTTTGGAATTATTAAAGTCACTTACATGACTGTACACTGTACCATCTTTTTAAGTTTATTGCTAGGGGTAAACTTTCATAAATTTCCCTTGATATATATATATATATATATATACATGTATTATCTTATCCTTCCTTCATCAATTTACTTTAACATCAAGCCTTATTCAGTGAATTAAATTCTTAAGTATATGCTGTTTTGACCACTTATATAACTGTACATATACATGTACTTATCCGAATCTCAATCCGGCCATATTTCTTTTTTAGAATTCGATACATCTGCAGGTAATACATTTGAAACGTTTTTTAAAAAGCGCAGTAATTAATTTAATGCTTTCGGAGGTGATTTGCCAATATAAACAGTTCTATTAAAAACTGCAATGCATACACATATTGTGATCTAAACAATTATTCTAAATAAAGTTTCATTGATTGTTAAGTTATGGGCAGTTTATTCCCTACAAAAGCTTTTTATTGTTTGCTTGTTGGCTAGTTTTCATTCATTGTTTGTTGAACCACATTTGTACAGGTCATCTGTAATGAGAAAAAGAGAGAAAACGCATCACATTCTTGAGATTTGAAGCTGTGTGAAGATTAATCAAATGTGTATTCTGGCAGTTTAATCATAAATGTGCATTTTCAGGGGATGTTGGGTCACTTAACATGTGGGAGGTGAATGTTTGTATCTGAAAATTATGAAGCATACTGTTTTCCAGAATAATTGTCATAACATTATCAAAATTATTAATTATTAAAACATTTGGTATGTACATGTAATAATCGTACTGAATGGATTCAATTCAGTCTGACACTGTCATATACATAATACATATCAGCTCAACCCCATAACATGAACATCCATACATGATATTCACTATACATGTCATAACCATCAATTGTTTCCAATTTGAAACATGCATTCCCTTCCTCCTCCTCCTCCTCGTCCTCAAACTCCAAAAGTTGGAAGCACTTTCCCAGGCTGGAAAGACCAGTCAGTCCGATGAGATGGCCATGTGGCGTTTGAAGGATAAGGTAAAACATTTGGAGACATCAATTAAACCCCCACCCATCTCCCTCACCCTGCATGCCTATTTCTCCACTACTGATGTGTTCATTTTCACCCTAAAGCACCAAAGCACCTACCCCTAACTGCGGCGTTCTCTTGATGAAAATAGTGTGAACAACAAAGATACTGACAGTGTAAAAGAATAATGAAGGTTTCATACCCAACTCTGTTTTAAAATGTTCAATATCACATGAATCTGAGAAACATACGAACTGATTTTCTTAACAAAATACTGAGTTTTGAACTAATATAAGACTGAAATAATCTGGTTAAAGTTTGCAGCACTGTATCTGTGTGTATACATGCATTAACTTTACTTACCGTGTTTGCTTTTAATCATATTACATTTTTTGTTTCTTTTTACAAGAAAAGTAATATTTTGTTATTGGGAGATCATGAGATAGCAAAAGTGCAAACCAACAGATGATGAAAATGCACAAGTTGATTTTGAATTTCAATGTTATGATTTTTTGTTTAATGATTGCTTGTCAGTCGAGACTAACCCTTTATGAAAGTAATATTAACTCCTTACCCAGCTGCATGTAAAGAGCATAGATTATTTATTAAAGAAAAAGTAATAATTCATCACTCATTAACATAAACCAAAATTAAATATCATGTTCACTTGCAGAAAATCAGGAGAAAAAAATTGCAGGCTACTGACCCTAATCCCTCTCCTCCTTTTGTAAATATTGTCAACTCTGACCTTTTCTCCTTTGTTGCATTATTGTCATGGCTTTGCACTGATGCACATATGAAAGTCACAACTGATAAAATTGGGAGGAATCATTCATAGCAGCTAATCTAGCGCCAAAAAGCCTTTATGATGCTTGTACACAATTTTGATCACCATGTTTATCACTTTGCACAGTATGACATGACTTAAAAAATAGATATTGTGTCATATAGTTGAAATGCTACATGTTTGGTAAGGAAATGATGCATACATTGCAAACATGGGAAAGATTATATGCACATGTGGTATGACATTAGTTGGAAAGTATTAGATTCTGCATCTGTACCCTGATAACTAGTTCCTTTGTGAACAATTAGTGAACAAATTTGCACATGTATGAAATAATCCGTTTTCAAAAAACAAAACAAAAGAGACACAATGACTCAATTACGTTATGCGTGCTTCTTAACACGATTCTGGACTGATTTATGATGCATATTACTGTACACTAAGAAGCTTAATCAAGTCATCTCTTCTTTTAAAATTATGTTGAAAATCGTTTACTGATCACCCCTGCACTTAAAATATCTGATAATGATTTCATCTAATGCCTGTCATTTAAACATTTTAAATGTGTTATGCCAAACAAACAAAAAACAAAAAAAAATTGTAATAGCAATATAATCAAATGATGCAATCGCTCTGAGGATGTATGGCTATTGGCACCCGCCCAGAACCATTATCATTACATAATATTCTTTGAAGGAATGGTCCAGAAGACCGAGACATGTTCATAAACTTCATGGTAAATTAGTAACCGTATTTTTAACACTTCCCTCAAGTAAATAAAGAAAGACACTATATATATTTACATATGCTTAAAATCCTGTAATGATACATGAAATTCGATATGTATGTAACCATATGGTGTTTGTGGTGTGTGTTTAATAATTCTAATTGGTGTTGTAAACGTGCAACATTAGAAAAGGCATGTAACACTTAAAGTTGACTGTTAATTACTCTACTAAAACTTAATCAAATGCCTTTCATATACTTTTTCATTAATTGGATAGCCTTAACATGTTTTATTTTTGTTTGCTCTTTGCTTATCAATGGGCAATGGGGTGCTTTTTTTTTTGCTTGGTTTTCGGTAAGTTATTATTGTGTAGTGTATAACTGTGTTTTGTGAATATGTTAAATATTATTAATCTGCACAATATTTGCTTGTTTTAAATAAGCTTGCAGTCTGCCAGAAAGGCAGTTAGAAAGAGAGAAAGAGAAAGAGAGAGAGAGAGAGAGAGAGGGGGGGGAGGCGGAGATAGCAGTGAGATATATTCTAATTGTTTTATAGAATCATTCATGCACTTGAACAGTAGTTTGACACTCCCAAACTCTTCTTCACTTCTCCAAAGAAAATTACTGATATATGCAAATTGTATAAAATGTAAATGATGATGATGATGATGCATGTTAATTGATAATGGTAATGATGATGGTGATGAATATGATGACGATGGTAGTGATAATTATAGTGATTTTGATGTGATGATGTTGATGGTGATGATGATTATGATGATGGTGATGATGATAATGATTATGATGATGGTGATATTGATGGTGATGATAATAATGATGATGATTGTGGTGGTAGCAAATTCTTATGATGATAATGAGGCTGACAACAGTAGTAGGCCTAATTACAGGTAGAACCAGGATTATAGTAGTATAATTACATTATTTTATGATAATAATTGGGCTTATGAAATGGAGTTATTCTGTACTGTGTACTGTTTCTTACATTCAGTTGGAACGCACACAGGAGCAGCTGAGAGAGAAAGAGCGTCTCATCCATTCCCATGATGCAACACTGGGCCGAATCAAGGCAGATCTTGTCAAGAAAGAGACTGAGCTGATGTCAAAGGTATGGGTCACAGCCTACATACATGTATTATCCTTATACAGGTTATAGCTATATGTAGTCAGTAGGGCATTTTTGTTATAAAAATATTAAGTCTTCTAACAATATACAAGTTATTATTTTATTGACTTGTCCCCTTTATATATTTTTTTATTATTAGAGCTCAATTTTTATGTTAGTTTCCTTTCAAAAGATTTGGAAATAGTGCAATTTTTGTTTTACAGAACAGTTTTTAGGGGTGATTTTTTAATGCCATATACAAAAATATTGTATTGATGATTGTTACCCATACACGGAGCATATTCAAATGTTTGTATTCAATGTAAACATTTTGATAGATGTATTTGGCTCTCTGTCCTTGTCTATGATTTTCTGGTCCCATTTATAATTTTCAATTGTTAGTGCTCCATTATTATGATAGGTTCATTTCAAAGATTTGCTAATAGCGCAATCTTTAATGTACAAATATATGATTGTTATCCTTGCCCGTAGCGTATCCATATGTCTGTGTTTGATGTAAAATTTTGATCTCTACCTTGTCCATTGTTCACAGGAGAATGCTCTACAGCTGAAGATAGATGAGTTGACGATGATGAAGGAGAGGATGAGACTCGTGGAAGAAGGCCAGAGAGATGATACCACCAAGTTTCAGCTATCGGAGTACTCCTCTAAACTTACCACACTAACTGCTGAGGTATTTATCTTCTTCTGTATATGTATATGATGCTAAAGCCTGTTTGTACTTGTAGATCTCTATAAGGACCACATAAGGACTTATTTTTTTCAATTTCAATCATTATAATATCACAACAAGATGATTCTATATCATCTAATTAAACCCTCTTGCATTTCACAACACACGGATACTCAAAACAGCAACAGTATTGAAATAAAAAACAAAAAAATATAAAAAATATGTATAAGGCTCGTAACAATATGACATATAGATGTACAGTATATAGTGCATCTCATAATGAGAAAAGTGATCATACCTGAATGATAACATCATTGGGGTTCTATCAGTACACTGCTCACGTTATTTCTTCTGAATTGACAGCACATCAAAGAAGTAAAAATCATACAGTTGTACCTGCTTTAGTGACCACCTGTATAGAAAGACCACTTAGACAAGTAGCTCAAGGGAGACAAAAAAATCCTGTCCTTATAGACATAACGACTGCACTTTTTTCTCCCTTGAGCAGAGTTTCCCAGTGAAACCTATATCAAAGGAACCTGTACATAAAGACCACCTGCTTATAAAGACTACTTTTCTTGTCTCCCTTGAGCTATCCTTATATATAGGTTTCACTGTTTATTGGCTCTCAGATAGTGTTGTTGAGGTCTGTCCTAAGAAAATTGATGGCCGAGCAAAAAAAGAGACGATAAAATCATTGAGGAAGGCTCATCAGCCTAAATCGTTAGGTTCTGATCCACGACAACGATGTTTGATGTCATACATATAAACAAGAGGGGAGCGGTTTTGTGACAATTTATTGTTCTAGTTACCAGTATCATCGTTTTCAGTGAGGTCTAGAATTTCAGTTAATTTGTTCAAGAAAGAAAGTTTTTTAATCGGCCTTCTTGTACATTGTAACTGTCTTTCTTTAGAATGAGGGTCTGCGTACCAGGGTCTCTGAGCTGGAGCCGTTAGAGATGCAAGTAGGGGAGCTCCGGTCAGAGCTGGGCAGGAGCTCTCACACTACCAGGAGCACGGAGGCTCTAGAGAGAAAGCTCCAGATGGCCCAGAAAATGCTCCAGGAAAAGGTAGGTAGAGTCTGAAATAAATTTTAAAAGCACAAGAAGTTGGTCACTTATCACATGTAGAATACATGAAGGTCAAAGTGCCATTTGATTTAACTTTGCTTTGCTTTCCTTGAAATGTAGATATTATTAACCATTTGACTATTCATTCATTAAGATTTTACATGTTCATATCAAATGCTACTGCAATTTCTTCCAAAATCGGATCGTAGTCAGATTGTTGAGCTTGCGGTGGGTTTAACCCCAATCCAAATAAACTGTAGACTGATGAATGGTGGGTTACTCTGCAGTTCATGTTTTTTTCAATGAGTGTTATATTAATATTTTCTCTTTGATGTCAGACGGAGAATGAGATGAGGTTAGCAGAAGACAATGTAAGTCTGCAGCAGAGACTAAGAACAAAACAGACTCAAGATACATACACTAAGGACTTGGAGAAACACTACTCCAAACTGGAGGATCAGGTGAGAAATTGCTCTGATTATTCTAATTTTCCTCCCCTGCATTTCTTGAATGATTTCATTTAACATTATGTTCTCTTTCATTCAGTTTTCCCTTTTTATTGTGTACCCTGCACCTTTTGAGAAATGTGAAATGAAAAAAGGATTGATACAGATTTCACCAGGCCTCTTTAGATTTTTTTTTCTAACAGTATCTCTCTGATTATTCTCATGATTATTCTGACTGTGTTTGTTCATTCAGATGGCGACATTAGAACACGAAAGGAATGAGGCTGAACTAGCAGTTGCTCCACTCAAGGTATGTTACCGGCAAGGGAGGGAGGCTGAGATGGAGAAGCTAAGAGACATAGAAAGAGAGAGAGGGGGAGAAGGGGGGGGGAGGGAAAATGAAAGGAGGGGGAGGGCGGGGGCAACAAGACACAGATTGACATAGAAATACACAGAATATTGTGTATGTAGGGAATTGGTCATGTTGCACATCCTCGGACCTTTCATTTTTGTATATAAACTCTGCTGGATTCAAAGAGACTCAATTATAACAGCATTTTTTTTTTTACAATGAAATATGATTTAAATTTGTGGAAATCATCTGCCTCTCTGAGGTTGCATGTTATGTAGTTTATGACTGCCAGTGAAATATATTTTATGTTATTTAAGCAATATGGGTAGCCCATTAATTCCAAAACAAATTCTTGGACAATACTCTTCTTGGTGATTCATGTGTAGATACCTACAAATGTTTATGTTACCCTTTCCCTTTGTTTATGAAATTCTCAGGCAAAGGTCTCTTACCTCACCAAGAAATGCCAGGAACGAGATGATCTGATTAGAAAGCTCAAGCAAGAGATCGCAATGGTGAAATCGGACAAATCCTCCGACCTCCTGGAGCAAATTGGCAACCTTTCAACTCTGTTACCTGACGAAGCATACAACGAACCCCTGAAGACTCGTCCAAGACAAAGCAAACAAAGGAGCTCTAGGAAACAAAACAGGAACCAATTGCAAGACTTGTCAGACTTGTTGAATGTTGAGGAAATGGAGTTCTTGAAAAGAGAATCTTTGGAAAATGGCGATGTGTTGTTAGACACAGAAGACGATCAAGGGGAGATTTCACTCCAAGAACTTATGAAACAAACAAAAGGTCATCGTCATGGCATCAAAAGTTCTTTAGATGACATTGATTTGGACGAGTTAGATCTCCTTGGAATGGCTGGGGAGACTGGTAGTGACCAGTTCTCCATTGGGAACGGTATTGGATTGGGTAGCAGAGACAGGAAAAGGAGGTCACCAGTCTCCTTTGGATTTGGTTCCCTTCCAACTTCTTTCAAGTCCAGGGCTGTCAAAGATCGGCAGGTAAGTGGATACCCAAATCTCAGTCAAGGAGTCGATATCAACAGAGAATGAACTTTATCCATTCTTCTTTTGTCAGTTGCCCTTTGAAGTTCCAAAGATGTTTGAGAGTTCAGTAATACTAGTTGATTCGCTCTTTCATCAACATACACTTGCTTGCAGGACTCTTAAACAAAAGAAGGAAATGGGATGGTGGGTAAAGGAAATGTGGTAATGAAATTATTGTAAAATGCCAGTATCAGACTCTTTAGGCTAGTCATAGGAGGTGTATAGGGTATAAAACTCTAGAGTGTAAAATCAAAATGTTGGTGAAAGTTTGTCATTGAATACGGTACGATGTAGCAGATCTGAAATATTAACATTTAGTTAATTTAGTAAAATTGCTTTTAATTATTGGTTATGGGGCGTGTACTTTTGAGGTTAATTGGGGTTATGTTTCTAATAATTTGGTTTGGTACCACTTTCCTTTCTTTTCAGACAAGGCCAACCTCATCGGGAGTGCCCCTGCCAGGCAGCAACCAAACATCACCTGGGTCTCTTGGTCTGGATCTACCTGATGGACTCCTCTCAGCTCCTTTTGCCACCCAACCAACCCAGCCTACCACCTTACATCATCCTACCCAACCCAAATATCAAAGCAATGTTCCTCTACATCAACCGCCTCTTGCTCCACCATCTTTACCCCAGGGTTACCCTCATCAGACACCGTCCATCCCTCAAAACCAACCACAGGGTGTCCCCGTACCCTCGGACCAGCACAGCTACCGGCAGTACCTGTACAGGGTCTTGGGCTTCACCCCTCAGGCCCCCCTTCAGCTCCATATACCGGTGTCTATGCCCCCAACCAATACCCACAGGACAGACTCCACACCCAGGCTCCACAATCAGTACCTCAAATTCTGAACAACTCTGTCCCTCGTCCCCATCCTGGTATGATACCCAATGGACATCCAATGACCAATGGTCAACTGCCGATGCCATCGTCCATGTATGGAATAGGACCGATGCCCTCTGTTGGTGCTAGTTTGCCACTCAGTCATCAGAATGTGTTGAATTTACCAGGCAATCAACCAAATAGAAATAGTCTTTATCAGGGTCCGACATACACTACTAGCAACCAGGGCTTAAGTACAGGTTAGCTCACTTGGAAATTAGATTTTTAAATTACTCTGCACTAAATTTGAACAAAAAATAAATATATACATGTATTTTACAAATACCAAACGTTCCATACATCCTAAAGTTTCTGAGGAGGGACATTAGAATATGCAAATATATTGATTATTCTCATAACCTGTACATTGTTTATAATTGTAATCTTTGTGCTCATGAAGTTATTAATATTTATTCAAACGTAACAAAATCTATCCAGAATTGTTTTCGACATCTTAAAAATAGTACAAATTTGTATATTTTCTTTTGACTTCCATTTTGCAATGTTTACACTTCGACATGGGAATGATTTTTCGGCAAACTCTTTTATACTTTGAGTTTGAGATACAATTTGTAAATATAAGCCTGCAAGTAGAAAACTTCTTTCATGTAACAGCGTACTACGTGTATTTTGAAGTTAACCCATTGCATACTGGAACAAGGTGGCACCTATGTAAACCCTATGGCAATGAGTGAATTCAGTAGTCAGCAGGTTAATCTTATCTGAAAAAGGATTCATACAAAATTTCAAAGCTAAATTATCTCTTGATTTCTTGCCTCGATCAGGTATACCTGACCCTCCGAGGTCTCTCTCCATCTCCCGTGAGGTGAGCAAACACAGCGTACTACTCACATGGAGCCTGCCCCCTATGGATGTCATGTGTCGTAGCAATGGTGTTGAGGTCGTGGGTTATAGAATACATGTCAATGGTCAGCAGAAACAGCTGGTGTCAAGTGCTCATATGACCAAGGTAATGACAAATCTTTGTTTTTCTGATCTTTTGAAACAAACCATTAGTCATTTGATTTCCCCCTCTTTCTCTATGACATGTAAATGCACTCTTAATTTTTTTTCGTTGGTTTTCAGTCATAGGTATCTTGAACTTTGAGTAGTATTTAAATAAATTTCCAATGTTATGATCAGCAACATTCAAGCAAATCATTATATTTAGCTCACAAAATAGGGTTTTGAAAGTAGTAGTTAATATTTTCAGTGGCATCCTTTGTAGTAAAATATAGTTACATTATTTATGGAAAAAAGATGACGAAAATCTTGCCTCTCAATGATTGTTCTACCTAACCACTGATATGAAAAATAGAAATGTATTAAACCAATATCTGTATTTTGCTTAAACAGAAGAAAATGTGTGCGAACTTAAAGAATGATGATTATGATTATCTCTTACAGGCACTGGTTGATGGCATCTACTTGAAGACAATCTACAGGTTTGCCATTTGTTCTGTGGGTGCTAATGGTCAAACATCCAACATGGCCGAACTGAGCTACAACCCTGCATCAAGCATCCCTTCATCAACGGCATCGGAGTCTCGGAGAAGCGAATCCATCGTCAGCTCAGAAGTCTCATCAGGTCCAAAGTATGGGCACAAGGAAGAGAGACTGGTGAGTTATCCCATCTTGAACTTTACTGTAGCATTGGGATGCATAATGGCTCAGGGGTAGAGCAGTGGTCTCGTAACCGAGAGGTCCCAGGTTCGAAACCAAGTCGATGCGCTAGTGCCCTTTGGTAAGGCATTAATCCTCTCTACCGAGTCCCTTGGAGAGGACTTAAAGCCATTGGTCCCCTGGTCACTTACTTACAAGCACACACATGCTTTCAGGTGTATAAAACAAACAAACCTACCAATTAACAGTGAAGAGCAGCTGTTGAGTTATTTATGGCTATTGGTTAAGCCAGGGACATAGAAAAAAAACTATTGAGTGATATCATTTTGGTATTATGCTAGGCATTATTATGGGACATGAAAATAGATTAGTATACTATACTTAAACTATATCAAGCATGGACTTAAAGCAGAGAGATTGGTGAATAGATCTCTTTGACTTGAATCCAGCAGAGACAGGCATTTACACAAGACTTTTGTTTGAGTGGGGACATGGCAGAGAGATCGAGGGTCAGAGCTGTATAGTGATACAGTGTATTAGTAATTCTAAACATTTTTCTCCTTTTTTTTCTCCTTACAGTTCATGGCGATATACACGTATGATCCAGATAGCCATTCACCCAATGACAATCCCGAGTATGAGCTGACTTTCACTGAGGGTGATCTGATTACAGTGTATGGAGATAAGAGACCCGATGGTTTCTACCATGGGAAGGTGAGGCTTAGATAGGTGATAGATAGATAGAAAGATAGATAGGTAGGTAGATAGGTGATAGATAGATAGATAGATAGATAGGTAGGTAGGTAGATAGATAGATATATATATATAGAGAGAGAGAGAGAGAGAGAGAGAGAGATAGATAGATAGATAGATAGATAGGTAGGTAGATAGATAGATATATATATAGAGAGAGAGAGAGAGATAGAGAGAGAGATAGATAGATAGATAGATAGATAGAAAGATAGATAGATAGATAGACAGATGGATAGATAGACAGACATATGAAGATGGATGGATGGAGAGATAGGTGGTTAGAAACATAAGGGTTTTACATGTTTGTATGAATTATGAAGTGCTTTCTAGAGCAAAAAAAGTTATTTAGTGCCCCGAACAGTGTAAAAAGAAACAAATAAATTGAAGTCTAATTTTAACTCTTGAAAAATAATGATCTCTCTCTCTGCCAAGGGCATGTCCATGCAACAGAGCCATCTGGTAATTCCTTTGTCTATTCCTCAATGATAGATGTTAATAAATTTAATGATACACAACATTTAAATCATGTATGTTTGGTGTCTATTTTGCTCCTCTAGGTTCGAGGAAGGAAAGGCCTTGTACCGTCAAACTTCATAGAAGAGATCTCCAAGGAAGAATCAAGGCAAAGAGTAAGTAACTGTGTTGAAAATGTAATACATTTTATTCTTTCCATTGATAGGATTACAAAATGTAAGTCAAATCATTGTGCGCTGTGTATGAACTTTGATGAAATTTGTTTATTTAGTGTGTATTGAAAAGATAAAGAAATCATAAAAGTAGTGTTGTGTCTTAACCTGTTGGATACGATGTAATTTTTGGTATGCAGGAAAACACACATTCCCATAGACTCTAGTCTGAGATGATCAGGGCTTGGTATTCAAGGAGTTAATTCCTGTACTAGAGAAATTATTATTATTTTTGTGTAACCTGCCCTGCATGGACCATTAATCAGGTCAAGTCCTAGGCTTTTCTTTATTTATGTTCTCCTTTTACTTTCTATGTCTTTGCCATAATGCCTCTGTTCCTTTATTGCTGAAGTATCAATAAAGTGATTTACCAAACAAAAACGGTTATTTATTATCATTATTCCCCCCCCCCCTCTTTCTATACAGGGATCCAGAGAGTCACATTCAAGAAGAAGCAGAGAGAGCAGTGCAGATGGAAGGAAAACAAGAGAAAAGAAAGGAAGGAGTGATAGAGAGAGTAGGAGAAGGGAAGGACAATCACATAGAGGATCCAGAATTTAAACCCATTTTTTTTTATCTAAATGCAATAGTATACATGTAAAGAGAAAGATTATTAAAGCCTGTCTACACTAATTTGGCCAGGAGGGATTAGACCTCCTAGTGTGGTCACTGACAGGTGGTTATCTCGTCAACTCGGCTCTCAATTAACATAAGAAAAAGGGGATCATCGGGGACCAACGGGTACCGCTTAGGCATTGTTTGCTATATAGAGGGCGCAAGTAGCTACAATGGTGCAGTAGTGCAGTGGGGCTTTAAAGGATAACCAATCACAAAAATAATTTTGTACAGAGTGGCCCAAAAAGAACACGGGTGAGATCTGTCATTTCAACGACATCACAACATTATGCAATTCATGTTGTCCTTGTTTCCAAAGCGAAAACAGTCAGCGTTTGTCAACACAGCTCATTGTATGGGAAGCTGTCACAAAATTAGGCATAGAATGAAAACGCCTCACTCAAAATTGGTGATCTTGGGTTCATTTTACTTGGAAAATAATTTTTTTACCTGATAAAAAACCGCAAATCAATGTCATTTTGTTAATGGTGTCATTGAAATTACAGATCTGAGCTGTTGCATTCTTTTAGGGCCACTCTGTGATTGGTGGTTTCCATGCCATAATACTTCATTCAAAAGACCAGTTTCTCATATTTCAATTCAAGGCATCTGGGTTAACATTTGAGCTACATTACATGTGATGTATATGGATTATTGTGCCACAATTATATGAATGTTCCAGATTATATGTTTTCTAAAAATGTGCAAATTGCAGTTCTTCTTTAGGAAATAATTGCAACTTTGCTGGCCTTTTGTTTCAGTGCTTCCAGCTGTATGAATGAGAGTGTTGTATGGAGAAACCAAGTAGATTCGACTACTAGTAATTGAAGAAGAAAAAAATCAGAGAGATTTGTAAAGTTTTGGAAACAAATCTAATGACCACCTATAAGAAAATGTTTTTGTTGAGATATTTTTGGTACAGGTTTGAGCAGATGCTGCGTGGAAATTGAAATCATTGATTGGCCAATTACACAGACACAATTATCTGCTTCTGACAGAATCAACCGGATGTTAGAGTGGAATTTCACTCTATTGTTATTGGAGTAATGGGATTATCAGAAAAGGTTATTCACGCACTAAAAAAAAAGGAAATGGTAAATTTAATCAAATTATATCAATATTCATATGATTTACCTGTTTCTTGCCATTGAAGTTCAGTATTCTTGAAGATGTGTCATCCAAAAAGCATGAGTGGAAAGTGTCTGTAAATTTTGTAACTTGTGAACATATGGATATATAAAAAAAACAGCTGGATATTTTGTATATTTTGTAGTTGAAGAAGATAATTGCTTTACTGAGTAGAGGTCAAGAAAATGTCTTATGTGTTTTGTATCGAGATTGCATATCTGTATGCATACTAATTATGAGTGATTAACTCAGTTTGAGTTTGTGGCAAATTGTATTTCAATACGTTTTCCGTCCATTTATGGTTTGATTTATCAGTACCGTTATATTTATTTAATGTTGAAAATGTAAACCTTGATTATGATCTCAAAGAAATGATTTTGTCACCTTGAAATTCAGAATCACGTATTAAACTACTGATATGAACATTTCTATATACCATTTTGTGTACTTGTTATTTTCATTCATATTGACAAATAATTGCAGATATCTATTTCTAAATTATGAAATGGAAATCTTGTGGGGAAATTGTTTTTTTCTCAAAAAGTTGATTTAAATAGAACTAGAAAAGGCTAGACAGAAGATTTCATATTTAAGCAATTCTGAGCTTACAAGTATGCCCTCATAAAGAGAGGAAATAAATTACATTTCAAAATACAGTAGCAATGCAACACCATGAAAGGTGCAAAATAAATTGTGTTCATTATCAAAGAAGAAAGGGAGAGACAGAGTGTGTGAGAGAGAGAGGGATATAAAGAGAGAGAGACGGAGAGAAAGATAGGGATAGAAGATCAGAGATGGAGGGAGAGAGAGAGGAGAAAAGGCAAGCGGGACTGACTAAGTAGTTAGAATAAATCAGGCTGTGTGGTGACCAAGTAGAAACTTTTTTTTTCTTCATAAAATTGTGTGTTTTGGTAAGTATAAATGGTATACTATTTTAATAAAGGTAATAATAACGATAGTGGGTTCTTGTATAGCGCTCATGTCTGTCAGACTTGGGTCAGTTTGTAGCTCGACCGGGTCCGTTTGCTTGTTCATCCCGTTGGCAAACAGACCCAACTCGAATGTCTTGATCTGCACAGCTTGAAGCGTTAAACGGGAATGAGGAATGGCAAGAACCCGCTGGGTTTGTCGAGCCAGAACGGGATTAATTGCACACGCACTATAGAAGCGTGTTCGAACGCACTAAGAACGAGATGATCGAGGACGAGTTGAACTGTCTCTGAATGGGGTGGTCGGGTTACAAACTACTTAGAACAAGTTGCGAACTAGTTAGAATGGGTTTGGACGTATTGGGAACGAGGAAGAACTAGTTAAGAACGGGTTTAAACTTACGGACGGGCTTGGACTGCTTGGAAATGGCCAATTTACCCGATCTGAACTTGATATGAACTGACTGTGGACGGGGTACAGACGAGATGGACGTATTGAGGACTGTTTATGAACGAACTAGAATCGTAATATAGACATTATTTACACATTCTACCCCGGCCACAACCCGTTTTACGATTTTCGAGGACGGTTCCAGAACGTAATGAGAGCTAGTTTGGTGTGACGGGGGCTTTAGCTTGTCAAGATGTTTATTTCCTCTATTATATATCCCATGTTGTCAATGCATTTATTCTTGACGAATCAAATAGAATCGTACCAAACCGTTTTTATTTGGAAGTTTCTAGGAATCATTAAAGTGCTTCGACGCTACTGTTATGGTAAACACCGTCAGATGGATTGATGGGCATTTCAAACTCGTTCAGATCTTAGCTCTCTGGGACCCTGGTCTTCGAACTGCCGGAGACCTCTATTGGCAACTCATACTCGTACGGGTCACCAATACTGGTCAATAAAGTTCTGGGAAGATGTAAACTTCATCTATCAAGAATAAATCACATTGTCACATTCATTTCATTAAAAGAGGTAAGCGAACTTATTCCAACTTTATTGGCAACAATGTACATGTACTGACTCCTCCTCACCGTCATTCGATATTTTGATCCTAATTTTATTCTACTATATATAGGAGCACATTGTTACCAGAACGTGATGGTGTGATAAACACGTTTTGCCATTAATTTCATTTCATAAATATTTATCTGGGTTTTGGGGTTGACCCATCAGAAAATTACTATAACATAACTGTTACGTGCGCTCAATTCATTGGATATTTTTTATCACAAATAATCATTTGTCACATCTATAGGGAGAAATAAATATAGTCGGAGCGCGGTGTTCTCATTTTGGGGGCAAGTGTATTGGAAATGAAAACAAAGAGAAGTTTTTAGACGTTGAAATTATGGGTATAGAGAGAACAGAAAGAAAAAAGGACAGAGAGAGGTGGAGGGAGGGAGAGAGAGAGAGAGAGAGAAAGATCAAACTATCAAACAGTCATGTTACAGAGAATGAGACCAGAAGGGATAGAAAGAGAGAGAGGGGGGGGGGGTTGTGAGAGAAAAAGAGAAAACTATGAAACATCGATTGTGAATAATAATGATAAAGAGTGGCAGTTTAGTTCGGCTAATAGGAACAGCAGAAGATTTCATGTAGCCCCGTTAAAATGTGCATGTTTTATCATATGATAGCTTTTATTTCATTTGGTGGAGACATAGGCCTGCTTACTACTGAAATTTAAACCCGACGTTAGGTTTACGCTTTTAATCAAAATCTGGTATGAAATATTGATGAATAAAGTTCTAAGAAGATGTAAACTTTATTTATCAAGAACAAATCACATTGTCACATTCATTTCATGAATTGAGGTAAGACAAATTATTCCAACTTTATTGGCAACAGTGTATATGTATACTGACTCCTCCTCACTTTCATTCGATATTTTGATCCTAATTTCATGCTCCTAGAAGCACATTGTTACAAAAAGGTGATGGTGAGATAAACACGTTTCGCCATTAATTTCATTTCATAAATATTTATCTGGGTTTTGGGGTTGACCCATCAGAAAATTACTATAACATAATTGTCATGTGCGCTCAATTCATTGGATATTATTTATCACAAATAATCATTTGTAACATCTATAGGGAGAAATAAATATAGTCGGAGCGCGGTGTTCTCATTTTGGGGACAAGTGTATTGGAAATGAAAACAAAAGAGAAGTTTTTAAACCTTGAAATTAATGGGTATAGAGAGTACAAATAATTGGAGAGAGAGGGAGAGAGAGAAAGGGGGCAGGGAGAAAGAGATCAAACTAGCAAACAGACATGTTACATGGAATGAGACCAAAAGGGATAGAAAGAGAAGGAGAGAGAGAGTAAGATGGCTATAATGAGGGAGGAAGGGAGAGAGAGGGGGAGGGGGAGAGATAAAAAGAGCTGTGAAACATCGATTGTGAATAATACTGATAAAGAATGACTTTAGTACGGCCAATAGGAACCGCAGAAGACTTCATGTAACCCTGTTAAAATGTGCATGTTTTATCATAATATGATATTATCCTGCCTTTCGTTTCGTTTCAACTGAATTAGTAGAAGTATACGGATCATAGGTAAAGAAAACTACTGCATCTCAGGATTGGTTTCAACTGTTATTCTATTCAGAAGAAGAAAAAAAGCATTGCAATGGATTCAAAGTGGAAGACAATCATGACAATCTTTATCATTCAGGGCTTATTAGAAACCCCAGCTGGATCTGCTATTGCACGAGGTAAGAAAATATTGAATTTATCGGTGGAAAACGACGAGCTGACGACAATTGCTCCGCGGTCAAATAATTAACCTTCACCAAATATTTTGTTTAACTTAACCTCATCCTAATCCTAACCCTTACCATAAGCCTAATCCAAAATTCAATAATAACTCTTAGCCTAACCCAATACCTTTGTTGAATAAAGCCCAGGGAAATTGTCACAGGACCAAAATTGTGGGTAATCGATCTGGCAACAAATTATTACTCCTTGGCGAATATTCTACACTAGCTAAATTCCTAACTTCAATAGTTGACCAAGCTCTTATAAGCCTCATCGCAGTTCTAACCCTTACCATAAAGCTAACCTAATGACAACATGATTCCTATATTTTTTGCCGAAATAAAGCCCATGAAAGGGCTAATTGTCGCAGGAGTAAGTGTCGGGTAACCGATCTGGCGATAATTGCTCCAAGGCCAATATCCTACAATAGCTGAAATCCTAACTGCAACAGTAAGTTGACCAATCAATTTATTAATCCTATCCTAATTCTAACTGTTACCATGCATAAACTTTTTTTTAAAATTTTTATTTGTGTTTTTATTGGAGAATCAAAAGATATCACAATATTTACAAATAATTTTTAAACCTAAAGTCAATAATAACTCTTAGCCTAACCCAATACCTTTGTTGAATAAAGCCCAGGGAAATTGTCGCAGGACCAAAATTGTGGGTAATCGATCTGGCGACAAATTATTACTCCTTGGCGAATATTCTACACTAGCTAAATTCCTAACTTCAATAGTTGACCAAGCACTTAATTAGCCTCATCTTAATCCTAATCTCATTCATAAACCTAACCTACAATCGAAGATGACAACATGAACCATATTTTTTTTAACGAAATATAGCCCGGAGTATGCCTAATAATGCCGCTGGAGCAAATGTCGGATTACCGATCTGGCGACAAGTCATGGCCTTTATTCCACACTGTCGAGGTGAATTCCTAACTTCAACAGTTGACCAAGCACTAATTATTTTCATCGTAATCCTAACCTTAACAATAAACTTAACCTAAAACCCAAGATGACAACACGAACCCTATATTTTTGACGGATGAAGCTTGGAGCAATTGGGGAGCAATTGTCGCAAGAGCAAATATTGGAGCACCAAATGAAGTATCCTTAATTCGTATGCGGGGAAGGGGGCTGAGCGGGCTGCTGTGTTTTGCCTTATTTTCGCCAACGTTCAGTTTTCAGTTTTTCAATTTTGATTATTGATAAATTACAAAGAGATTTGGTGAATAATACTCAAATATTGTTAGATTCATTCTTATCCTTTAAAAAACTCTCACCTTGGATACCTCAGGTGATATCAGCGATTAGATTTGTTTTAACTTTATTTGGCATCACTTGCGCTTGGGAGGGAAAAGCGATCTGGATCATTATAACCCTATAGTGAAATATTTCGACTTGAAACATATATAAAACCGGCTTAACATTCGAGACTTTATCAATTAATAATGTCTCTCCATAAACAATACCAACAATAACTTAACAAACCCGGATGTAATCCAATTAGCAGTATTGCATCAATAACTAATATTCTCTGCTACGAATGAGTAATTATTGGTTTGATCTTATTTGAAATTATGACTATAAAATGTATCAGGTCGATAGATATTTTGATAAATCTTTATTGAAATAAAACGAAAAAAGAGAGATGTCCTCATCCTAGTCTTTTCATTTCGAGAGTTCTTGTTCTATAATGGATGGATTCATTTCAGTTATTCTTAGTACAAACTTACAAACTTAAAAGAGCTACAGATAATCGTACATCATTATGAGAAATTCATGTGAAATGTATGCATGTATAATATTAACGTTCGACTTAAGAAAGAGAGAGAGTAAGATGGCAAGAATAAGGGAGGGTAGAGAGAGAGAGAGAGAGAGAGAGAGAGGGGGGGAGGGGGGAGAAAAAGAGATTTGAAACATCGATTGTGGATAATACTGATAAAGAATAACTTTATTACAGCCAATAGGAACCTCATGTCATGTTACCCTGTTATAATGTGCATGTTTTTTTATATGGTGTCTTTCGTTTCGTTTGGCGGAGTATGTAACTTCACCCAGCTCAGCACATGCTCATAAAGGAATCGCATTCTTTCATACAATACCTCCACATTACCTTTCTTTTCCTGGTGATGCTACAGCACGTCTGACATAGAAACTCGTTGGTATTGTATGGTCTATTGTAAACAGGTGGTCAGCTCTGGTGAAGCTACATACCCATGGGTGTCGATCCCGGGGATGGGGGGATATATCCCCCAATATTTCAGGTGGGGGATGGCCTGTACAATCATCCCCCAATAATTCACCTTCAAAAAAATGAAGAAAAATTAATGATGAGAGCCCGATGAGAGTAGTTAATGGTTATTACTCGCAAGATGACCATCAATATACACATTTTGCTATCTCATTTTCATAATACATACATATAAAAATAGAAAACGAAGTAAATGAGACAACCGTATATGAGACAAGAATAAATTGAATTCTCGCTCATACGGCTTCATCAGGAATTGATGAATTTATTCAATTTATTCAATCAACAGCATCATAGAAATGCAGTGCGCCAAATGCAAAGCCGCAGCGTTAAAAAGCAACGAGCTAAATGTTAAGCGCGAAGCGCAAAAGTGCAAAAAAGAAGTAGAGAGTGAGAGAGAGATAATGAGAGACAGAGAGGATAATAACCCAGGTAGCAAGCCCATGTGGGACCCACATGGGTCCCATATTCTCTGAAACATGGGCCCCATATGGAAAACCATGTGGGGCCCTAAGGCATCTGCACCCAAGAAGCATATGAGACCCATACGGGTAAACCCTTATAAGACAGATGGGACCCAGATGGGACCCATACCAAACTGGGCCCAAATGGGTATGCCCAGCTTAATCCCATCTGGTACCCATATTGGTTAACCCAGATATATCCAATGTGGGTTAACCCAGATTTTCCCTATGTGTTACCCATATGGGCATATTCATATTCTACCCATATGTGTACGCCCAGCTCATTCCCATCTGGAACCCATAAGGGCTGGCCCAGATAGATCCCATATGGGTTACTAAATATTGGCCCCATATGGGATACATATATGGGTTCCATTTAATAGCCCAGATGGCACAAGTGACCCAGATCATCCACATATGGGCCCCATATGGGCTTGCTACCTGGGAAAAAGGGAAAAGGGGAAGAAACGGGCAGAAGAAAAAAGGAAGGGGGAAGAGAAAAGGAAGAAAGACAAGAGAAAGAGGGACATATATATTTCAGCATTTCCTTCAGGGAACTGATGTGAATGGGCGATGAAAAAGAGGTTGACTTTAAAGTAACCTACAATGAAATATTGCTCATGTTTATTTCTTACAATGTCAAAATTACTTTACGGGATCCCCTCCCTAAAAGCTTAGGCATGGGTGATGGTAGGTATGAGGTTAATGCATGATCAGGAATTAGTTGAGTGGATGGAAAAGAAGTGAGAAATAAGCTGAAAGAAACATGGAAAATTGCCATGGAATGATGGAAGGCAATGTGAGACAGGCCCAACATGTTCTAAAACAAGTAATAATATTCAAGAATAGTTATGATTTCTTTCACCTAGGAGTTCTTCAAAAACTAATTAAAAACGAGTAAATAATCAATGCCACATTATTGACAGGGCTTAAAAGGAAAGTGAAAAGAAAAACAAGAAACAAAAAAGATTGAATGAAATTTGGGACTGATTGTGAATTTCAATATGCGAATTTTTCGAGAAAAAAAATAGTGCTCTGGTCAGGGCCTTAGGGAAATATTATGCTTATATTTAAGAGCGTATCTGGTATGATAAGTATATCTGGGTGAAGAAGGAGATAATGGAAGTTTGTTGTTTGGTAGTTGGAACGTAAGTTTTATATTATGTTTTTAAGAAACAGACAGTTTGTATGAGATCAGGAGTGGAAATTTTCTGTCATTTTGAGAACCAAATTTTGCATCAGTGATATTCTGTTTCATTGAATTGAGTTTCCCGCAGAGAGGATTCAGTTGGTTTAATTAAAGAAGGAAGAGAGTCAAATGAAGAACCAAAAGCAATATGTTTTTCATTTACTAATGAGAACTATGTTTTTTGAGATCTCCTTACACAGAATATTGGAATGGGTTTTTCACGATGAATGTTGTTTGGAGACATCAATATTCATAAAATGTATGTTTCTATCACCAGGAAATAAAGAATTTTCTGTCTACATGAACCTTTCCTGGTTGCTTATTAATGCATTTGCCCACTGGTAACATAATACTTTCACAAGTTGATATCCCTCACCATTGGATTTTTTTGGTAATGTCTAAATTTCGTTTAAAAATAGATGATATCAGTCTGGTAGGCCTACACTGCAGGCAAGAGTCAGGACTAACATTTAGCATGTTATTAATTTTATTACCACTCTTATATTCTCTGAAATGTTATCTTTATTGAGGGTGACTTGAAAAAGTTAATAACTTGGAAGGGAGGGTGCAACCTGCCACACGCTTCTACCTCTTGGTTGCTTTGATCCATTGCCGAAAATATTTTGGCACCTATCATCCCCAACCACGGATACAAATCGACACCCATGTACATACCACTGTCTCTTGTTAGCTCACTAATGATTGGCAGATGATGTCACAAGATGAATGAGATCTGGAGCATTTTTCTAGGGTGGAGCTTAGCAGGTCTGAGAAAGTTATTTTAAAAATATTTAAAAAAACATTTAAAAATCTATGAAATATATTTAGATGTTTAAATAACAAAATATGAGTTGTATGCAGCCCTGTACATCAACAGGAATCAACTTATATTTGGATGTCACCCGACCTTTAAAGCCCCTCTGCACTAGTTTGACCAGGAGGGATTAGAGGGGTTAGCGTGGTCACTGACAGGTGGTTATCTCATCAACTCAGCTCTCAATTAACATGAGAAAAAGAGGATCATGGGGGACCATCAGGCACCGCTTCAGCATTGTTTTCTAAATAGAGGGAGCAAGTAGCTACAAGTAGTACAGTGGGGCTTTAAGTATTTGGCGTCACCTGTGCCTGGGAGGGGAAAAGCGAACTGAATCACTGGAACACTTGGGCTTCTCCCGATATAACTAATTGGTGTTGTGCAGGTGGACTACTACACCGGAGTCCCCCCTACTTTTATACGAATAGTACATTGGGTTCTAAACGTGAAAAGGTGGTGACTCTCCTCTTCTCGGGCCTCCGTTCAACGTCCCATCCGAGGGACTGAATGTTTTTCACTGTAACACAGCCTGCGTCTATGATAGAGGGAGGGGTAATAGCGAGCTTTCGATTTAGGCACCCGACGTGGGCTACGACGCGTGACGTCATATTTATCAACTGCGCATGTGCGAGCTTCTGGGCCCACGTTCCCTTCCAAATCACACGACGGGAGTCGGGGGCAATTTCCGTGAATCCCCGTCGTCGTGAAAACGGCAACGTGGGTGCAGTTCCTCGGTATCCCTGTTGTTATCATTCTATCATTTTTTCTTTCTGTCTTAATTTCCTTATGTTTTTCTTTGTTTCTTCCTTCTATCACTTTCTCTTATGTTAGTCTTTGTTTTTATCATTCTATCACATTCTCTTTCCTTATGTTATTCTTTGTTTCTTCCTTCTATCACCTTTTCTAATGTTATTCTATGTTTTTAACATTCTATCACTTTCTCTTTCTGCCTTTCCTTATGTTTTTCTTTGTTTCTTCCTTCTATCACCTTCTCTTATGTTATTCTTTATCATTCTATCACTTTCTCTTTCTGTCTTTCCTTATGTTATTCTTTGTTTCTTCCTTCTATCACCTTCTCTTATGTTATTCTTTATTTTTATCATTCTATCACTTTCTCCTTCTGTCTTTCCTTATGTTATTCTTTGTTTCTTCCTTCTATCACTTTCTCTTATGTTAGTCTTTGTTTTTATCATTCTATCACATTCTCTTTCCTTATGTTATTCTTTGTTTCTTCCTTCTATCACCTTCTCTTATGTTATTCTTTATTTTTATCATTCTATCACTTTCTCTTTCTGTCTTTCCTTGTTATTCTTTGTTTCTTCCTTCTATCACCTTCTCTTATGTTATTCTTTGTTTTTATCATTCTATCACATTCTCTTTCCTTATGTTTTTCTTTGTTTCTTCCTTCTATCACCTTCTCTTATGTTATTCTTTATTTTTATCATTCTATCACTTTCTCTTTCTGTCTTTCCTTATGTTATTCTTTGTTTCTTCCTTCTATCACCTTCTCTTATGTTATTCTTTATTTTTATCATTCTATCTCTTTCTCTCATCCTTATGTTATTCTTCGTATCAGATTTTCGCGCACTGTGAATTTAGTACCTGACTTAGTCACCTGATCTCAAAAATTGGTCACGTGACCGACGAAAGCCCCGTCGTGAAAAATCGCGAAGGGAACGGACGTGAGCTGCGCAACGTCTCCACGCTCCAGTAACTCGTAGTAGCCCACGTCGGGTGCCTAAATCGAAAGCTCGCTAATGTTTGCACACAACGGAGGCTTCAGTCATCCCCCTGGGTTTGATTCGCACCCACAGTCTTCGGTTTGACAAGCAGACGCTTTACCGACTGAGCCAACTCGCCTCCTTATTTTAATTGTTGTGAAAAGAAAAGATATGGAACACGATTTTAAAAAAGACAGTCGAGAACTCAACTCATGACCAATTTCCATATCCTATTTCATATCACATTTAAACAGTGTTCCGATTACGTATACTAATATGTTTTTTTTAATATGTAATTTTTTGCACATCAAAAGGTGATGGACATGGCTATATTGAAATTGCTTAACGTTGATTTCTGAAAGTCTTTGTGATCGTGCTATATGAATATATACAGGTGCTAATGAAGTAAAAATGTAGAGAATATATAAGTTGGACCCAAAATACATTGATGCTTTTATTCTAAAGAGAGACGAAATGCTGACAAGTATAATTGTTAAAAGCTGTTTCGTTTGAAATATCTTCATATTTTCAAATGAATGCCCTGCTTTATGTCTGTATCCGATTTTCTTTTCTTAAGGGGGTGTATATGTCAATATGGTTGCTTTTTTATTAGCGTGCCATGGTTAATTCATGGATATATCATTGGTAAAATCAACGTAACGTTATATGCTGGAGCAGGGGGCCTTCCCGCTGTATATTTACCAGGTCTCGGGGGCGAGCCACTTTCACCAAAATGGTCAAACTAACAGCCGCAATTGCTGAGTTTCAAACGTTAAACTGTTAATCAATGCATTTTGTACGTCCCTCAGATCATTATTATTTATATTGTTTGCTTATTTTCTTTTTAGTTTGTAATACATGTGCATTTTTGTTTTCATGTGCACAGTTACAGGGTGTTCAGGTGGATCTCCATCGATCACGATGGAGTGTAACCCAGGATCAACGATCAGAATCATCAAGGGAGTATGTGTGTTGGTTTCTTCTTGCGATGCTTTTGACCCCTCCCTGGAGAGCCAATGTTATAACAGTGACAAGACGGCACAGTGGGCTCCGTATTGCGAGACTGTCAATCCATGTACCATCACTAGCTCATGCAAGCACTATCAAACGTGCCCGGGAGAGTACACCTACACTTACGCAGAGTATAAATGTAAGTAGGCAAATAAGATGGCTAAGTAAAATAAAGCTGTTGGCCAAAGCCATTAGAGACTATTACTGTATCATGTCCGTGAGGTATTTCTAAGGAAACCGGTTCAATAACAAAAAAAGGTAAGGGCGTATACAGACCGAAGAAGAAGAAAAAATAGCCACAAAGAAAAAAAAATCGTTTGAGAGGGTATGATAGCATTGTCTAAATGATAAATATAGGTAAAATATTTGTACACCTCATTTAATCTGTAAAAAGACTGTATTAGTATACAGTGTATATCCCGGTGCATATATGTGACAACGTGATACATGCTTTGCTTGAAGTTAATAAATATCAATATTCATGACAGCATTTTATAGTTAAAAGTAATGACCGTATTAATGAAGATTCTGGCACAAATTGTATTTTTAATATTGTTTGGATTTTAGGATGATCAGAAGGTGTCATCTAATTACCAATTTCATGAAATGCTAACACCTAACCCATTCTCATTTTTGTTAAAGTCGATTCGTACTAAATGGACTAAATATTCATAGACCTTGCTCCATTTATATTAAACGTCAAGGTGGTGGAGAGGTGAATAATATATTGACAATAGAGAAAGAGAGAGAGAGAGGGAGAGAGAGAGGGGTGGAGAGAGAGAGAGAGAGAAAGAGAGAGAGAGAGAGAGAGGGGGGGGGTGCACAGAGAAATATGAGGTTATAGGAGAATAAAAGGTATATATTGTCAACATGACGGAATACACAGCGAAGAAATCGGGGGCATTGGCGTCAATGCATAGGGGAATGTGTGTGCCTGGACCCGTTCGCCATTACCCAAAAAATTCCCCAAAGGAAAATAGTTCACCCAGCCCTCTCTGAATGAATCTGGGAAGACAGGCAAGTAAGTTAACAGACCCGGTCAATAGCCTAGAAATAGAGAAAGATGTAATCATGGTAATTTTTAAATAATTGTTATCCCATTTTATCTCATTTTATCTCTTTTGTATCACATTCACAGGTATTTCAAATGGAACAACTGAGGCAACAAGCGTGAGTTATCAATGGTTCAAACCTTCTTTTCCTCAATTTATCATTCTCATCCGAGTAGTGTGACGATATTATGGCTTGCATAATGCACATAATAATTATTCATGACATTATTGTAGTGGACAAAACCGTTTTTATTATGAATTTCAAAACTTGTATAATAATTCACTTTCACTATTCACTATCGTTCTCTAGTATTTTATAAATGATTACTTTCCTTTAAAACATGTCTTAATTCATTATATATGCATTAATCATGTAATTGTACTAAAACGGCGACTGGTGCTGTGCGTGGCAAATCCGAGGCAAATCTGAGGAAACGCCCAACAGGGCCTTCGCTGATTGGTTAAACTTGTTTACCGCTATTGTCATGATTGCCGTTTTAGTACAATTACATGATTAATGCATATATAATGAATTAAGACATGTTTTAAAGGAAAGTAATCATTTATAAAATACTAGAGAACGATAGTGAATTTTCCTCTATCTTATGGCATGGTTAAATAATTATTATACAAGTTTTGAAATTCATAATAAAAACGGTTTTGTCCACTACAACATCATTCATGACATCATCCAAGAGAAATTATATTTTTTTGATATATCGAATTAAACAAAATAAAACAATGAAGAATGATTAGCGATAGCATCAGTACATAATCTCATCCAACGAGAATAATTCGTAGACATCAAACTACATAATAATATTGTATCGATATCCATTAATGCTATATGTGTATGATTATGGGCTGTATACATTTGATGAAGTAAATGAAATATCTGTTATTGGTTTCTCTTGACTTTCAGGGACCTACCAGTCAAGCTCCAGTGTCAGGTAAATGATAACATCCTTCTGTTGAATACACGCACACAGACGCACGCACACACACTCCCCACAGATTAAACTTAATATACATAATTATATACCTCACTTTAGAAATCTAGCAATCTGATTGGCCGAAATTGGAGTCGTGATTTTAGCCATACCCGCCTACCAGTCAATAGTCTTTTAAAAAGTGCCCCCATACCCGCCTACCGGTCAATAGTCTTTTAAAACATGCCCTCATGCTGCGATCCCCATTGGTTTACGTGTTAACATTTTCTTTGTGCGAGCGCGGATACCATACAGTGCTTTTTGTCTGCGACTCCCAAATGATTGTAAGATTTAGTCATCTTTCCAGCGAAGATTAACAGACAAGTGTCTCAGATTTTCTGTGATGTTTTAACCAATCTTTACTCAAGAAAAGGATAAGGTAAGAATTCTTGGTAGGTTTTTGTGTCAATTCGGTATATAAGAGATATAATGACTGCTTTAATATTCGAGGCATATTTGTTTTTATAGGCTCTCGTGGACGTTCCTGCCATCACCCCTCGGCACGCCTCGGGGTGATAACAGGTGTAGAGGTGCCGTGGACGAGTGGATATGTCACCGGACTGTGGATCACAAGGTCCGCGGTTCAAGTCCCACCGTGGCACTAATGTCCTTTGGCAAGACATTGATCTACATTTTCCACTCTCCACCCAGGTGTTAAATGGGTACCCGGTAGGATGCAAAAGTTAATGTGGTTTGATTAGTAAGTGGCGCTTGTAAAATGGCGACTGGCTGGAATGCTCCCCAGGGAGTGGAGAATGTTCATACATTGTGTGCGAGTAAGCATGAATCCGATGACCGGGGTAATAATATATATCTGTAAAGCGCATTGAGAGGGCCTGCGGTCCTGAAATGCGCTATATAAGGACGAACTATTATTATTATCATTATTATTAACAGGATGGAACATCCCCTTGAGCCTATAAAACAACTATCCCTCTCTTATCAGTCATTATATCTATATTATAGTCATGTCAAGGATGGCTAAGTGCATTTGGTATCAGAATGTGACCTCTCCTCAAATTCTTCAACATTTTTTTTTTCTTCTCTCTTTTAGAGCGCGTTCGTTCTTGTTCGTTGTTCATTCAACCAAACTGCTTGACAAAAAAAAAATACATGAACAGATGTATGTACAAGGCATTCAACATGCAACCACAGGTCCTTGTCAAGCAAAGTCCAGATTTATATCAGAGAAAGAAACGTTGTGCTTCTGCTTTTGACTTAAGACTGTTTTCTTCTTCTTTTTCGTAATTGTATTTAATTTTCTGCTTAGATTTTTCTTTTAATTTCCAGTATTGTGGGTTTTTTTAATCCTAGATTGCGGATGTCATATTTAATCAATCGTTACGTCTTATCTCCTAATACATAGATGTGATATTACATTGTTCTGAACTGAATTTTTTTCTTTGTTATGTATAATATATTTCGTGTATCTTTATATGTTGTAGGGCTCCCTTGGAAATCAAGCTATCAACAGTTATTTTGTTGCCTTGAACGGAACTACCCTACTGAGATAAAACTGAATATATTAATCAATGAATAAATATCTCATCTTCAAAACTATCTTTTACCTCATACTCCATAGTACATCCAGTGCCAATTCGAGCAGTCCGTCGAAAGGCTACTCTCTTCAAACAGATCCAGGGAGGTCGCCTTCGAAATCACGTGATCGAAACCAAACATGGCTCGTCATTTGTCAGATGCGTTGCCTTGTGTAACGAGCTAGATGACTGCGTGTCATTTAACATCGGTAATGGTATGTGTGAGCTCAACAACCAGGTGGTAGGCGGCAACGGTGTCAGCAGAGACGACTTTGTTAAAGACGAGGGATTGAAATATTATGAGAAACAATAGACCTGGTCAAAATCTTTTTAATGATTTTAATAAATATTAAGAAGGAGAGAAAAGGTAGATAGCGATGCCAGAGATGCATAGAATGTGGGTTTCGATTGACTGATTTTTGTTCAGCTTCTTGTACAGAGTTGTATGAATAAGCTTGGCGTGGATAAAGGTAGGCCTACCCTCAAATTTACATTGTATATCGTTATCATTCTGTTGGAAAGAGAAGATATATTCAATCATTGGATACACATAAAATAACATTTTAATTTTATTTTTAACGAAAATCATTTAATTCAATTTGTGATTAAGTAATATCTGATTTCGATGTTTTTTTTCAGATTTCGTAAGAGGATTACAAAGCAATGTGAAACACATTGTAAATGCCACCCCACCTCAAAGAAAAAAAATCCGTCAACTGTTACAGTTGTCATGGTTTGTTGATCAGGTCTTTCATAAATTCTGACGTTTTAAGTCACATTGTAAAAGAACTAGATTGCACGATTAATCATAATAAATTCAAGATAATAATATATGTAGTTCAGTATCAGTAACTTTTACTTTGCATTGATCATTATTTTATTAGAATATTTCAGAATTCTTTTACATTCAGAGCCAGATTAATCTACATTTACACAATGTTTGAATAGCAATCTAAAGTTGATCTACCATTCCGATTCCCTTTCTGCATTATGGGATCACGTCATGGATGCAATTTGAGCTAAATATTTGACCTTTAATTCTATAATCTGTAAATATGGTTAATTACAATATTTTGTTGATTTAAGAAAAATAAATAAATTGAACATAATTTCTATTATCTTACATACAATATTCCCTTCATATCTTTAAATTTTAGTGTGCATACGGTTGGATGAATTGAATCATACGTGTAAAAAGTCTAGAAACAGAACGTAAGAGAACAGAGAGAGAGAGAGCAATAGACAAAGAGAAAGAACTAAGAGATCAGAGAACTATTTAATGGGAGAAATGTTGATCATATATAATGCTGTGAGATAGTGAGTGAGAGAGAGAGAGAGGGAGAAAGATCGAGATAGGGAGAAAGAGTGAAAACAGTTGCCAATGTCATGTTCAAATATGTAGTATTATAAATAGTCGGAGCATGTGGGGGGTGGGGAGGAAGGAAATACCACCATCATATTCCCTTTCCCGTTTCATGTGAATTGCCCCCGCTAACTCTAACTGACAGGGTTTGAAAGAGCTGATAAAACTATAATTGTTTGGGTTCTCAAAAGAGAGAGGGGAGGGGGGGGGGTGTCAAACTTTAAATCTAAAATAAGCGAACACCCACCAACACACACACACACACTCACACATACATACACACACGCACGCAAGCACACATACACACGCACTACTTTTTCCTTTTCTTTTTGTTTTACTTTTGAGCTTGGGCCATCATGGACTGATTATACAAATAAAATTAGATTATATCAATCCTGTTAAAGATTAATTACTGTAAATAAACAACTCCCCTTTGTGATTCTTATGATGATAGGAAAATAATACAAAAATCTATTAAACACAGTACGAAGCTGTATTCAATAATCAGTGAAAATGATATTGGGTCCTCATTATAATAAAGGACTTAGAGGACACTGATTCGCCAATACCGATGCGCCGCTATTAGCCAAGTGATGAATACATTAACATACATGAATAAATTAAGCAAATATGGCAGAAGCTACGCACGCGACCAGACGGGTAGTATTTTGGTAACTAGTTTAGTTTATGCATTATTCACAGTCACAGACGTGCGTGCGTGTGTCATATAGTACATATATAATGACTGCTATGAGAGGGATAGTTGTTTTATAGGCTCAAGGGGATGTTACATCCTGTTATCACCCCGACACGTGCCGAGGGGTAATGGCAGGATGTAACGTCCGCAAAAGCCTATAAAAAACAAATATGCCTCGAATATTAAAGCAGTCATTATATCTTTTATATACCGAACTGACACAAAAATCTACCAAGAATTCTTACCTTATCCTTTTTTGAGTAAAGATTGGTTAAAACATCACAGAAAATCTGAGACACTGTCTGTTAATCTTCGCTGGAAAGATGACTGAATTTTCCAATCATTTGGGAATCGCAGACAAAAAGCGCTGTATGGTATCCGCGCTCGCACAAAGAAATTTTAACACGTCAACCAATGGGGATCGCAGCATGAGGACATTTAAAAAAAAAAGACTATTGACCGGTAGGCGGGTATGAGGGCATTTTTAAAAGACTATTGACTGGTGGGCGGGTATGAGGGCACTTTTTAAAAGACTATTGACTGGTAGGCGGGCATGGCTAAAATCACGACTCCAAATTCGACCAATCAGATGGCTAGATTTCTAAAGTGAGGTATATAAAATATATTATATACCTCAGTCTTTAGAAATCTAGCCATCTGATTGGTCGAAATTTGAGTCGTGATTTGTGCCATTCCCGTAAAGAAACGAACAATGCCAGTAACGGTTAATAGTTCATGAGTGAGATGCCCGAAAGGGGTCATGGCAGGATGCAACGTCCCCGAGCCAGTATAGAAACAGCTAGGCCTTGAATATTAGAGCAGTCCATATATCTTCTCGAGTAAAGGTTAGAAAACATCACAGAAAATCTGAGACACTGTATGTTAATCTTCGCTGGAAAGTTAACTGAATGTTACGATCATTTGGGAATCGCACACACACTGCACTGTATGGTATCCGCACTCGCACAAAGAAACTTTTTACACGTACACCATGGGGATTTCAGCAGAATTTAAGTATTTTCCCGTTATCCGGGGCAACGGGAATCTCACCCATGAACTATTGACCGTTACTGGCATTGTTCGTTTCTTTACGGGCATGGCTAAAATCACGACTCCAATTTCGACCTAGATTTCTAAAGAGAGGTATATAATACGTTCACACGTACGTTGCTCCGCAATGAAGAGAATCACTATTAAGGACGAAGTACTCCGTGAAGCCAATTAGTACAAACAGATAATTGAACATAGCAGTACGGTTCTTGGAGAGGCATATTCTCCGTAATCTAGCTAGCTCTCTAATAACATAGTTAAGAACTCCTTTCCAAAAGGGGTTACATTCATGTTTCATCAAATTTGATTTGATTTTTCATTAATGCCTTACTCTTTCGTGGCTTCATACTAAGAAACTTTCAAAAAGATGATTTGTAGAAAAAAATAACAAAGAAAACATGTGCACCAAGCAGCTCACTGAGTGTTTAAAAAAAATTGACATTTTTTGTCAGGAACTTGCATGTTGCTTAAATTTCGATAGTATACAGCTAGATATTGTACAAAATGTCTGGATTAGAATTAGATGGTAGAACTTGTTTTATTTTGTTCAATAATTTCATTTCTTTCAAGAAGAGGATTTCAAACTTGGGCCAAAATCCACCCCTATACAAATTTTCATTTTGAACAGTGGTCTATGAGAGTGTAGGCCTATGGTGCGTGTGGCAAACAATAGCCCTTTCCTAAAGTTTACGAAATCTTTCATCCGGGCCTACAAGTTGTGAAGTTAGGAGAGGATAATTGCCTATTGATACCGTGATGTGATGGGTGTCAGTTTCTTGTCTTTTCTCACTGAAAATGCAGATCATGAGCAGATCTCCCATAAACGTAGTCCCATTATGTAGTTCCATATACACATTTATATGAAAAGTGCATGTGACTTTTAGCAATCTGGGCCAATTTCTCATCATTATTGATGATTCCAAAACCTCAATATACAGTGCGTCCCAGAAAAAAACGAAACCGAGAATTATCGATGTTTTATCATAACTTAATCACAATTAGAAATAATAAATGACACATAGGCCTATTTCTAAGGCTTAGATCCTCGTCTTTCATTTGATAAAACTCATATGATGCATATTTCGCGCATGAGTGGTTAAAAACAATTTGAAGAAAGGGTACCAAAAAGTCATTTGACGAACGGTATCTCAATTTCAAAAAGAAAATCACATTACTAGAAATTTCATTTTCTGCCCTTTCATATGACACCTCAATCAGGAAAAATGAGCCAGGAATAACAAACTTCTGTTTGTTTAAAGTAATGCTTGCATTTCCATAATGTTATTAAACGAATTCGTTTTCACTGGCTGCCTGCCGTACGTAGCAACAAACAGAGTTGACAAAAGACTTAACTCCGTTTCGTTGACGATCAGACATGCATTAAGTCTGTCGTCTATTTTTTTACACAAGGAACAAAGTTGAATCAATAAATTTAATATTAAAACAAATTATTCAGAGGGAGAGATCGATGAAGAAATTGAAATTGAAAATATCTTAATTTAGTGGACAAAGTTGCCTTAAAAGAAAGCCGGTAAATAATAGTCCAGTCCAGGTTTGCCTCATTCATGTGCATGGCCAATTTCCTTTCTGAATTTGGAGTAAGCCCTATTGAAAATACGATAAACACAAAGTTTTTGAATGAATCTACAAACTTGACTATCTTGCATAATATGAGTTGCATCAAATGAAAGAGGAGGATCTAAGCTTTACAAATATGTGTCATTCATTAATTATAATTGTGATTAAGTTATGATAAACATTGATACTTCTCGGTTTCGTTTTTTTCTGGGACGCACTGTATATACCAATACTTATATTGGTGATCAACCTTTTCCCATCGCTTCCAAACAGTTTCTTTCACAATGCAATTACATGACAAGAGGTCCACTTAACCTTTTAAAAGGACAATTTGACATTCAAATGAAGAAGAAAAAAAGAACAATATATGCCAATAAAACGAAATACCGATACGAATCATCAATCATCCTCTTTTTATCAGTAATTGGTTCGAACACACAAATCTGCTATTGTGTTATTTAGGGTAATATATCAATATAATATTCAAAATGTGGGTGTGAATATCTAGCTCTCTGGATTTGCCTTCTATCAAGTTATATAGAGTAATTCATATACTATTTATATGTTTAACGGCATTTTAATACTAATTTTCGAGATACCACTTATAGAGGTATGCGAAAACATGACATTCCTGATGATATCACCATGTGGCATCACATTTTGATACAGTCGTGAAGAAGGATCATTCATTCGTTTATTTGTTTAATACGATTTTAAAATGCCGGGGAAAAAAGAAAACTGGAACATAGGCTAATATTGCGTCACGCGGAAAATTACTTTTATTCTATTGCTTTAATTAAATTTCATTGTGACAAAAAAAAAGTTCTTAATAAAAGATATCACGTTCATGATTTTTTTATTCTTCGCGCTCGACACTAGGCAACATACTCCTCTGACAGGACAGTCACACTTTCATCTGTTCCAGGTGTATTTCGGATCTCCTATCACTTCCAAAGATAAAAAGCTGCTTCATATTCTTCGTTAAACTTCTAATAACCTTTAACTTTTCTTCAAAGCCAAGATCATAAACTCAGGAAGAGCAATGAATTGTTCCAGAGTTGTTTTCATCTTCGCGTTGGTTATCTTGTTCTTTCTTTTGATTGGTCTTTCCAGCTCGACTGAGATGGAAGGTAAGTGACATTCATAGGAAGACGGAGGTGTCGTGGTCGAGTGGGTACGTCACCGGACTGTGGATCACATGGTTCGGGGTTCGAGTCCCGCGACGAAACCAGTATCCTTTGGCAAGACATTAATCTACATTTGCCACACTCGACCCAGGTGAGGTAAATTGGTCCCTGGCAGGAATTAATTCCTTGGAACGTTTGAGCGCCCTAAAAGCAGCCATGCTAGAGCCGTTGTAATAATTATTGTGGAGAGCCAGGAGTGTCAAGTTTGACAGACCTGAGCGCTATACAAGTACCTTCTATTTTTATTATAATACTAACGATTATTATTATTAGTAGTAGTAGTAATATTATTATCATTATGATTATTATTATATAATTATGCCCACACCTACCCTAGACCTCCTTTGCTATTTTGGTAAAAAGTCATCATTTCCATTAAAGCGGTCATCGTAAAATGTGTTTAACATAGTGCTAATCAGTTTATTACGGGCATGAACAGAAATTAATCACGTATATTCTTTTCTTTTTTTAATAATTGTGCGATATTTGTGATATAGTTGTATTTTACAATGTTCCATTAGATGCCTTTAAAAAATAATGTTTGTAAAGTTTGGAAATGTTTCTTCAAGTGAGGTTTAGATATGGTGCTAAGCGCAATGTGTAAATTTGTCATTTTTTTCTAAAACGTGATAAGTAAAATCTTTTTTAAAAAAAGGGAAAAGATCACTTTTTACGCTCTTAATATAAGAGATGAAATAATGCTTGAATATAGAGACCAGAATTTTATTTGCCTGTGTGATCAAAATTGCTCCTAAATGCAAAGATCCAAATGAAAAACATAAAAATTTTCTCTCTCAGTAAGACATGTAATTCATAAAAGGGTATTGCTATAAATGCCAACCACCCCAACCCCACCAGATTCAACGGATTAATACCCGAGTCGTCTGCATTGCGTTCCTGGCGCTTAAGAAATATTTCAATTCTTCCTCGTTCAGCCCTTTCAATTTTTGGCCTATGACGCCCCTGCTAAAATGCATTTGCAAAATCCTGAATCTCTCAACAACAACAAAAACTTGTTTGGTATATGGGGGAATGTATTAAGTTGACTGTGTATAGACCTATACAAGAAAAGTCAATTCGGAACGGCCTTTATTCTAAACTGTTTGGTCTCTTTTGAAGCTTTCGGGCATCCTGGATAGAATTTTGTTTAAGTAATTCATTGCGTAAACAAATAATGAACGCAATGATTAATCAAGATAGGCCAATGAAACTCAAGCAGTGACCTTGATGCTTTCAACATACTCTTTTTGACGCAAAATGCGGAGGAATGAAAGTCCACTCTTAGACACAAATCAAAAGAGGAGTACGTTAACGGTGTGTAATGTCCCTGACTTTGTTCAACCTGTGCACAGAGTTGATATTCAGGGAATTTGCAGATATGAAGGGTGTGTCAGTGTTGAAGTTGTAAATATTAATAATTAAGGCTATGCTGATGTCACTGTATTGTGTGCACGCGGTGAAGAGCAACTGCAAGAATTACTAGCTGCTGTAAACGTAAAAAGTGAAGAGTTTGGCCTGCACATGAATGCCAAGAAAACTAGATCTATGTTTTTTAGCAAGGCATAGGAAAAGGTTGAAAGTCCAGTCTCTATTTGGAACTGGATGGCCATTTCATTGAGCAGGTCAATAATTACATCTACCTAGAACAAATATCACTTATGATGCCAGATGAGAGGCAGACATCAATCTAAGGATTGAAATTGCACGGAATACGTTTGTGGTAATGAAAGACTTATTTACAACAAGAAGCGTGAAAAGTTAACTTAGGATAAATTACAAAATGTTATGTCTGGTCTGTTCTGTTGTACGGAGCAGAAAGATGGACATTAACAAAGACTATGGAAAGGAAAATCACATCGTTTTAAAATTAGGTGTACATGAGAATGATGAGAATATAATGGAAAGCTATGAAACTAACCGAGAAATACTGCATATGACAGGACTTTAAACAAATTCCTGATAGGAATGATTACAGAAAGAATGGCGTAATACTTTCGCCACATCAAAATACATCAGAGTCTCTTTTTTGGAAGGAAAAGTAGAAGGTACCAGATCAAGAGCGAAACCAAGAACCAACTGGGAGGTGAACATTAAGACATGGAGTGGAATGACATTGCAACAGTGTACTAGAATGGCAGAGAACAGAAATGTTGTAATCAACCTCCGAGCTGATCGAAGATACCTCGATAGTTAGGGATCACTTCCTTTGTGGCTGGATCCATATCAAAATATCGTGAAAAATACTCCAAAGTAGTCTTTGAATTAATGATAATATAAAGCAATGATAGTAATATTGGATATAACGCACGGTGCTCAAGGCGCTCTAACATTATTCTTGAAAAGTGTTTTCCACTATTTTTCTTTCTGTTTTGAGGACTGATTCCACTCTACTCAAAGCGAAGCTAGTGATCCCTGATATGACTCCCACCCCCCCCCCAATAAAAAAATGGACTTCCATTCCTGTACATTTCGAGAGTAGCTGCTGTCTTAATCATATCTTAAAATTGTTCAATCTCTCTTATTCGTTTAGAATCTGATTCATCTTCGTCCTCTGGTGATTGTGACAATCCCACTTTAACATCCATGTTTAAAGGACAGAATAGACAGGTAAATAACGAAATTATTCATGCATCCACATCTATATGAATCCTGCATCCATCTTTACGTACCTATAGAACATATCAATGAAATGCATGTTTAAAGGGGTAAAAGACAGGTACTAACGAATTGTATACATAATATGTATTTGTAAAACATTAGCCATTCCCTTTTTTTTTTTCTTTCGAGGGGGGTCCACCAGGAATCTGGAAGAAAATTTCACTCCTCACACTCCAAAATTTTCTGACAAGCCGAAAACAGATCCTCACGTTTTGGGGGATTTGTACAAATCAAATAAAAAATAAAAACGCCTTTTTTAAGGGGAGGGGAGTGTGCTCGTTTTCCAGTACCCCTATATGATGATTTCACGGGTTTTAAATTTGCATAAAAAATGAGCAATGTCTCTCAATAGACAATGGCCTATGTAACACTTAGTCCAAGAAAACACGATTATCTATTTTTTCAGGAATTTCCCATACTTGACGTCTCTATGGCAATACAGGGAGTAGGCTACAAATCAGTATTTATTTGTTTTATTTTTGTTTCAATTTTTTTTTGAAGTGATACGGTAACTATAACGCTTTCGTGCTCAACTACGACGCAAACAAAATGTATATAATTTGGGTGCTTTTAGACTACCTATTACATTAGCTAAATGGTTTTCAGAATGATAGCCTTCTTATACGTGATTTTATTTTATTTCTTTTGTAGAAAAGAAGTGCGCCACTCCACGGTAAGTAAGCTTGAGGGGGGTTTGAACGAAATATCGATTTAATACATTTCTATAAATCCTGAAAAGTAGGGGTAGAACATAATAACAGCTAGAGTGCTTTAAAACCACCTCAATGCCTTTGCTGTTCAATACAATTTGTTTGTTGTTAGATATTTTTGTTTGTCAATGAAAATACCAAAAGAAACCTATAAACAGTTAGAAAACAAAAATCGTTAATTTAATGCAATTTCACATTGTTTTGAACCTCTGAAGTGCAAATCTAAATGAAATATGATTAAGAAACAAATATATGAAGAAAAAGTCTCAGTAGCATGTTTGTGTGCAGGAAAAATTTAAAAAGTTAAATATCAAAATTGAAACCCGTCCTCTTTTTCGAGAAGTCTGGACGAGAAACTAAGAATCATTTATACTTTGCCCTAGGCCCAACGCACACTACACGATCCGATTTTCGAAGAAATTGATAAAAGATATGGAAATCTAAACGAGCATCATCTTCCCGATTAAGGTTCTAAAATGATGATGAGAATACCAACAACCGGAATTTTAGTTCATTTAAACCTTCTAGTCAGAATAATAGCAGAATCGGCTTTAAATCGTAGACAATCGCACTACTCGTCTGATGGCACTACGCTTCTGCGCCGATTTACCTTTTCCTCCTTCAACGAAGCTTGAAATCCCTTCAAAATTAAATTGTGTTAATCATAAAACTATTCTCACCCTCGAACATTAAGATTTTGCAAGTTTGTATGTTCATATCAAATGCTGTGGCAAATTCTTCCAAAATTGGGTCGTAGTCAAATCGTATCGAGTGCGGTGGGCTTAACATGTGCATGTAGGCGATTCCAAGCTATTTTGTTCAATGCCTTATTGCCCACATTAAATAATGTTTTAGTACATCTGATGATTTTGAATGCTCAACTAGAGCTTGAACCACACCGAACATCCAGAACAATCACACTTCTGATGACAGTTTATGTTGACAATACCATAATAGGCCTACTTGGTAAGCTATGGGACACCAATGACCAAATAATTTGAACTAACACGTGTATGAATAGAGCAATAATGAGTTAGGTTTGGATTGATTTTTGGTAACTATGCAAATGTCCGCACATTTCCATTTGTTTTTTGACGATTTTCCGGGAAAGCTTTTATCTGGGCCTTTGCCTAATGGATAGATAGATAGTGATTTCAAAATTTAAAAAACTAGTGCATCACGAAATGATGTACGTCGAAAATTCGTGAATAAAAACTGTTGGATTTTTCTTCTTCCATGTTTATTGCGTCACCTTATGCCAATACGTGGATTTATTATATATACATATATATATATATATATATATATATATATATATATATATTTGTATAGGCTATATGTATTCATGTATAATGTGTATATAATATCTTTATAGGCCTATATATAACTTTACGTCGATAATTTGAGGCTCGCTTCAAGGGTTAGTTATTTGGGGGGGAAAACAATTGTATTAAAAGCTCCACATTTGTGAATAGTTTACACTTCTTCATGGGGTGAACACGAAACAGTTCAAAATATGTCATTCTTATTTAACATAAATGATGTAGTGTAATATAGTCTTAATCTTATATTGTCACTAATTTGAAAGTAGTGACGGAGAATACCTTTATTTTCTTTCAGAATAAATTCAATAATCATATAATGTATTCATCTAAACGTATGTTATATCCTATGTATTGTAACTGAAGATGGAATGTGTTTACCGTCATAATTACAACTTTGTATCACACTGTGCATAGTTACAAAGTGTCAAACAGTGGACCAATCTCCATCGATCACGATCGAGTGTGACCCAGGATCAACGATCAGAATCATCAAAGGAGTATGTGTGGCGGTTCCTTCTTGTAATGCTTATGACCCCTCCCTGGAGAGCAAGTGTGAGAACAGTGACAAGACGGCACAGTGGGCTCCGTATTGCGAGACTGTCAATCCATGTACCATCACTGGCTCATGCTGGGCGGGTTCAACGTGCCCGGGGGAGTACACCTACATCTACGCTAATTATACATGTAAGCAGTAGCGGTTTCTAGAAATGGCGTGAAATCAACCCCACCCCTACCCCCCCCCCCCCCCCCTTTTTTTTAAATAAATATTGTTCTAGAACCGCGCCTGAATGTAAGTTTTAGTTTATATGTAATTGCATGATAGCGAAAGGATGAAAAGATAATTTTTTCAATAGCTTTGACATAAAATACATCCAATGAAACAATTAATAGAATTATTATCAAGAGAAATAGATTGTAAACGATGTTCCCACTGCTAAATTAATTGCATAATAATCAACTGAAACTGGGAGGAAAAAAATATATTCATTTTGTTCTTATTTGGGGATCGGTAGAGAAGTGATGGTTTATTTGATGTATTCAAAGTTATGTTTCGGAATTGTATTAGTGCTATGCATGTCTAATAATGATAATAGTTGTAATTTATATAGCACCTTTTCCACTTGATACTTGAGATGCCATTTATGAGCCAGTGTTACCACGCAGTGACAGTATGAGTTCAATGAATGCATAAGGTTTTAGAACAGATATGTCTTCAAAGTCTGTTTGAATTTTGCTGCTGTTGGCAGGTTGGTGATGATTTTAATTTGAGGAGGGAGCCTGTTCCGGGGTGTGCGAGCAGGAGAGGAGAAAGCTGCATCGCCAGCTAATTTGTCGACGAGTGGTTGAATAAAGATCACTGATCATCTTTTTCTTCCTATCAATCAAATTGTTTAAATCATCGATCATATTTTTAATGATATTCTTATTCTATGCACAGGTGTCGGAGGTGAAACAACCGTGCCGAAAAGTGTAAGTTGTCCATAACGGGGTCATAAGACATACAGTATTAGCTTGGGAGAATATAATTTGATGTAATTTTAAAAAATTACTACATTATGTATTTTCTTGATAATTTTTGTTATAACATGATAATTTGACTTTACGTTCATCTTGCAATTTATTCATTGAATTTATTCACTTGCTTAATCACTTATTCATTCATTCATTCCTTCATTTCATTTTAATTAATTGTTCAACGTAATTTTGACATGGATTTTTCTTTTTCTCACCTACAAATAAAAGTATCAGACATCGTCTTTGAGTTACAACAGAAATAGGTTTCATAACAATAAGTTGATGTTAAAACGTAACACTTAATATTGATCGTTACTTGGTTGTTCCTTATTCTTCTATTAAGTCATTTTTAAAATTCTATATTATCCCGTTTTCATGCAATCTACGTATCAAAATAAAGTGATTAAAGTTATTTCATGAAATAATCTAGTATGATTATACTGACGGAAAAGAATTGTATATTTCTGTTTGATAACAGGCCACTCGTGAAACGCCTACCGAAAATCGGACTCCAACGCCAGGTAAGTATTCACAAAATTATGTGGAGGTGTCATGGTAAAGTGGTTCATTCACTTGACTCTCACTCCTAATGTTTAGGGTTCGAATCCTAGCCCGGCACCGATTTCCTCTGGCAAGACATAAATCCGCATTCGCCATTTCCTAGCCAGTTGTAAATGGGTACCTGGCAATAGCTAAGGTAATAATAATTGCAAGCCCCTCTGGCTGAACAGTACTGAAGCTGATGAGGCTTGTGTTGGTAAACAAAATTATGATTTAATATCATTATCATTATCATTATTATTATTATTTAAGATAAAACATATCCAGATAAAACACTATTTGTTATGATAGTACTGCAATTAGAAACCTTAGTATTAAGCGCTAAATAAATAAAGCTATTATTCTCATTTTATAATTAGTATTATTAGTATTATTAGTATTGTTGTTGCTGCTGTTGTTGTTGTTGTTATTGTCGTTAATTTGTGTGGATTACCTGGCCTCACGCTCACGACACTGGCAATCCAGAGTAGGAAATGTACAATAAACATACATGTATGTATATGGTATAATATGGGGCAGTGGGCCAGTTAGCCGAGGTAGCGTTCTGCTTCGGAAATTTTCGCCATTTTGTATTGTATTCAATAAAGGCCTATATTATAGGTCAGTCAGCGGCATTTCGTCATTGTAAGGTAATTTCCCTTCTCCATACCTACTCTGAAAGTAAACTAAAGCAGCTGGCCAGATAGTCCAATGCCTCCTTCTTCTCCAACGGCCAATGGACTTAAGTAAACATTCTTTAAAAAAACAATAGAAAAGAAAACAAAATAAAACAATGAACATAAAGGGAGAGAGAGAGAAAAAGAAAAGAAAATCGAAATGTTAATTTGGAGAGCGTATGGAGATAATGTTCTTTCAGGATAAATTTGAAACTATCCGACAGGCTATATGAAATTTCAACTTAGCCTTCAAATAAATCAGTCAGGAAAAGCTATATAAATTTCAAATGTATGTCTACGTAACCTCGTAGTGGGTTGGAAGGGTTATTCTTGACCTAGCATCGCATCTTTAATCTTGATTTTAATTCACAACACGATCAAAAAGACTTCCGAGAAATCAACTCAATGGCAATTAAAATACCCTATAGCAAATCCCAAAGAAATCATGTTTTGATTAAGTACTACGTCGCTGTAATGCTCGCATATTTTAAAAGTTGATGACCAAGGCTATCGAAATTGATTAAGGTTCATTCTTTAAAGGCCTTTGTGATCGCCTTTGACATAGGCCAACGTTTATAGGTAATGTCAAACATCACATCAAATGTTTATTTCGGTTATTTTCCACAGATTTTACCACAATTCACGAGGCATTGCCCAGAACACCATCACGAGCAGACATAGTCCACCAGAAGACCTCTCTCTTCAAACGGATCGAGGGATTGCGCCTTCGAAATCACGTGATCAAAACCAAACATGGATTGTCATTGGTCAAATGCGGTGGCGAGTGTAACAAGCGAGATGACTGCGTGTCATTTAACATCGGCAACGGTGTGTGTGAGCTCAACAACCAGGTGGTAGGCGGCACCGGTGTCAGCAGAGACGACTTTGTTCAAGACGAGGGATTTAAATATTATGAGAAACAATAGACTTTGAGTCGAAGTTTGTCTTGAACGTATTAATCATCATGATAATGGTTTGCGAAAGCAGGTGATTGACGTTAATGATGTACATAGATATCAATTCTTCTTCTTCATATATCATTGTCTTATTATACCAACTCATATTATGAGTAATCATAGAGACTTGTCGATCAATATGTTGATTTACTTCTTTTCATGTGTATAACGATACTTTTTGTAGAAAATGACACCAACTTGTAGTTGTATTAAACATGTGCATATAAAATTTACTTTTGCAAATTATCAATATCAGTTTAACCAGACAAATAATGTTACAATTGCTAACACATGAAAGTAATTGTTTTGTGATCAAGAGAACATGACTGTATGTAAATAATTCTTTATTTGATTGTGTGAATTCTGTATTTATTACCTTGTTAAAATTGTAAAATTAAATGATTAAAACCACACCTTTTTATAATCAGACTACTGCCATTATGTAATGGAACGTTATAAAGAAAATAGGGGCGCTTTAAGAAGTTAATGATATTTTGTCTTAATGAAAATACACTTCATCATTTATAAGTGCAGCAATGAAGAGATAATTAACGCGAAAAGGTTTGACTTGACTTATTCATTATTTGTTTTCTGAATCATCTTTTGACCATAGGCCTACATTTTCATAAATTGCAAAATAACGGTCCTAATCTGATAAGGCCTACACAAACACGTCACACACACACACCCACAACCCCACTCACCCCACACACAAACACAAAGAAAATACTAACGGTTGGATGTTTATGTCATCAATTTTAAAGCCTTGACTGTTGGGACACTAAAAATAGGTTTTGATTTTTAAGGTGAAATTAGAACAATGGGTAAACCTAAATAATAAATGTTTGAAAATAGGGCCTCAGATTTATCTGAACCGAATCATATTTCGTATGACCGTGTATAGCTATAATAGGACACATATGTGTTCTAAGAGATCGGCTTACTACAGGGTATTTCCCCAGTTGTTAAAGTAGGACGCAATAAGAATTGTATGTTTTATAAGGTTTTATATGACTAGTTCATTGGCTAACAGGTTTATTTATCTCATGTGATTGGGAAGGCGCAGCGGCTTCGTATAAGACTAGAGTTGGCGCGACTTAAATCACGTCATAAGATTTGAGTGTTAAAATTTTGGTTGAAATATCTTGTAAGTGGATTTATCCTACGTTTGCAGTGTTGTGCTACAGTATCATTTATTTTGTTGTAAATTCAATACCTTTTTGTTAGCCCATCGAATCTTTGCACATAATTCAGTTGAAAGACGAGCTTAAACCTAGGCCCATCACTGTCAGTGATGGAAACACATTCAGACCCCCAAATTGAGTTTGTATCCTTTTTCTATCTTCTATGATTGTTTTCAGTACAACTCCCCCTCTTATTGTTAATTATGTTAACTTTTGTTTTTACTCTTTCCTTTCTACCTTTCCTTATGTTCCCTTATTTCTCTTTTTCTATCATTATCGTCTACCATTTCATATGCATTTTATTTCTTTGTGCTTTTTTTTCTATCATCTTCTCTATCTTTCCTTATTTGTATTTTATTCTTCTTTCATCTTTTCGTTCAATGTTTTGGGAAAACTTGCAACAAAAATCATCCATTCCTTATGTAAGAGGTTAATTTTTGTTCTTATTTCTTCGACTAATTGTTTTCCTCTCATCCATCTGTTCATGCTCTTTACCTCATTTCCATTTTCTTTTCATGACCTTTAACCAGCCCACGACTCTTTTGTTCATCTTTTATTATTATTCAGAACATTAACCCTGACTCATTATCATCCCATGTCATTCCTATTGGTTTACCTTTCACCCATGATCCTTCTACTTTGTGAGTTCTTTCATTCTTAGTCCTTATATCGGTCACTTCGCCCTTTAATATGTACATATGTAAATATGTTATAACAGTCATAGCAAGAGAAGTGTGCTGTGGTCTGCTGTGCAGGCAAATAAATTAGAGCACTATTGGACTTCTTTGTGTCGACATCTTTCATTTTGAGTACTTTTATTGAGCTACATAATCTTTATTGTTCATTTAATTGATTTGGTGCTCTCACTGACTGTTTCTTTACTTGATTTTGATTCTTGTCTGATTGATTGTGGGGTGCTTCAACGTTTATTTTGAGTGTGTTAAACTTAGGCTAATACCATTCATTAGGCAAATTAGCTTTATTAATATGCATGATCGAGGCCATCATGATCTTTCCTTACCCACTACTGTAGGCCTACATGCACATTGTAGAAATTATACATATTTAGTTATCTCAGTCTAAAATAAAGAAACTTTTAAACCTTTTTTTTTCTTCTTCTTTTTGTAATGTTACGCTAAATTGACAGCTTCTTCTTTCGAATGATAGATTGCCTTACAGGTAATGCAAAATATCCTCGTAAGCTCAACTACACGAGCATGTTTTAATTGCATAAATATATATATATATATATATATATATATATATACAGTATATATATATTTTTTAAAGAAAACCGAAATCGAATTAAAAATCAATCACAAAATTTTAAAAATCTGATTTTTTTTTTTTAAAGATTTTTTTTCAACCCTCAAATCATTTATTTCTCATATCATTCATTAGGTAAATTAGCTATTTCAATACGAACAAGGCCATCATGATCTTTCCTGATCCACTACTGGAGGCCTGTACAAGTCATTGTGCAAAATTATACCCAATTCGATTATTTCAATAAAAATATTTGTAGACCCCTACCTCATATTATTTTTAACGCCAAAATTACTGTTTTTTCCTTATAATGATAGACTACTTCATGTTCTCAGCTACGCGAACTTCGCACAAAAAAATCCACAAAACACACAAAAATCCACAAAATCGAATTAAAAAAAAATCACGAGATTTTTTCCCAAACCTGTGTAGGACACATTAAATTTCATTCAAGCACATGATGGTCACAAACGTTCAGCTTAGCATGTCTGAGCAAATTATTTTAAAAATATTTAAAAACCTATGAAATATATTTAGATGTTTGAATAACAACATATGAGTTGTATGCAGCCCTGCACATCAACAGGAATCAACTTATATTTGGATTTCACAAGCAATGACCTCAATACTTTCAACATACTCTCTTGATACAAAATGCAGAGGAATGAAAATCCACTCTTAGCCACAAATCAAAAGAGGAGTACGTTAAAGGTGTGTAATGTCCCTGACTTTGTTCCACCCATGGACAGAGTTGATATACAGGTAAATTGCAGATGAAGTGTGTCAGTATTGAAGTTGTAAATATTGAAAATTTACGCTATGCAATAAATGCTGATGACACTGTATTTTGTGCACAGAGTGAAGAACATCTGCAACAATTACTGGATGCTGTAAACGTTAAAAGTGAGGAGTTTGGCCTACCCATGAACTTTAAGAAAACTAAGTCTATGGTTTTCAGCAAGGCAGAGGAAAAGCCCAGACTCTGTTTTGTAACTAGATCGCCATATCATTGAGCGGGTCAATATATAACATCTACCTAGAACGAAATATCACTAATGATGACAGATGAGAAGCAGACACCAAACTAAGGATTGAAATTGCACGGAATACGTTCGTGGCAGTGAAAACTTATTTACAACAAGAAGCGTGAAAATTTAATTTAGAATGAGACTTACAAATTGCTATGTGCCATTCCCGGGGACGTCTTTTTTTCCATACCACTAATGCGTGGCAGAGGTTACCGGCATTCCCACTATGACTGGCTACGCACCCGCGTCCAGAAAAAGCATCGAAAGTGTGTCTTTTTCAGCTATACGGCGTCGTCGACGTTTTCCTTAAAAGGGGTATTTTTCATGCACTGATCGCACAAAAACCAAAAATGGGTACCTTTTCAGGTTCACAGGTTTCGACGTTTTCTTAAAAAAGGGTCACCGATTTCAGAAAAGGTGCGATACGCCATTAGGGTCCATTTTAGAGGTTGATGGACACGAGTGGGTAGCACTTGTGTACGAGAGACCCCGGGTGTATGTTCTGTTCTATTGTATGAAGCAGAAACATGGACATTAACAAAGACTATGAAAAGGAAAATCACATCAATCTAAAGTACGTGTACATGGGAATGATGAGAATATAATGGAAACATATTCGGTTCTCTCTTTTCTTCTATTTTCGCCCAATTTTGTCATATGTAATACCGACTACTTTTCAATAGAAGTACCCGCTTTAATCACATTCAAAAGCACATAAACAAGGTTTTCTGCTTCATCCCTAAAGAGCTTCTATCACAATCTGATTTATTTTAAACTTCTCGTGCTCCCTCTCCCTCTCCCTCACTTTCTCATCTCTTTCATTCTTTTCCTTTCTCTCTCTCTCTCTCTCTATGTATTACTCTTCCATGCTCATAATATCCTTTTTTTCCTTTATTCATTAACCTGCATCTCTACAACATTTTATAATGAATTCATAATTTGCTTGGACTTGCCCAATATCATGGTAGCATAAATTCTTAAAGCCACACTGTACTAGAAGAACTACCGGAAATTCCCTTCTAGCGCCATCTCAGGTCAGCTGTAGCAGTATGATCCCGTAACTCGCTGCTCCCATAGCTACGCTGTTTGTTCTCGCACCGAGTCCTCTGTGAAGTGGAAGTTAGGTATTGGGTTATGCACCATTGGCAAGTTGACCATGAGATGGCGCTGTGCAATAAACAGTATGCTAGGGCAGAGTTCCTTCATCTCTTCAGTAATGCTTTAAGCAGTATCACACTCAGCCATGAACACAATAATAAAGTCATCAACTTGTGTTATGTGTGTATATAAATCATGTATTTAATCTGTGCTGTATAACTAGTACCATGGTCTTCAGGCTAATCAATTTATACATAACAGGAAATATTTACAATATACCGGTACTTAAAATAGACATAATATACTTCTTTTACCTTGAAATTCAGGACAAAATTTAAAGTTAATGAATTAGAATACATCTTCCCTTCTGGATTATGAACAATTGTGACCTATATGTATATAAAAATTACGTTAATCTCAGGAAAATCCGAAAATTAAAATCAAAGCTGTCTTAGTTTACGTTTTCCCAGGATCCTTAGACTTGCTGATATCTCTTCAACAAATGCTTTGTCATAGAAAAATATACCATAAACATACACATACCTATACAGGTAGTCTAAACCATAGCTAGTACTGAAATGTATCACATCTTAACATTTGTTGACCCTAATGAACCAAACACTTGAAAAAAGGCTTCACATGTTTTCATGAAAACATATATATATTCAGGGTGCTCAAGTGGACATACGTCATATAACCTAAAACTGAGTCGGACTGGAAGTTTGGCATATTAAACACAATTTCATAATGTCCTATGAAAAATTATACACATTGAGTTTCATTGCCAATTCTAACTCATTAGATGTGCTTTGGGCTTTTCACCTGGGAACAGAACAGTATTCATTATTGATAAATAGAACTAAAGAAAAGCTCAAGCTTACTGTTATACTTAATGAATAAAGAAATCTCCCATTTGCTGTGTAAAGTTATTTCCACAGAGATAAGTTATAAATATAATGCACCATAATATACTTCCATTTCAGAAATATTCATGATCATAACATTACCCATACTAACTTATCACATGCATCAACTGAACATTCATAGTACATGATACTTCATCAACTAATACATCATCAAAAATATAAATGTCTCAGGCACTTTTTTAAAAACTTCTGCCATTCCCAGTATTGATTTTCATGATTCCTATGACATATGTACATATTCCTTCACAATTTGCATTTATAAGATATTACCACAAATGAATGCATAAATAACTACATGTATGTATAACAATTGTTCTGAAATTGCACTTAACTTATTATAAGTAGACACATGTACAGTTTTGCATATCATCTTTTTTAACAGTATTTTCTAAGTAATTTCACAGAGGAACAAATATCAGGAGAACATATCAAATTCGTACCAAATTTATAAAATCCAGTTAACCCCCAACATATCAATAGACATGTAACTTTACTATAGATTTTAAAGAAAATGGCTATATTATATAGTCATGTCAAGGATGGCTAAGTGCATTTGGTATCGGAATGTGACCTCTCCTCAAATTCTTCAACATTTTTTTTCCCTCTCTTTTAGGGCGCGTTCGTTCTTGTTCGTTGTTCATTAAACAAAACTGCTGGACAAAAAAATACATGAACAGATATAAAAGGCATTCAACATGCAACCACAGGTCCTTGTTAAGCAAAGTCCAGATTTATATCAGAGAAAAACGTTGTGCTTCTGCTTTTTGTTTAAGTAATACTCAACGGATCTATTTTGTGCATGCATGTTTGTTCAGACTATTTTGTATTTATTTTCAGGAAAATATTCATATAAATATTTCTTCTCAAAAGGCGCATATATTTCATTATCAAAGTCTGCAGTACTTTATATCTATTAATGGAAGAAGGAGGAGATGGTATTCATTCTTAAGATTGTTTTCTTCTTCTTTTCGTTGTAGTATTTATTTTTCTGCTTAGATTTTTCTTTTAATTTCCATTATTGTGGGGTTTTTTTTTATTCCTAGATTGTTGATGCCATATTTAATCAATCGTTATGTCTTATCTTGTAATACATAGATGTAATATTACATTGTTCTGAACTGAATTTGTTCTTTGTTATGTATAATATGTTTCGTGTATCTTTATATGTTGTAGGGCTCCCTTGGAAATCAAGCCATCAACAGTTATCTTGTTGCCTTGAACGGAACTACCCTACTGAGATAAAACTGAATAAATTAATCAATGAATAAAATCACATCTTCAAAAACTATCTTTTACCTCATACTCCATAGTACATCCAGTGCCACTTCGAGCAGTCCGTCGAAAGGCTACTCTCTTCAAACAAATCCAGGGAGGGCGCCTTCGAAAGCACGCGATCAAAAGCAAACATGGCTCATCATTTGTCAGATGCGTTGCCTTGTATAACGAGCTAGATGACTGCATGTCATTTAACATCGGCAACGGTGTGTGTGAGCTCAACAACCAGGTGGTAGGCGGCACCGGTGTCAGAAGAGACGACTTCGTTAAAGACGAGGGATTTAAATATTATGAGAAACAATAGACCTGGTCAAAATCTTGACATGATTGTTATAAATATTCATATGGAGAGAAAGAGTAGAGAGCTATGCCAGAGATGCATAGCAATGTGGGTTTCGATTGACTGATTTTTGTTCAGCTTCTTGTACAGAGTTGTATGAATAAGCTTGGCGTAGAAAAAGGTCGGCCTACCCTCAGATTTACATTGTATATCGAAAAAATTCTTTTGGAAAGCGAAGATATGTTTGATTTGATTGATTTGATTGATTGATTTTTTTTTCTTTTGCAGTTTTACAAATATAAAACAAACAAATCATTGAACATTTTATACATGACAAAAGAGTATATGTAAAACATAGTATAGTAAGGTTGGCTGTAACTAATCGAAAACATCAAACATAGGAGGGTTGACAAAGTAAGCAAAGCTTGATAGCATTACTACCCTCAATGGATACAGGTTGATGGAGTGCCTCATCACACGGTCCCCGGGAAGGAATTTTTCTTGGGTGCGTGAGCTGGTTTGTTGAATGATCCAGTTGCACTAAATTTAATTTAAAGTACAATATAATTTAATCTTTTGAACATCTGTTCATATGTACTGATATTCCACCAAATGGTATAAAACGATAAAGTTTTCTTTTCTTGTTTTCTTTAAAGCTATGTGAAGTAAAGTTATACTACATAAGATGCTAATACTGTGGATATTATATTCAACTTCAATTCATATGTCGTCGTTTGTGTTTATTTTTTAATACGTGCTGAATATAGCATGAATTTTTGTAATATTGACGATGAAAAAATTAAATGTCTATAGGACCTACTCCTGTTTTCAATAATTTTGTTCTCCGTGTTTTTAAACTTTACCTTTTACAAATTGACAATTGAAAAGCCTGCATATAAACATTCCTTGTTTAATTGAATAGTCAATACCTTATCTGTTTATTGCATCTGTAGTACATAATTATTCTCTATGTAAATATGTAAAACCTATGTCCCGGCGCTGATCTATCTCATGAGGGAATTCTTTCTCGGTTCTGCTTCATATTTGGATCATTAGAGTTTAAATGTGGAATAGATCGAGTTGGGAACATGTTGTTTCATGAGAAACTAAATATAATATTACTTACCATATAACTTATTATTAAGACATCAAACACGTTGTCATGTAGTGCAGTGGTGCCGGAACAAAGTGTTTCATCAAAGGTTCCGTAATTTTAAATGTACTTTATGGTTGAGATGTTCAAAAATGAGTGAGCTTATCATTATGAAAGTAAATCATTTTATAGTAAACGCTTTAGGATCTCATCATCATTCATTCTTATTTTATGCATTTTATGTTAACTTATCATTATCTCTTCATTCCATTCTCTTTTCATCTCATGATCACTACCACCATCATACTAGTACGACACAGAAACTTTATATGCAAACCAATTATTACACCTTTAATAAAATAAAAAATTGTAATATTAATCAATATTCATGGATAATGATTTAGACCTGTTATTCATTTTCAATATGGTTATGGTTATGGTGGTTATTTTTTACCTGACTGCTAAGAAAGCATAAATGCTTGTTAGTAAGCAACCAGAGGACCGACGGCTTTAGGTCCTCTTCAAGAGACCTGGTAATGAGGATTAATGCCTTACCAAAGGGCACTTACGCATCGACTTGGTTTCGAACCCGGCTCACCGGATTACGAGACCACTGCTCTACCAACTGAGCTATCGCGCCAATACAAACAATGTATCCTCCGATAGTAATTATTACTCAACTGATGAATTTACTTCTAGTTTAAAAAAACACAACATAAACGTAAATGCTAGAAGTTTAAGCAAAAATTTTGATTCTCTGCAAACATTGCTGCTTACTCTAAATAATTTTCCCTTTTCTATTATTGGTGTCACTGAAACTTGGCTTCATAACAATTCGCCTAATTTATTTAACTTGCAAAATTACACATTGATCAGACTAGATCGCGAAGAAATAAGAGGAGGGGTGTCGCATTTTATGTCAATGAACATTTACAATTTAAAATCCGAAAAGAAATATCATTAAAAAAAGGTGAAGCATTATTTTTAGAAATCACTAATCAAAAACAAAAAATACAATCGTTTGATTAATCTATAGACCCCTTCAAAGTCATACAAATTTATTTTGTGAAGATCTGGACAAATGCATTCATACTCTTACAGGAGAAGGTATACACTTATATTTAATGGGCGACTTAAACATTGACCTGTTATCTCGTAGTAGCTATACCAGGACACACTTCTTCAGATTACTTATTCTAATAGCTGTTATCAATATATAAATAAACCAACCAGAATTGACAGTCAATCTTCAACCCTTATAGACAATATTGTCTCTAATTTCTTTCATAAAAACATTACCAGTGGATTAATATATTCTGATATATCTGATTATTTGCCAATTTCTGTAATATGTAATAATGAAATTACAATGAAAAAGTCAGCTAAATCAAACATGTTCAGAAAAGAAACATCCCAAAATATTGAATCATTCAAAAGTGATCTAGCAACAGAAGAATGGTTGGACGTCTTTAATGAATCAAATGCAGATATAGCATACGAAACTTTTAATACTAAATTACAGATATATTATGACAAAAAATTTCCTCTAGTGTCAGCGAACCACAAAAATAAACGTTGTAAAATGCCATGGATAACAAAAGCAATTCTACAATCGATACACACAAGGAATAAACTGTATAAGGCTTATCTAACGAACTCTACTATTGTTAACCAAAATAAAAAATAAAACATACCGAAATAAATTAACTAACATCATTCGAAATTCTCGTAAAATTTACTTTTCCGCCAAACTTGATAGAGTGAAATCAAATATGAAATCTACCTGGGAGATTATAAATGATTTGATTGGAAAGAAAACTAAAAAAATTGCCCAATGATAATTTTACAATAGATGATACAGCTATTAAGTCTGAAGATGTAGCCGATACCTTTAATTCCTATTTTGTAAACATATTACCTAATTTAGCAAATAATCTTAATACACCGAACCAAAATTTTACTACATTTCTTCCTGAACCTTCAAATTCATCACTGTTCTTTAATCCCACTGATCCTAATGAAATAACCGAAATAACAACAAATCTAAAATTAAGTAAATCACAGGGTCACGATAGAATTAGTGCTTTCCTTCTGAAACACATCATACACTTTATCGCTTCTCCTTTAACTCACATTTTTAATCTATCAATTAATACCGGGAAATGTCCCGAGTCCTTGAAAATTGCTAAGGTAAATCCTGTTTTTTTTTTAAAGTCAATCCTCACGAAATAAGCCATTACAGGCCTATTTCTATTCTTCCCAGCATATCCAAAATCCTAGAAAAGATTATTTACAATAGGCTTTAAAATGTTTTAGATACTTTCCATTTCCTAAATCTAAATCAATATGGTTTCAGAAAAGGACATTCAACCGACCAAGCTTTAGTACAATTATATGATAAAATAACGAATGCTATGGCCAAGAAAGAACATGTAATAGGAGTATTTATGGACTTAACAAAGGCCTTTGATACGATTGACCACCAAATTTTACTGAAAAACTTTACTGTTATGGAGTTCGTGGAGTTGCACTGTCATGGTTTGAGAGCTATTTATCTAACAGAAAACAATATGTAGTGTATAATGATGTTTTTTTCAAATTTCCTGCCTACCAAATATGGAGTACCACAAGGGTCAATATTAGGACTTTGCTTTTTTTATTATGTATTAATGATTTAACCAATACAACACCTTTATTATCATTTGTGCTATTTGCTGATGACACGAACATCTGCTGTTCACATCATGATTTAAACACTTTAGTAAATACACTTAATAATGAGTTACCAAAATTTTCTCTATGGTTTCAATGCAATAAGTTATCCCTCAATATAGATAAAACAAATTTCATGTATTTCAAGCACGCAAATTCTCATGTCATTGACTTTCCTTACAACATTATTATAGATAATGTCCCTCTCGAAAGAAAGAGAACAACAACATTTTTGGGTGTCATTATCGATGAAAATCTAAACTGGAATGAACATATATGTTATATAACTACTTCTATTTCTAGGAATGTTGGTTTATTATATAAAATGAAGAAATTAATCCCATGTTATACGCTTGTTATGCTTTTATAATTCATTGATATTACCGTATATAACATATTGTAATTTAGTATGGGCAACCAGCGCCAAAACCAATATCAACTCTATTTATTTACTGCAAAAGAAAGCCCTTCGTATATGTACTGGTTCACCGTATTTATCTCACACAAGTCCAATATTTTACAAACTGGAAACCCTAACATTATTCGACATAAATTCACTACAAAGTTTACTGATCATGTTTAAGTATTTAAATAATTTGCTCCCTCTTTCATTTCAAAAATTTTACACTATAAATAAAGCCATTCACTCCTACCCTACCAGTAATTCCTCAAATTTTCATCTAGTCAACCCGAAATTACTTATTGCCCATAGATCCATAAGACACCATGCATGGTCCAGACCTATGGAACTCTCTCCCAGAATCTATTAAATCATGTTGCTCCCTCTACTCATTTAAGGCCAAAGTTAAAACGATGTTATTATCAGAATATTCAAGGTAAAATTTCTGTGTCAACTCTTCAGTCTTTATCATAATGTCATCTCTTCTTTCATTTGAATCATTATTATCATCGTCACCATCATCATCATCATCATCATCTTCATCATCATCCTTATCTGCATTGTCAATATCACCATCATTAAAATTTGTATTTCAATTACCTATCCGTTCTGCTGAATAAATGTGTTACTAGTAATCTATTTCATGAGTTTTGTTTGGGGCTGTTGTATTATCAAGCAATCTGCTTTCAATGACAGTCCTTCTTCCGCAAATAATTTATATTGTTTGAGGAAATTTAGTATTTATGAAAGTTTGTAATTTCTTTTTTGAAAAAATAATTGTTATATATATTTGCTAATTTATGATTGATTTTCAGAAATATACTCATTGTACTCCATATTATTATTGTTATCGAAAAACTTTGTACTTACATGAATGCAGAAGAAAAGAAGAAAAAAATCAAAATCATTGATTCGAACCCTCAAACCTTGAATTGAGAGTCAAGTGAATTAACCACTATACCCCGACCCCTCCTCATACCAACATTGAATTTTCTTCCAATAGGCATACAAAAACATAATATGCTCTTTTCCTTTAACAAGATAATGGATCTCAATATTAAGTGAAATTCAAATCCAAAGCATTTTGAAAAGTTTTTAATTAAAATATGTTGTATACAGACACGGACTATAAGTAATAAAATGGGTTAACTAGCACTTTAATATGAAAAGCCATTTTACAGTTCACGCTTATAAAAAGTGCGTGTTGTTTTTATAAATTTAGACATATTTTGTCCCACTTTGTAGAATAATGGAGTGCGCCCATTGAATGGAAGATTAGACCGAGGTTGAAATTACGCATTATCACACCTTCGTTAAATGAATATTTAATTACAAACGGATTTGTTAAAGAATGATGTGACATACAACCAACATTGTAAAAATGTAAACGAATATTGGGAAATGCACATGCACGTCTCTCTCTCTCTCTCTAGGTCGATGTGATAGTATAGTTAATTCATATGGATACACATTGAATAGATGATAGAAATAAAATTAATCTTACCGATTCTAATCCACAGGTGCTGCATTACATCATTATGCGGTAAAAACTTCATTGTTTAGTAATATTTTAACAGGCACGTTGGATTTGCCGTTATTGAGCAAATAGATTGCAGACGCTCATATTCAAAAAGCATTTATCTTTCATATTGGTAATCCAAACCGGTAAATGTCATGTAACCTTGCAGTCTTTTTAAGGAGAAGGTGAACAAATAATTTTGAAGCTTTTTCATTCTTTGATTTTAGTGTGGAAGAGTAAAATAGAAAAATGACCCCTGAAAAGTATAGCACTTAAAATGTCCTCATAATTCGAAATTTATGTATGACAAGAAGCAGGAGACGCGATGGCTCAGTGGTAGAGCAGTGGTCTAGTAACCGGGAGGTCCCGGGTTCGAAACTAAATCGATGCGCTATAGTGCCCTTTGGTAAGGCATTAATCGTCATGACCATGTCCTTCGGAGAGGACTTAAAACCGTCAGTCTCCTGGTTGCTTACCTACAAGCATACACATGCTTTCTTAGCAGTCGGGTAAACCAAACAAACCAACCAAAGCCAAAGGTTGTCGACCCCAACCTCATGCATGCCACATGCTTGTGTAGTCCCATAAACACATTTATATGAAAAGTGCATGTGACTTTGAGCAAAACTAGGCCAATTTCTCATAATTTTGATGATTCCAAAACCTCAATATATATACCAATACTTAAATTGGCGATCAACATTTTCCATTCACTTCGAAACAGTTTCTTTCACAATGCAATTACCTGACAAGAGCTCAACTTTATCTTTTTAAAGGACAATTTGACATTCAAAGGAAAAAATAAGAAGAATATATATGCCAATAAAACGAAATCCCTACACGAATCATCAATCACTCCGATTGTTTTATCCTCTCTTTATCAGTAATTGGTTCGAACCACACAGATCTGCTATTGTGTTATTCAGGGTAATATATTTCTCAAATTGTGGGTGTGAATATCTAGCTCTCTAGATTTGCCTTCTATCAAGTTATATAGAGTATATCATATACTATTATATGTTAAACGGCATTTTAATACTTATTTCTGAGATACCACTTATAGGGTATGCGATTACATAACCTTCCTCATGATATTATCATGTGGCATCACATTTTGAAACAGTCGTGAAGAAGGATCGTTCATTCGTTTTTTTAATACGATTTTAAAACTCCGGGAAAAAAAGAAGACTGGAACATAGGCTAATATTACGTCACGCGGAAAATTATTTTATCCCCATTGCTTTAATTAATTTTCATCGTCACAAATATTTTGGTTGATAAAAGATTTCACGTTCATGAAATTGTTTATTCTTCGCGCTCGACACTGGGCAACATACTCCTCTGACAGGACAGTCAAGTTTTCATCTGTTCCAGGTGTATTTCGGATCTCCTATCGCTTCCAAAGATAAAAAGCTGCTTCATTGTCAACGTTAAACTTCGAATAACCTTTAACTTTTCTTCAAAGTCAAGATCATAAACTCAGAAAGAGCAATGAATTGTTCCAGAGTTGTTTTCATCTTCGCGTCTGTCATCTTGATCTTTCTTTTGATTGGTCTTTCCAGCTCGACTAAGATGGAAGGTAAGTGACATTCATAGGAAGATGGAGGTGTCGTGGTCGAGTGGGTACGTCATCGGACTGTGAATCACATGGTTCGGGGTTCGAGTCCCGCCACGAAACCAGTATCTTTTGGCATGACATTAATCTACATTTGCCACACTCGACCCAGGTGAGGGAAATTGGTCCCTGGCAGGAATTAATTTCTTGGAATGTTTGAGCGCCATAAAGGCAGCCATGCTAGAGCCGGTGTAATAATTATTGTGGAGCGCCAGGAGCGTCAAGTTTGACAGACACGAGCGCTATACAAGTACCTGCTATTATTATTATAATATTAATGATTATTATTATCATTATTATTAGTAGTAGTAATATAATAATTATATTTATTATTATAATTATTAATATTATAGAATTATGCCCTCACCTACCCTAGACCTCCTTTGCTATTTTGGTAAAAATTCATTATTTCCATTAAAGCGGTCATCGTGAAATGTGTTTGACATAGTGTAAATCAGATTATGACGTGAATGAATAGAAGTTTGATCACGTATATTCTATTCTTTTTTAAATAATTGTGTGATATTTGTGATATAGTTGTATTTTACAATGTTCCATTAGATACCTTTAAAAAACAGTGTTTTTTAAAGTTTGGAAATGTTTCTTCAAGTCAGGTTTAGATATGTTGTTTATAAGTGCAATGTGTAAATTTGTCATTTTTTCTAAAACGTGATAAGTCAAATCTATAAAAAAAAAAGGGGGGAAAAGATCACTTTTTACGCTCTTTATAAGAGACCGGGAAAGAATGCTTGAAAATAGAGATCAGAATTTTATTCGCCTGTGTGATCGAAATTGCTCCTAAATGCAAAGATCCAAATGAAAAACGTAAAAATGTTCTCTCTCAGTAAGACATGTAATTCATAACATGGTGTTGCTATAAATGCCAACCACCCCAACCCCCACCAGATTCAACGGATTTATACCCGCGTCGTCTGCATTGCGTTCCTGGCGCTTAAGAAATATTTCAATTCTTCCTCGTTCAGCCCCTTCAATTTTTGGCCCATGACGCCCCTGCTAGAATGCATTTGCAAAATCCTGAATCTCTCAACAACAACAAAAACTTGTTCGGAACATGGGGGAATATGTATGGGGGACTGTGTATAGACCTATACAAGAAAAGTCAATTCGGAACGGCCTTTATTCTAAACTGTTTGGTCTCTTTTGAAGCTTTCGGGCATCCTGGATAGAATTTTGTTTAAGTAAGTCCCTGCGTAAAAATGTAATGAACGCAATAATTAATCAAGGCCAATTCAACCTAAGCAATGACCTCGATGCTTTCAACATACTCTCTTGATGCAAAATGCGGAGGAATGAAAATCCACTCTTAGACACAAATCAAAAGAGGAGTACGTTAACGGTGTGTAATGTCCCTGACTTTGTTCAACCTGTGCACAGAGTTGATATTCAGGGAATTTGCAGATATGAAGGGTGTGTCAGTGTTGAAAGTGTAAATATTAATAATTTATGTTGATGACACTGTATTGTGTGCACGCGGGGAAGAGCATCTGCAAGAATTACTAGATGCTGTAAACGTAAAAAGTGAAGAGTTTGGCCTGCACATTAATGCCAAGAAAACTAGATCTATGGTTTTTAGCAAGGCATAGGAAAAGCCAAGAATCTATTTGGAACTAGATGACCATATCATTGAACAGGTCAATAATTACATCTACCTGGAACAAAATATCACTAATGATGACAGATGAGAGGCAGACATCAAACTAAAGATTGAAATTGCACGGAATACGTTCGTGGTAATGAAAGACTTATTTACAACAAGAAGCCTGAAAAGTTAACTTAGGATGAGACTTACAAAATGCTATGTCTGGTCTGTTCTGTTGTACGGAGCAGAAAGATGGACATCAACAAAAAGACTATGGAAAGGAAAATCACATCGTTTTGAAATTAGGTGTACATGAGAATATAATGAAAAGCTATGAAACTAACCGAGAAATACTGCATATGGCAGGACTTTTAAAAAAAATCCTGATAGGAATGATTACAGAAAGAATGGCGAAATACTTTCGCCATATCAAAATACATCAAAGTCTCTTGTTTGGAAGGAAACGTAGAAGGTACCAGATCAAGAGCGAACAAAGAACCAACTGGGAAGTTAATATTAAGACATACAGTGGAATGACAATGCAAGAGTGTACTAGAATGGCAGAGAACATAAATTTTGCAATCAACCTCCGAGCTGATCGAAGATACCTCGATAGTTAGGGATCACTTCCTTTGTGGCTGGATTCATATCGAAATATCGTGAAAAATACACCAAAGTAGTCTTTGGATTAATGATAATAATTATAAAGCAATGATAGTAATATTGGATTCAACGCAAGGCGCTCAAGGCGCTCTAACATTATTCTTGAAAAGTGCTTTCCATTATTTTTCTTTCTGTTATGAGGATTGATTCGACTCTACTCAAAGCGAAGTGATCCCTGATATGAACCCCCCCCCCCCAATGGACTTCCACTCCTGTACATTTCGATAGTAGCTGCAATATCAATCAACATCTTAAAATTGTTCTATCCCTCTTATATTCGTTTAGAATCTGATTCATCTTCGTCCTCTGGTGATTGTGACAATCCCACTTTAACATCCATGTTTAAAGGACAGAATAGACAGGTAAATAACAAAGTTATTCGTGCTTCCATATCTATATGAATCCTGCATCCATCTATCCGTAACCATAGAACATAGCCTATCAATGAAATGAATTTACCAAATGTGAAACATGGTGATCGTAACATTATTACTTTACATTCATGTTTTAAGGGGAAAAATGTCAGGTAATAACGAATTGTAAAAATAATATGTATTCGTAGAACATTAGCCATTCCCTTCACTTATTTTTCTTTCGGGGGGGGGTTCCGCCGGTAATCTGGAAGAAAATTTCACTCCTCACACTCCAAAATTGTCTGACAAGCCGAAAACAGATCCTCACGTTTTTGGGGATTTGTACAAATCAAATATAAAAAATAAAAACACTTTTTTTAAGGGGGTGGGAGTGTGCTCGTTTTCCAAAACCGCTAGGATGGTTTCACGGGTTTTAAATTTGCATTAAAAATGAACAACGTCTCTCATTAGACAATGGCCTATGTAACACTTAGTCCAAGAAAACAGGATTATCTCATTTTCAGGAATTTCTCATAATTCACGTCTCTATGGCAATACAGGGAGTAGGCTACAAATCAGTATTTATTTGTTTGATTTTTGTTTCAATTTTTTTGTTGAAGTGATACGGTAACTATAACGCTTTCGTGCTCAACTACGACGTACAAAAAATGTATATAATTTGGGTGCTTTTAGACTACCTATTACATTAGCTAAACGGTTTTCAGAATGATAGCCTTCTTATACGTGATTTTATTTTATTTCTTTTGTAATTGTAGAAAAGAAATGCGCCACCCCGAGGTAAGTAAGATCGACGGTTTTTAAACGAAATATCGATTTAATACATTTCCATAAATCCTGAAAAATAGGAATAGAACATAATAACAGCTAGAGTGCTTTAAAACCATCTCAATGCCTTTGCTGTTCAATACAATTTGTTTGTTATTTGATGTTTTTGTTTGTCAATGAAAATACCAAAAGAAACTGGGAACCTATAAACAGTTAGAAAACAAAAATCGTTAATTTAATGCAATTTCACATTGTTTTGAACCTCTGAAGTGCAAATCTAAATGAAATATGATTAAGAAAGAAATATATGAAGAAAAAGTCTCAGTAGCATGTTTGTGTGCAGGAAAAATTTAAAAAGTTAAATATCAAAATTGAAACCCGTCCTCTTTTTCGAGAAGTCTGGACGAGAACCTAAAAATCATTTATACTTTGCCTTAGGCCCAGCGCACACTACACGATCCGAATCTAAACGAGCATCATCTTCCCGATTAAGGTTCTAAAATGATGATAAGAATACTAACAATCGGAATTTGAGTGCATTTAAACCTTCTAGTCAGAATAATAGCAGAATCGGCTTCAAATCGTAGACAATCGCACTACTCGTCTGATAGCACTACGCTTCTGTGCCTTTTTCTCCTTCAACGAAGTTTGAAATCCCTTCAAAATTAAATTTTGTTAATGATATAACTATTCTCACCCTCGAACATTAAGATTTTGCATGTTTGTATGTTCATATCAAATGCTGTGTCAAATTCTTCCAAAATCGGGTTGTAGTCAAATCGTATCGAGTGCGGTGGGCTTAACATGTGCATGTAGGCGAGTCCAGGCTACTTGTCCAATGCCTTATCGCCCACATTAAATAAGGTTTTAGTATATCTGATGATTTTGAAAGCCCAACTAGAGCTTGAACCACACCAAACATCCAGAAAAATGATACTTCTGATGACAATACTATTATAGGCCTACTTCGTAAGCTATGGGACACCAATGACCTAACACTTTGAACTAACACGTGTATGAATAGAGCAATAACGAGTTATGTTTGGATTGAGTTTGCTGTAACTATGCAAATGTCCGCACATTTCCATTTGTTTTTTGACGATTTTCTGGGAAATGTTTTATCTGGGCCTTTGCCTAATGAATAGATAGATAGAGATTTCAAAATTTAAAAAAAACTAGTGCATCACGAAATGATGTACGTCGAAAATTCGTGCATATAAACTGTTGGATATTTCTTTCTTCCATATTTATTGCGTCACCTTATGCCAATACATGGATATATTTATATATATATATATATATATATATATATATATATATATATATATATATATATACATATATATATATAAACATATATATAAATATATATATATATATATATTTGTATAGGCTATATGTATTTATGTATATATGTGTGTATAATATTTATATAGGCCTATATATAACTTTACGTCGATAATTTGAGGCTCGCTTCAACGGTTTGTTATTTTGGGGGGAAAACAGTGGTATTAAAACCTCCACATTTGTGGGGTGAACACCAAACCGTTCAAAATATGTCTTTCTTCTTTAACATAAATGATATAGTGTAATATAGTATTAATCTTATATTGTCTCTTATTTGAAAGTAGTGATGGAGAATACCTTAATTTTCTTTCAGAATAAATTCAATAATCATATAATGTATTCATCTAAACGTACGTTATATCCTATGTACTGTAACTGAAGATGGAATGTGTTTACCGTCGTAATTACAACTTTGTATCACACTGTGCATAGTTACAGGGTGTCAAGAAGCTGGATCCCTAAACATCCTGATTGAGTGTGACCCAGGATCAACGATCAGAATCACCAAAGGAGTATGTGTGAAGGTTTCTTCCTGCACTGCTTATGACTCCTCCCTAGAGAGTCAGTGTGAAGACAGTGACAAGACGGCACAGTGGGCTCCGTATTGCGAGACTGTCAATCCATGTATCATCACTGTCTCATGTGCGGCGGGTTCAACGTGCCCGGGGGAGTACAACTACGGCTACGCTGATTATGAATGTAAGCAGTAGCGATTCTAGGAATGGCGTGAAATCAACCCCACCCCTACCCCCCCCCCCCTTTATTTAAATAAATATTCTTCTAGAACCGAGCCTGAATGTAAGTTTTAGTTTAAATGTAATTGCATTATAGCGAAAGGATGAAAATATAATTTTTCCGATAGCTTTGACATAAAAAGCATACAATAAAACAATTAATAGAATTATTATCAAGAGAAATAAATTGTAAACGATGTTCCCACTGCAAAAATGTATTGCATAATAATCAACTGAAACTGGGAAACAAAAATAAAAAAATGTATTCATGTTGTTCTTATTTGGTGATCGGTAGAGAAGTGATGGTTTATTTTATGTATTCATAGTAATGTTTCGGAATTGTATTAGTGCTATACATGTATAATAATGATAATAGTTGTAATTTATATAGCGCCTTTTCCACTTGATACTTGAGATGCCATTTATAAGCCAGTGTTACCACGCAGTGACAGTGTGAGTTCAATAAATGCATAAGGTTTTAGAACAGATATGTCTTCAAACTCTGTTTGAATTTTGCTACTGTTGGCGGGTTGGTGATGATTTTAATTTGAGGAGGGAGCCTGTTCAAGGGTGCGCGAGCAGGAGAGGAGAAAGCTGCATCGCCAGCTAATTTGTAGATGAGTGGTTGAATAAAGATCACTGATGATCTTTTTCCTCCTATTAATCAAATTGTTTAAATCATCGATCATATTTGTAATGATATTCTTATTCTATGCACAGGTGTCGAAAGTAAAACAACCGTGCCGACAAGTGTAAGTTGTCCATAACGGGTTCATAAGACATACAAATATTAGCTTGGAAGAATATAATTTGGTGTAATAATTTAAAGAATTTACTAACTTATGTATTTTCTTGATTATTTTGTTTATAACATGATAATTTGACTTTACGTTCATCTTGCAATTTATTCATTCAATTTATGCACTTGCTTAATCACTTATTCATTCATTCATTCATTTCATTTTAATTAATTGTTCAACGTACTTTTGACACGGATTTTTCTTTTTCTCACTTACAAATAAAAGTATCAGACATCGTTTATGAGTTAGAACAGAAATAGGTTTCATAACACTAAGTTGAATGTTAAAAACGTAACACTTAATATTGATCATTTAAAATTCTATGTTATCCCGTTTTCATGCAATCTACGTATCAAAATAAAGTGATTAAAGTCATGAAATAATCTAGTATGATTATACTGACGGAAAAGAATTGTATATTTCTGTTTTATAACAGGCCACTCGTGAAACGCCTACAGAAGATCGGACTCCAACGCCAGGTAAGTATTCACAAAATCATGTGGAGGTGTCATGGTAGAGTAGTTCATTCACTTGACTCTCAATCCTAATGTTTAGGGTTCGAATCCTAGCCCGGCACCAATGTCCTCTGGCAAGACATTAATCCGCATTCGCCACTTCCAACCCAGTTGTAAATGGGTACCTGACAATAGCTAGGGTAATAATAATTGCAGGGCCCTCTGGAAAAACAGCACTGAAGCTGATGAGGCTTCTCTTGGTAAACAAAATCATGATTATCATCATTTTCGCCATTAACCTCGTTTACAAAAGTTGAATTAAAATTTTGTGTTATTTTGTGTAATTAATTTCTTTCTCATTATAAAAACTAAGCAAATACATGGGAGGGGGGCTTGAATAATACTTTTGGGGGCTGCAGCCTTTTAAGCCCCATGCCTTATAATGTAATTCGAAATAGATATTCAATAAAGGTCTATATTATGGGCAAGTCAGCGGCTTTTCGTCATTGTAAGGTAATTTCCCTTCTCCATACCTACTATAAAATTTAGCTAAAGTAGATGGCCAAATAGTCATATGCCTTCTTCTCCAACGGCCAATGGACTTGGGTAAACATTCTTTAAAAAAAACATTAGAAACGAAAACAAAATAAAACAATGAACACAAAGAGAGAAAGAGAAAAAAAGAAAAGAAAATCGAAATGTTGATTTGGAGAGCGTATGGAGATAATGATCTTTCAGTATAAATTTGAAACTATCCGACAGGATACATGAAATTTCAACTTAGCCTTTAAATAAATCAGTCAGGTATAGGCTTATGCTATATCAATGTCAAGTGTAGGTCTACGTAACCTTTTAGTGGATTGGAAGGGGTTAATCTTTACCCAGCATTGCATCTTTTAATGCTCGTCTTTGTAATGCTATTCATATTCCATACATATGTGTCACAGGTCAAACAACCGTGCCGACAAGGTCAACAAGTGTGAGTTATTCATAACGCGGTCATATGACATACACAAATTCACTGGGAAAAATATAATTTGGTGTAATTTAAAGAATTGACTAACTTATGTATTTTCTTGATAATCTTTTTTATAACATCATAAATTGACCTTTACGTTCATCTTGCAATTTTATTAATTCAATTTACTCACTCGCTTAATTACTTATTCATTCATTTATTAATTCATTCATTTCATTTTAATTAATTGTTCAACGTACTTCTGACGTGGACTTTTATTTTTCTCCCTTACAAATAAAAGTATCAGACATCGTTTATGAGTTAGAACAAAAATAGGTTTCATAACACTAAGTTCAATGTTAAAACGATACATTTAATATTGATCATTGCTTCGTAACTGGGTTTTTTTTTCAATTCTTCTACTAAGTTATGTTTTTAATTCTATATTATCCCGTTTTCATGAAATCGACGTATCATAGTACATGAATAATAATCAAAGTTATTTTATGAAATAATCTACCATGATTATACTGACGGAAAGACTTGAATATTTCTGTTTGATTACAGGCCTCTCCTGAAAGGCCTACAGAAAATCGGACTCCAACGCCAGGTAAATATTCAACAAATTATGTTGAGGTGTCACGGTAAAGTGGTTCATTTACTTGGCTCTCAATCCTAATGTTTAGGGTTCAAATCCAAGCCCGGTACCAATGTCCTTTGGCAAGACATTAATCTACATTTGCCACTTCCTAGCCAGTTGTAAATGGGTACCTGGCAATAGCTAGGGTAATAATAATTGCAGGGCCCTCTGGCTGAACAGAACTGAAGCTGATGAGGCTTCTCTTGGTAAACACAATTATTATTTAATATCATCATTATCATTATTATTATTATTATTATTTAAGATAAAACATATCCAGATAAAACACTATTTGTTATGATAGTACTGCAATTAGAAACCTTAGTATTCAGCGCTAAATAAATAAAGCTATTATTCTCATTTTATAATTATTATTATTAGTATTATTAGTATTGTTGTTGTTGCTGTTGTTGTTGTTATTGTCGTTAATTTGTGTGGATTACCGTGCCTAATGCTCACGACACTGGCAAGCCAGAGTAGGAAATGTACAATAAACATACATGTATGTATATGGTATAATATGGGGCAGTGGGCCAGTAAGCCGAGGTAGCGTTTCTGCTTCGGAAATTTTCGCCATTTTGTATTGTATTCAATAAAGGCCTATATTATAGGTCAGTCAGCGGCATTTCGTCATTGTAAGGTAATTACCCTTCTCCATACCTACTATGAAAGTAAGCTAAAACAGCTGGCCAGATAGTCCAATGCCTTCTTCTCCAACGGCCAATGGACTTAAGTTAACATTCTTAAAAAATCATTAGAAACGAAAACAAAATAAAACAATGAACATAAAGGGAGAAAGAGGAAAAAGAAAACAAAGTCGAAATGTTAATTTAGAGAGCGTATGGAGATAATGATCTTTCAGGATAAATTTGAAACTATCCGACAGGCTACATGAAATTTCAACTTAGCCTTTAATAAATCAGTCAGGAAAAGCTATATCAATAACCTCGCAGTGGGTCGGAAGGGGTTATTCTTGACCTAGCATGTCATCTTTAATCTTGATTTTAATTCATAACACGATCACAAAGACTCCCGAGAAATCAACTCAAGGGCAATTAAAATAACTTATTGCATATCCCAAAGAAATCATGTTTGGATTAGGTAATACGTCGCTGTAATGCTCGCATATTTCAAAAGGTGATGACTAAGGCTATAGAAATTTATTAAGGTTGATTCTTTGAAAGCCTTTGCGATCGTTTTTGATATAGGCCTACATTTTAATAGGTGTTGTCAAACATCACATCAAATGTTAAATTCTGTTATTTTCCACAGATTTTACTACAATTCACGAGGCATTGCCCACAATACCATCACAAGCAGACATAGTCCACCAGAAGACCTCCCTCTTCAAACGGATCGAGGGATTGCGCCTTCAAAATCACGTGATCAAAACCAAACATGGATTGTCATTGGTCAAATGCGGTGGCGAGTGTAACAAGCGAGATGACTGCGTGTCATTTAACATCGGCAACGGTGTGTGTGAGCTCAACAACCAGGTGGTAGGCGGCACCGGTGTCAGTCGAGACGACTTTATTAAAGACGAGGGATTTAAATATTATGAGAAACAGTAGACTTTGAGTCGAAGTTTTTCTTAAACGTATTAATCATCATGATAATGGTTTGCGAAAACAGGTGATTGACGTTAATAATGTACATAGATAATTAGATATCAATTCTTCTTCTTCATATATCATTGTCTTATTATACCAACTCAGATTGTGAGTAATCATAGAGACTTGTCGATCAAGATATTGATTTATTTCTTTTCATGTGTATAACGATACTTTAGAAGTAGAAAATGACACCAACTTGTAGTTGTATTGTACATGTGGATACAAAATTTACTTTTGCAAATGATCAATATCAGTTTAACCAGACAAATAATGTTACAATCGCTAACACATTAAAATATTTGTTTTGTCATGATCAGAAGAACATGACTGTATGTAAATAATTTGTATTTGATTGTGTGAATTCTGTATTTATTACAATGTTAAAATTGTAAAATTAAATGACTTAAAACATGTCTTTTTACGTCAAACTATTGCCATTATGTAATGGAACGTTATAAAGAAAAAAGGGGCGCTTTAAGAAGTTAATGAACCAATATTTCGTCTTAATGGAAATACACTGTTTTCATCATTTATAAGAGTAGCAATGAAGAGACAATTATCGCGAAAAGGTTTGACTTGACTTATTCATTACTTGTTTTCTGAATCATCTTTTGACCATAGGCCTACATTTTCATTAATTGCAAAATAACGGTACTTATCTGATAAGGCCTACACAAACACGTCCACACACACACCACACCCCCACTCATCCCACACACAAACACAAAGAAAATACTAACGGTTGGATGTTTATGTCCTCAAGTTTAAGCCTTGACTGTCGGGACACTATAAATAGGTTTTGATTTTTAAGGTGAAATTAGAACAATGGGTAAACCTAGATAATAAATGTTTGAAAATAGGGCTCAGAGTTATCTGAACCGAATCAGATTCCGTATAACTGGGTATAGCTATAATAGGACACACCTTTGTTATAAGAGATCGGCTTACTACATAGTATTGCCCTGGCCATTAAAGTAGGACGCAATAAGAATTGTATGTTTTATAAGGTTTTATATATTTATCTCATGTGATTGGGAAGGCGCAGCGGCTTGATATAAGGCTAGAGTTGGCACGACTTAAATCACGTCATATTAAAGATTTGAGTGTTAAAGAATTTTGTTTGAAATATCTTGTAATGGATTTATTCTACGTTTGCAGTGTTGTGCTACAGTATCATTTATTTTGTTGTAAATTCAATACCTTTTTGTTGGCCCATCGAATCTTTGCACATAGGCCTAATTCAGTTGAAAGACGAGCTTAAACCTAGGCCCATCACTGTCAGTGATGAAAACACATCAAAGCCCCAAATTGAGTTTGTATCCTTTTCTATCTTCTGTGATTGTTTTTAGTACAACTCTCCCTCCTCCTCCCCTCCCCATTTCATCTCCCATCATTCCTTATGTTTTTCTTTGTTTTTAACCTTCTCTAGCCTTTTATTTCATCTTTCCTTATGTTATTTCTAGTTTTTAACACTTCTTTCATCTCTTCTTCTTTGTATTTCTTTGTTTTCTCTATTTATTATGTATTGCTATTCTACCAACTTCCCTTTTTACCCTTACTTTTCTTTTTTTCTCCTTAAGGCATAATCTTCCCTTCTATCAGTGCCTGTGAATTATTTCGTTCTCCTCTTTTATTTTCTTTTCGTATCCTTCCTCATGTTATTTGTTGTTTTATCCTTCTCTCATCATTTACTGATTTCTATATTTTCTGATGATATACATGTACAACTTCTTTCAACTTTTCATTAATATCATATCTTAGCTATTTCCTTGTTTTTTTTCTCTCTTATCTTCTTGCTCTTTTCCTATATTTTTTGTTTGTTGCCATCCTTCCATCATATTCTCTGTCTATGTTTCCATTATGTTAACTTTTGTTTTTACTCTTTCATTTCTACCTTTCCTTATGTTCCCTTATTTCTCTTTTTCTATAATTTTACGTCTACCATTTCATATGCATTTTTCTATCATCTTCTCTATCTTTCCTTATTTGTATTTTATTCTTCTTTCATCTTTTCTTTCAATGTTTTGGGAAAACTTAAAACAAAAATCATCCATTCCTTATGTAAGAGGTTAATTTTTGTTCTTATTTCTTCGACTAATTGTTTTCCTCTCATCCATCTGTTCATGCTCTTTACCTCATTTCCATTTTCTTTTCATGACCTTTAACCAGCCCACGACTCTTTTGTTCATCTTTTATTATTATTCAGAACATTAACCCTGACTCATTATCATCCCATGTCATTCCTATTGGTTTACCTTTCACCCATGATCCTTCTACTTTGTGAGTTCTTTCATTCTTGGTCCTTATATCGGTCACTTCGCCCTTTAATATTTATATAATTATGTAAATATGTTATAACAGTCATAGCAAGAGAAGTGTGCTGTGGTCTGCTGTGCAGGCAAATAAATTAGAGCACTATTGGACTTCTTTGTGTCGACATCTTTCATTTTGAGTACTTTTATTGAGCTACATAATCTTTATGTTCTTCTTTAATTGATTTGGTGCTCTCACAAAGCTGTTTCTTTGCCTGATTTTGATTCGTGTTTGATTGATTGTGGGGTGCTTCAACCTTTTATTTTTATTGTGTTAAACCAATACCATTCATTAGGCAAATTAGTTTTATTAATATGCATAATCGAGGCCATCATGATTTTTCCTTACCCACTACTGTAGGCCTACATGCACATTGTAGAAATTATACATATTTAGTTATCTCAGTCTAAAATAAAGAAACTTTTAAACCTCTTTTTTTTAATTTCTTTTTGTAATGTTACGCTAAATTGCCAGCTTCTTCTTTCGAATGATAGATTGCCTTACAGGTAATGCAAAATATCCTCGTAAGCTCAACTACACGAGCATGTTTTAATTGCATAAATATATATATATATATATTTTATTTTTTAAGAAAACCGAAATCAAATTAAAAATTAATTACAAAATTTTAAGAAATCTGATTTTTAAAAAAAAAGATTTTTTTCAACCCTCAAATCATTTATTTCTCATATCATTCATTAGGTAAATTAGCTATTTCGATACGAACAAGGCCATCATGATCCTTCCTGATCCACTACTGGAGGCCTGTACAAGTCATTGTGCAAAATTATACCCAATTCGATTATTTCAATAAAAAATATTTGTAGACCTCCTACCTCATATTATTTTTAACGCCAAAATTACTGGTTTCTTCCTTATAATGATAGACTACTTTATGTTCTCAGCTACGCGAACTTCGCACAAAAAAAATCCACAAAACACACACAAATCCACAAAATCGAATTAAAAAGAAATCACGAGACTTTTTCCCAAACCTGTGTAGGACACATTAAATTTCATTCAAGCACATGATGGTCACAAACGTTCAGCTTAGCATGTCTGAGCAAATTATTTTAAAAAATATTTAAAAATCTATGAAATATATTTAGATGTTTGAATAACAACATATGAATTGTATGCAAATGCAGCCCTGCCCATCAACGGGAATCAACTTATATATGGAGTTCACCCGATATTTAACTCAAGCAATGACCTCAATACTTTCAACATACTCTCTTGATGCAAAATGCAGAGGAATGAAAATCCCCTCTTAGACACAAATCAAAAGAGGAGTACGTTAGCGGTGTGTTATGTCCCTCAGTGGCGGATCAGGGGCCGGCCCCTCCTAGAAAAAACAGGCAAAAACACCCTTTTTTGAAAAAAAAGAAGTTGGGCCCCCTCCCCTGGCACCCAAGGGGGGGTGGTGGTGAAAAAAAAATAACCCTTCCCGTAGGGAAACAAAATTTTCGGGTGCCAAAAAAAAAATTGTGCTCACTACCCCTGACGCCCAAGGAGGGGGGTGGTGGTGGAAAAAAAATTACCCTTCCCGGAGGGAAAATTTTTTTCGGGTGCCAAAATTTTTTTTTGCTCACTACCCCACTGAGCGAAAAATCGACCGGCACGATTTTCAAATTTTCGCACGAAGTGGGCCCCTTTTTAGGCCCCCTCCCTTGCCGCCGGCTGGATCCGCCCCTGATGTCCCTGACTTTGTTCCACCCATGCACAGAGTTGATATACAGGTAAATTGCAGATGAAAAGTGTAAGTGTTTAAGTTGTAAATATTGAAAATTGACGCTATGCAATAAATGCTGATGGCACTGTATTTTGTGCACAGAGTGAAAAACATCTGCAATAATTACTGGATGCTGTAAACGTTAAAAGTGAGGAGTTTGGCCTACCCATGAACTTTAAGAAAACTAAGTCTCTATGGTTTTCAGCAACTGAGGCAGCTAGAGGAAAAGCCAAGACTCTGTTTTGTAACTAGATCGCCGTATGATCATTGAGCAGGTAAATAATAACATCTACCTAGAACGAAATATTACTAATACTGACAGATGAGAGGCAGACATCAAACTAAGGATTGAAATTGCACGGAATACGTTCGTGGCAGTGAAAGACTTATTTACAACAAGAAGCGCGAAAATTTAACTGAGAATGAGACTTACAAATTGCCATGTATAATCCCGGGGCGTCTGTTTTTTCCCCATACCACTAATGCGGCGCAGAGGTTTTTCCCAGCCTGACTGGCTACGCACCCGCGTCCAGAAAAAAAGCATCAAAAGGGTGTCTTCTTCAGCTATACGACGTTTTCCTTAAAAAGGGGTGTTTTTCAAGCACTGATCGCACAAAACCAAAAAAGGTACCTTTTCAGGTTCACAGGTTTCGACGTTGTCGACGTTTTCCTTAAAAAGGGGTGTTTTTCAAGCACTGATCGCACAAAACCAAAAAAGGTACCTTTTCAGGTTCACAGGTTTCGACGTTTTCTTAGAAAAGGGTCACCGATTTCAGAAAAGGTGCGATACGCCATTAGGGTCCATTTAAGAGGTTGATCGACACGGGTGGGTAGCACTTGTGTATGAGAGTGACCCCCCGGGTGTATGTTCTGTTCTATTGTATGAAGCAGAAACATGCACATTAACAAAGACTATGAAAAGGAAAATCACATCAATCTAAAGGTAGGTGTACATGGGAATGATGAGAATATAATGGAAACATATTCGGTTCTCTCTTTTCTTCTATTTTCGCTCAATTTTGTCATATGTAAAACCGACTACTTTTCAATGGAAGTACCCGCTTTAATCACATTCAAAAGCACATAAACAAGGTTTTCTGCTTCATCCCTAAAGAGCTTCTATCACAATCTGATTTATTTTAAACTTCTCGTGCTCCCCTCTCTCTCTCCCTCACTTTCTCATCTCTTTCATTCTTTTCCTTTCTCTCTCTCTCTCTCTCTCTATGTATTACTCTTCCATGCTCATAATATCCTTTTTTTCTTTTTTCATTAACCTGCATCTCTACAACATTTTATAATGAATTCATAAATTGCTTGGACTTGCCCAATATCATGTAGCATAAATTCTTAAAGCCACACTGTCTCAAAGCACTACCGGAAATTCCCTTCTAGCGCCATCCCAGGTCAGCTGTTGTAGTATGATCCCGTAACTCGCTGCTTCCCTAGCTACGCTGTTTGTTCTCGTATCGAGTCCTCTGTGAAGTGGAAATTAGGTGTTGGGTTATGCCCTGTTGGCAAGTTGACCATGAGATGGCGCTGTGCAATAAACAGTATGCTAGGGCAGAGAGTTCATCAGTTCAGTATTGCTTTAAGCAGTATCACAGCCATGAACACCGATCCGATCCTTTTCAGTCTATATATCACCCCCATATCTGACATTATTAATAAACATGGTTTACAGTATATTTGTTATGCTGATGATATTCAGTTGTTTACTTCTTTTGATCCACGCTCTTCGGAAAACATTAACGAAACACTTCACCAAATCTCACAGTGTATTGCAAAGATAAGCACTTGGATGTCGTCGAACTATCTCCAATTGAATAATAACAAAACTGAATTCATGGCCTTTTGTTCTTCTGCTCGCCATCTGCAATACATATCAGATGTACGGCTTAAAGTAAATGGTCAATTCATTCCCCTCTCCACTAAAATTACAGATCTTGGTGTATGCATTGATACTATGTTCAAATTGACCTCTCCTCTCATGTAAACCACGTAGTCCGTAATTGTAATTATCATCTCCGCAATTTATGGAGGATTCGTAGATTCATTGATTTAAAGACATGTCACCATGCTGTCCGAGCTCTAATTCTTTCTAGGTTGGATTATTGCAATAGTCTTTATACTGTTTTATCTGCTAAAGATAGAAGGAAACTTGAAACTGTCCAGAATCGTGCCGCTAGATTAATCTTTGGCCTTGGGTCAAGAACTCATACTTCACCTTTACTTAAGGAGCTCCACTGGTTACCCCTCAACCAACGTGTTCTGTTTAAATTCTGTTTGTATGCTTTTAAAATACTCAATCATTTGGCACCTGAATATCTTAATGACACCCTCCAAATATATACACCAACTCGTAATCTTCGTTCAGCAACCGACACATGTAAACTTATCATTCCCAAATCTAGACTCTCAGCAGCTGAAAAACGTTTTGCAGTAGCTGCATCAAAGACTTGGAACAGCATCCCTCTTTCCATAAGGGAAATTACCTGTCTTGCCACCTTCAAAAGATCTCTCAAAACTCACCTTTTCCCCAATGATCTATGTGATATACTTCCTGTACTGTACATTTTTTGTCCTCTTTTCATATATTTGTATTTGTAAGCGCTATGGTACTTATTGTTTTTAGCGCTCCTAAATATTCGATATTATTATTATTATTATTATTAACACAATAATAAAGCCATCAACTTGTGTTATGTGTGTATATAAATCATGTATTTAATCTGTGCCGTATTACTAGTACTATGGTCTTCAGGCTAATCAATTTATACATAACAGGAAATATTGACAATATACCGGTACTTAAAATAGACATTATACACTTCTTTCTTTTCTTATCATTACTGTCTTAATATGACAGATACTAATTATTTATAATTTGAAATAATATTTTGAAATAAGAAAATATACATTATATATGTTCATGTTTAGTAAAATGAGCAATTATATTCATGAATATGATTGATATAGTTGGCCAAACATAATATCCATATATAATAGTTTACCCAAATGTAATCATGATGGCATTGTTGATATGTATGCTGACAACTCTAACAGTCAGCGGGAGTAATGTTACAGAAGTAGAAAAAAGGCTAACCAAAGGTATGGAAAATGTATTTTAATGGGTAACAACAAACCGTTTAGTTCTTAATGCGGATAAGACAAATGTGATGCTTATTAGACCACGATCAGTTCTTAACGGAGTAAATCATTTTTTTGTCACACTAAACGGCAGCTGTTTGAAAAGAGTAACAGTGGCAAAATGCCTGGGTGTCATGATTGACGAGGAGTTACGTTGGATGGAACATGTGGAAAAAGTTATTAAAACTGCTCAAAAAACATAAGTGTAATTGAGCGAGCCAAAAGTTATGTTCCAACAAGATCTCTGAAACTTCTATATAATGCCATCGTTCTTCCTCATTTTGATTATTGTTCCTCGGTTTGGTCAAAGACAAACGATTAAATTACAAAAGGTTAAAAAACGAGCTGCACGTGTATAGTACTGGGAGAAGGATTTGAAGTATATTCAAATGATATGTTTAGTCGCTTAGGATGGATGCCTATTCAGACACGTTTCCAGTTTGGACGTGCAGTGATGATGTATAAATCAGTGCATGACATGGCACCAACATACTTTTAAAAAGATTTACGTCATGTCAGTTCACTACATAATCACAACACAAGACATGCTGTAAGGGGTGCATTGCGTGTACCTAAATTTAGGACGGACACATATAAACATAGTCCTCTAATTTCTGGAACTAGAGTATGGAACCAACTTGAAAGTTCTATCAAGACGTCACCTACTTTGAACAGTTTTAAACACACTCTAAAAGCTCTGTTATCTGCAGATGACGTGTAAGTGAGCTTCTTGGGGGTTTTCGTGCGAAGCTAACCAATTTTTCCTATTTGCAAAATTATTAAATTTGATTGACATGGTTAACTTTATATCATGTATACATGTAATGTATCAATTTTTCAGCTATCTTGTAAACAACCTAAGTGAATTAATTAAAGAGCAATCGAATGTAAATATGTATATAACAATTTTGGTATCCCGTGTGTTAAGCTATATCAGATTATTAAAAATGTACGTTTTCAATCTTTTTTTTTTCTTTCTTTTTAATACGTGGTTATTATCTATTCTTTATTTTATTTTCATTTTTTTAATGTTTTTTCTATTTAAATTGAAAATTCCATTCACATATTTCTTTTAAATGATCAAGGATAATTCTTGAATGATCAGTTGTTTCATGAGGAAACCAATTAATTTGTATTATATCTGTTTATATGCTTGTGTATTTATCTATTTTGTTTTTGCTGCAGCTATTTGTTTTATTCTTACCAAAAAGGGCCTCATGGAAGACCACCAAATTGGTGATATGTGCCACCCTGTATAAATATCAGAAAAGCATAAATGAATAAATCCAGGGATTCCAGTATGGGATCGAGATGAATTTTTTAATTTGATTTTTCAAAAAATTATGAACAAGTCTAGGATTTTCTTAATGATTTCAAACGACTGGAAACATATTTTTCAAATGCACAATTGTTATTTTGTTACTTTTAGTTCAGATATGAAACAACAAAACGCAGCGAATTTTTTAAACCATGTAAATTATGGCAGCGGCGCGCAACAAAGATCCTGCGTGTTTGCACTAAGCTCTGTGCTATAAGAAACAGAAATGTAACATGAAATTACCGCCGTGGTTTTGCCCCTTCGTGTCTGAACGGGGCTTAACCATATCGTATGCACTATTTCTACTGGAAAGGGAGGAAATCAGCGATGTGCGTAAGGATGTTGTGCCGATATAAAGCAAAACTGGTGAGCTTTTAATTACAGCAGTTTTATTTGTAATTCATCGCCTCTAAACCTTTATCGACTGCAATACTCCAAACGATAAGGCAACAATCATAAATAATTAAGACATGAGCTGAAAGAAGTACGTGTGTAATACAACTTTACATTATTTACAAAATAAAACCCTTTTAACATGCAGAAAATATATAGAAATTGAAAATGTTGTATTCAATTTGTGGCTAAATTATATCTTATTTCGATGTTTTATTTCAGATTTCGTAAAAGGTTTACAAAGCAAATCGACAAATAGGGGGAGGGGGAGGGGGGCTATGTGGAACACATTGTAAAATGTAAATACCTCCACCCCCGCCTCCCTCAAAGAAAAGATTCCGTTAACTGTTACAGTTGTCATGGTTGTTGATCAGATCTTTCATAAATTCAGACGTTTTAAGTCACATTACAAAAGAATTAGATTGCACGATTGATCATAATAAATTCAAGATAATAAAATATGTAGTTCAGTACCTGGTAGGAATTTATTCCTTGAAACGCAGCGCGCGTAACAGCTGCACTGCTAAAGCCAGGGTAATTATGCTGCATTATTGTAGAGCGCTTAGAGACTTCTGATAAAGTAAGTGTTAGGCGCTATATAAGCACTATAATTATTTATTTATCAGTAACTTGTCCATTGTATTGATCTTTTTATTAGAATATTTCAGAATTCTTTTACATTCAGAGCCAGATTAATCTACATTTACACAATGTTTAAATAGCAATCTAAATTTGATCTACCATTCCCTTTCTGTATTATGGAATCACGTGTACAAGAAGTGACATTGCAACAGACATTCAATACACAATACAAAATCAAGTTACATAATTATAGTACAATACAAAAATACAATAATGAAAAAACATTTAGCACAGAGAATTGCAAATTAATAAACATATTCAAACTATTCAAATATTTTATGCAGATGCGAGTTGAATAATGTACAAATATCGCATACAGTTTATAAACTGCATCTTAGAATAAAATACGAATTATCCACAGCAAGGTCATCATCCTCCTTTTTATTTAAAAGTTCATTGTATGCGGATGATACATGCATCTATTATTCTTCAAAAAAAACCTGGTGAAATTCAACAAAGTGTTAATGAAGATTTAGGGCAATATTATATAGATGGTTACAATCCAATAAACTGATATTGAATTTTGACAAATGTGAACTTTTATTAATGGGCACGAGTAGAAAACTGAAGGTATTGAATGATAATAATCCTTTCAGAGTTATGATTGGTGGAAGCCAAATAAAAAGGGTTCAAACTTGTAAATACTTAGGTGTTATACTTGATGAACATCTTAACTGGAATGCACACATCGAATATGTTAAAAAGAAAACACCAAGTAACCTTTATTTGTTGAAACGGATAAGGCCATTTATTTCAAAGGACTGGCTTTATTATTTTATAGAAGTACTATACAAAACTATTTTGATTTTTGTTCTCTTGTTTGGTGTGACACAAGACTTTACATGCAGACATTACAGTTATTACAAAATAGGTCACTCCGTGTTGTACTACGTGTTGGTTATATGTATTCTAGCCAATATTGATCATCTATGATTCACTTAAATTTGAAAAATTAGAAGTTCGATTTTGTAAACACCTTGCTCATCTAATGTTTAAAGTTGTAAAAAAAGAGGGGCCTAGTTACATTTTATAAGCAATTTATTACTCAAACATTTAATTACAGACTCAGGGTTGGTGATGTGCATTTTTCCATACCTCGCATAAAAGAAATTATCATGTCTCAGGGGATCCAAATTATGGAATGTAATCGGGAAACCTTCATCTGTATACACACTCAGTATATTATCTACCTTGACTGGAAACATATTCTTACCCAAATGTACCCATACTGACCTTTCTTGTATATCTCATGTATTTAATTGTTTATTTCTTTCCTTGTTTGTTGACATGATTTGTAACTGTTTTTAAATGTGTGTGGACCCCTTTGAAAACCAACTTAAGTTGAAAGGGTAATCCATCCCACATGTGGAAATAAATTAATTTAAAAACAAAATCCAGGTTTTTAGTGTTTAACTGTAGGACCGCAATTTTTACAAACAAATATTCAATAATGTAATCGTCTAAGTATTCGTCTTAGTTTTCTCCTTCGTTTTTCTTCATCTCATTTTCAAGGGAACCCGCAAATTAGTATCATTTGTTTACACTGTCATTATTCAACCCTCTCACAAAGCCATTATAATCATAACCACACAAAACACAATCTATAATTTAAAAAAAAGAGCTGTGTAACAATGTTGAAAGCATTGGACAAAACAAGAAGATAGATGTGTATACCATGTAGGCCTATAAGTTCCTTAGCACATTCCCAAGCTACCTTAAAGGGGAAAAGGGGCTATTTTTCCATCACTGTGACCATTGCGCCTTTCCTCCTGACTTGGGAAGCATGTTCAAGAACGCTAATTTGATGTCCATACTAATTCAACTACATAGTTTCAATGGTTGTTACAAGTAGGTCATACCAATACACTAAATGGCTAAATGGATGTTTCCATATTGATAAGTCCTCTCACACAACGCAAGGTGAAGACACCATAATTATTATATCAAGTTTAAAGTTAAAGATGAGTTCTGTTCATGTGATAGCTTTGTGAAAGAAATTGCCTAGAGGTAATTTGGAAAAGGTTCCTAATGAAGTAAATGACAAAAAAAGTATACCATTTTTTGTAAGTTTGAAATTATAAAATGGTAATAAATTGACTTAGTCCTTCTGAAAATCACATGTACTGAAGATTTTAAAAAGTAAAAAGCAAAAAGGACTATACATGAAACCTTGGTTTAGAATTTTCAACCCTTTTTCGTCGTAATTTAAACATTAGGGCATTAAAGGACAATCCCTTTTATAGGAGATTTTTCTACTACGATGTGAGTGTAAGAAGGCTCACAAATACTTTTTACCTTATGCAGAACTAATTCTCTTTAACACAAAAACACAGGAAAGTAAATTAGTTTATTATCAGCTTTTACTTGTTAAGCCCCCGTCGCACCTAACTAGTTCTCACTACGTTCTGGAAAATGTTGCCAAACGGGCTCAAACTGTGTGCGAACGGACTGAACGTAGTAGAAAATGGTTACGATTTGTTTAAGAACTTCGTGGACGGGCTCAGACTGGCTTGGACGTGAAGGGTGCTATGGAACTTTGACCCGATTCAAAATTTTCCCGTCATGTAATTAGATGGAGTGATAACGTACTTAAAACGAGATGGACGTACTACGAACGGAATTGCCGTACTTCAATCCTTCTAGGAACGTGTTACAACGTGACGTGGTCGAGCATCAATTAGCAGTACGACCGGGTCAGTTTGTAGCTCGACCGGGTCCGTTTGCTTGTTCATCCCGTTGGCAAGCAGACCCAACTCGAAATTCTTGATCTGCACAGCTTGAAGCGTTGAACAGGACTGCGGAATGGCAAGAACGCGCTGGGTTTGTATAGCCCTAGCTCGAGCGCGAGCCAGGACGGGATTAATAATATTGCACACACACTACTATAGGAGCGCGTTCGAACGCACTAAGAACGAGATGAGGACGAGTTGAACTGTCTCTGAATGGAGTGGTCGGGTTACAAACTAGTTAGAACAAGTTGCAAACTAGTTAGAATGGGTTTGGACGTATTGGGAACGAGGTAGAACTAATTAAGAACGGGTTTAAACTGCATGTCTACGTATACGGGCTTGGACTGCTTGGAAATGGCAAATTTACCCGATCTGAACTTGATATGAACTGACTGTGGACGGGGTACAGACGAGATGGACGTATTGAGGAATGTTTATGAACGAACTAGGATCGTATTATAGACATTATTTACACATTCTACCCCGACCACAACCCGTTTTACGATTTTCTAGGACGGTTCCAGAAGGTAGTGAGAACTAGTTTGGTGTGATGGGGGCTTAAGGTAGCCCTTATTAAAACTGACCCATCATTTACGAATCTGTAATGGGGCAAAGATCTGGAAGGACCGAACATTTCCGAGCCATGGATACATCTGTGAAGAATAACTCCTGGTAATTATCATCAAAGGGGCACTTTCTGAAACGAGCAAAGCGTGTTTTTCTGTTGACAAATTATTATGATACAGCTGCTGCATCATAATAATTAAAAAAACAACAATTACTGTTTCAGGTTTTCATGAACAAAAAAAACAAAAAAAATCTGCCGCTTTATTGTAATGAAATAACAGGACGATTCAGGGTATGCATAGCGCACTTATAATTGCCAACTCACCCTTCCTTCCACTTTCCCTTCCCTCGTTCCCCTACCCCTTCCCTCTCTCTCTCTCTCTCTCTCTCTCCCTCCCTTGCAACCATCACTCTAAAGGATGTTCTTTTGTACATCAGATGGTCACTGTTTCAATGGAGAAAAATGCTATTTGAGTCATGGGTGAATTTGTTTTGAAAAAAAAGAAATCATCATGTTTTTATAATGTGTTTTGTAAAATACGGTGCGAATCAAGAAATAATAAATTCCCTGGAGAGAAATAAATAGGGCTCAGAAGTAGCCTTTGCTTTGTTTAAACAAAATTGGGAGAAAAGTAATACATGTATTACAAATGCAAGAGATTGAAATTGTAATAATTTCAAGTATCAGATGATCCAATTTGAGCTAATTCTATAATCTGTAAACATGGTGAATTACAATATTGTGTTGTTTTAAGAAAAATGAATAAATTGAACATAATTTCTATTATCTTAAATACAATATTTCCTTCATATCTTTTAATTTTAGTGTGCATACGGTTGGATGAATTGAATCATACGTGGAAACAGTCTATAAACAGACGATCAGCCATGCATGAAGTCTGTCGTCTATGGCTGATCGTCAACGAAACAGAGTTAAGTCTTTTGTCAACTATGTTTGTTGCTACGGCAGGCAGCCAGTGAAAACGAATTCGTTTAATTATAAATTATAAAACATGGAAATGCAAGCATTACTTTAAACAAACAGAGCTAGCTGTGTTATTCCTGGCTAATTTTTTTCCTGATTGAGTTGTCATAATTATGAAAGGGCAGAAAACTGAACTTTTTAGAAATGTGATTTTCTCTTTGAAATTCAGATACCGTTCGCCAAATGACTTTTTTGTACCCTTTCTTCAAATTGTTTTTTAATCACTCATGCGTAAAATATGCATCATATGAGTTGCATCAAATGAAAGAAGAGGATCTAAGCTTTACAAATATGTGTCATTTATTAATTATAATTGTGATTAAATTATGATAAACATCGATACTTCTCGGTTTCGTTTTTTCTGGGACGCACTGTATACCAATACTTATATTGGCGATCAACCTTTTCCCATCGCTTCCAAACAGTTTCTTTCAAAATGCAATTACATAGCAAGAGCTCAACTTCATCATTTAAAAAGATCATTTGACATTGAAATGAAGAAGAAAAAAAGAACATTATATGCCAATAAAACGAAATGCCGATACGAATCATCAATCATCCTCTCTTTATCAGTATTTGGTTCGAAAGACACAAATCTGCTATTGTGATATTTGGGGTAATATATTCATATATTAATCAAAATGTGGGTGTGAATATCTACCTCTCTAGATTTGCCTTCTATCAAGTTATATAGAGTAATTCATATATGTTTAACGGCATTTTAATACTTATTTTTGAGATACCACTTATAGAGGTATGCAAAAACATGACATTCCTCATGATATCACCATGTGGCATCACATTTTGAAACAGTCGTGAAGAAGGATCATTCATTCGAAAAAAGAAGACTGGAACATAGGCTAATATTGCGTCACGCGGAAAATTACTTTTATTCTATTGCTTTAATTAAATTTCATTGTGACAAAAAAGTTCTTAATAAAAGATATCACGTTCATGATTTTTGTATTCTTTACGCTCGACACTAGGCAACATACTCCTCTGACAGGACAGTCACACTTTCATCTGTTTCAGGTGTATTTCGGGTATCCTATCACTTCCAAAGATATTATCGATGAAAATCTAAACTGGAATGAACATATATGTTATATAACTACTTCTATTTCTAGGAATGTTGGTTTATTACATAAAATGAAGAAATTAATCCCATGTTATACGCTTGTTATGCTTTATAATTCATTGATATTACCGTATATAACATATTGTAATTTAGTATGGGCAACCAGCGCCAAAACCAATATCAACTCTATTTATTTACTGCAAAAGAAAGCCCTTCGTATATGTACTGGTTCACCGTATTTATCTCACACAAGTCCAATATTTTACAAACTTGAAACCCTAACATTATTCGACATAAATTCACTACAAAGTTTACTGATCATGTTTAAGTATATAAATAATTTGCTCCCTCTTTCATTTCAAAAATTTTACACTATTAATAAAGCCATTCACTCCTACCCTACCAGTAATTCCTCAAATTTTCATCTAGTCAACCCGAAATTACTTATTGCCCATAGATCCATAAGACACCATGCATGGTCCAGACCTATGGAACTCTCTCCCAGAATCTATTAAATCATGTTGCTCCCTCTACTCATTTAAGGCCAAAGTTAAAACGATGTTATTATCAGAATATTCAAGGTTAAATTTCTGTGTCAACTCTTCAGTCTTTATCATAATGTCATCTCTTCTTTCATTTGAATCATTATTATCATCGTCACCATCATCATCATCATCATCATCTTCATCATCATCCTTATCTGCATTGTCAATATCACCATCATTAAAATTTGTATTTCAATTACCTATCCGTTCTGCTGAATAAATGTGTTACTAGTAATCTATTTCATGAGTTTTGTTTGGGGCTGTTGTATTATCAAGCAATCTGCTTTCAATGACAGTCCTTCTTCCGCAAATAATTTAAATTGTTTGAGGAAATTTAGTATTTATGAAAGTTTGTAATTTCTTTTTTGAAAAAATAATTGTTATATATATCTGCTAATTTATGATTGATTTTCAGAAATATACTCATTGTACTCCATATTATTATTGTTATCGAAAAACTTTGTACTTACATGAATGCAGAAGAAAAGAAAACCTTGAATTGAGAGTCAAGTGAATTAACCACTATACCCCGACCCCTCCTCATACCAACATTGAATTTTCTTCCAATAGGCATACAAAAACATAATATGCTCTTTTCCTTTAACAAGATAATGGATCTCAATATTAAGTGAAATTCAAATCCAAAGCATTTTGAAAAGTTTTTAATTAAAATATGTTGTATACAGACACGGACTATAAGTAATAAAATGGGTTAACTAGCACTTTAATATGAAAAGCCATTTTACAGTTCACGCTTATAAAAAGTGCGTGTTGTTTTTATAAATTTAGACATATTTTGTCCCACTTTGTAGAATAATGGAGTGCGCCCATTGAATGGAAGATTAGACCGAGGTTGAAATTACGCATTATCACACCTTCGTTAAATGAATATTTAATTACAAACGGATTTGTTAAAGAATGATGTGACATACAACCAACATTGTAAAAATGTAAACGAATATTGGGAAATGCACATGCACGTCTCTCTCTCTCTCTAGGTCGATGTGATAGTATAGTTAATTCATATGGATACACATTGAATAGATGATAGAAATAAAATTAATCTTACCGATTCTAATCCACAGGTGCTGCATTACATCATTATGCGGTAAAAGCTTCATTGTTTAGTAATATTTTAACAGGCACGTTGGATTTGCCGTTATTGAGCAAATAGATCGCAGACGCTCATATTCAAAAAGCATTTATCTTTCATATTGGTAATCCAAACAGGTAAATGTCATGTAACCTTGCAGTCTTTTTAAGGAGAAGGTGAACAAATAATTTTGAAGCTTTTTCATTCTTTGATTTTAGTGTGGAAGAGTAAAATAGAAAAATTACCCCCTGAAAAGTATAGCACTTAAAATGTCCTCATAATTCGAAATATATGTATGACAAGAAGCAGGAGACGCGATGGCTCAGTGGTAGAGCAGTGGTCTCGTAATCGGGAGGTCATTGGGTTCGAAACCAAATCGATGCGCTATAGTGCCCTTTGGTAAGGCATTAATCGTCATGACCATGTCCTTCGGAGAGGACTTAAAACCGTCAGTCTCCTGGTTGCTTACCTACAAGCATACACATGCTTTCTTAGCAGTCGGGTAAACCAAACAAACCAACCAAAGCCAAAGGGTGTCGACCCCAACCTCATGCATGCTACATGCTTATGTAGTCCCATAAACACATTTATATGAAAAATGCATGTGACTTTGAGCAAAACTGGGCCAATTTCTCATCATTTTGATGATTCCAAAACCTCAATATATATACCAATACTTAAATTGGCGATCAACATTTTCCCATCACTTCGAAACAGTTTCTTTCACAATGCAATTACCTGACAAGAGCTCAACTTTATCTTTTTAAAGGACAATTTGACATTCAAAGGAAAAAATAAGAAGAATATATATGCCAATAAAACGAAATCCCTACACGAATCATCAATCACTCCGATTGTTTTGTCCTCTCTTTATCAGTAATTGGTTCGAACCACACAGATCTGCTATTGTGTTATTCAGGGTAATATATTTCTCAAATTGTGGGTGTGAATATCTAGCTTTCTAGATTTGCCTTCTATCAAGTTATATAGAATATATCATATACTATTATATGTTAAACGGCATTTTAATACTTATTTCTGAGATACCACTTATAGGGTTTGCGATTACATAACCTTCCTCATGATATTATCATGTGGCATCACATTTTGAAACAGTCGTGAAGAAGGATCATTCATTCGTTTATTTTTTTAATACGATTTTAAAATGCCGGGGAAAAAAGAAGACTGGAACATAGGCTAATATTGCGTCACGCGGAAAATTACTTTTATTCTATTGCTTTAATTAAATTTCATTGTGACAAAAAAATTTCTTAATAAAAGATATCACGTTCATGATTTTTGTATTCTTCACGCGCGACACTAGGCAACATACTCCTCTGACAGGACAGTCAAGTTTTCATCTGTTCCAGGTGTATTTCGGATCTCCTATCGCTTCCAAAGATAAAAAGCTGCTTCATTGTCAACGTTAAACTTCGAATAACCTTTAACTTTTCTTCAAAGTCAAGATCATAAACTCAGAAAGAGCAATGAATTGTTCAAGAGTTGTTTTCATCTTCGCGTCTGTCATCTTGATCTTTCTTTTGATTGGTCTTTCCAGCTCGACTAAGATGGAAGGTAAGTGACATTCATAGGAAGATGGAGGTGTCGTGGTCGAGTGGGTACGTCACCGGACTGTGGATCACATGGTTCGTGGTTCGAGTTTCGCCACGAAACCAGTATCCTTTGGTAAAACATTAATCTACATTTGCCACACTCGACCCAGGTGAGGTAAATTGCTCCCTGTCAGGAATTGATTCCTTGGAATGTTTGAGCGTCATAAAGGCATCCATGCTAGAGCCGTTGTAATAATTATTGTGGAGCGCCAGGAGCGTCAAGTTTGACAGACCCGAGCGCTATTATACAAGTACCTTCTATTTTTATTATAATACTAATGATTATTATTATTAGTAGTAGTAGTAATATTATTATTATTATTATCATTATTATTATTATTATTATTATCATTATTATTATTATTATTATTATTATTATTATTATTATTATTATTATTATTATAATTATCATTATAGAATTATGCCCACACCTACCCTAGATCTCCTTTGCTATTTTGGTAAAAAGCCTTCATTTCCATTGAAACGGTCATTGTGAAATGTGTTTGACATGGTACAAATCAGTTTATGACATGTATGAACAGAAATTTAATCACGTATATTCTATTTTTGTTTTATAATTGTGTGATATTTGTGATATAGTTGTATTTACAATGTTCCATTAGATGCCTTTAAAAATAGTGTTTGTAAAGTTTAGAAATGTTTCTTCAACTCAGGTTTAGATATGTTCGTTGCTAAGTGCAATGTATAAATTTGTCATCTTTTTCTAAAACGTGATAAGTCTAATCTAAAAAAAATATTAAACAACCACTTTTTACGCTCTTTATAATTATAAGAGAGGAAAGAATGCTTGAAAATAGAGATCAGAATTGTATTTGCCTGTGTGATCGAAATTGCTCCTAAATGCAAAAATCTAAATGAAAAACATAAAAATGTTCTCTCTCAGTAAGACATGTAGTTCATAACAGGGTGTTGTTATCAATTGTTTGGTCTCTTTTGAAGCTTTCGGGCATCCTGGATAGAATTTTGTTTAAGTAAGTCATTGCGTTAAGATATTAAGATAGGCCAATGAAACTCAAGCAGTGACCTTGATGCTTTCAACATACTCTCTTGACGCAAAATGCGGAGGAATGAAAGTCCACTCTTAGACACGAATCAAAAGAGGAGTACGTTAAAGGTGTGTAATGTCCCCGACTTTGTTCAACCTGTGCACAGAGTTGATATTCAGGGAATTTGCAGATATGAAGGGTGTGTCAGTGTTGAAGGTGTAAATATTAATAATTTAGGCTATGCTGATGACACTGTATTGTGTGCACGCGGTGAAGAGCATCTGCAACAATTACTAGATGCTGGAAGCGTAAAAAGTGAAGAGTTTTGCCTGCACATGAATGCCAAGAAAACTAGATCTATGATTTTTAGCAAGGCATAGGAAAAGCCTAGACTCTATTGGAACTAGATGGCCATTTCATTGAGCGGGTCAATAATTACATCTACCTGGAACAAATATTACTTATGATGACAGATGAGAGGCAGACATCAAACTAAGGATTGAAATTGCACGGAATACGTTCATGGTAATGAAAGACTTATTTACAACAAGAAGCCTGAAAAGTTAACTTAGGATGAGACTTACAACATGCTATGTCTGGTCTGTTCTGTTGTACGAAGCAGAAAGATGGACATTAACAAAGACTATGGAAAGGAAAATCACATCGTTTTAAAATTAGGTGTACATGAAGTGTACATGAATGATGAGAATATAATGGAAAGCTATAAATTAACCGAGAAATACTGCATATGGCAGGACTTTAAACAAATTCCTGGTAGGAATGATTACAGAAAGAATGGCGTAATACTTTCGCCACATCAAAATACATCAGAGTCTCTTTTTTGGAAGGAAAAGTAGAAGGTACCAGATCAAGAGCGAAATTTATAACCAACTGCGAAGTTAACATTAAGACATACAGTGGAATGACAATACAAGAGTGTACTAGAATGGCAGAGAACATAAATTTTGCAATCAACCTCCGAGCTGATAGAAGATACCTCGATAGTTAGGGATCACTTCCTTTGTGACTGGATGCCATCGGGATTATTTCTACAAGAAAAAATATCAAAATATCGTGAAAAATACTCCAAAGTAGTCTTTGAATTAATGTTAATATAAAGCAATGATAGTAATATTGGATACAATGCAAGGTGCTCAAGACGCTCTAACATTATTCTTGAAAAGTGCTTTCCACTGTTTTTCTTTCTGTTTTGAGAATTGATTCCACTCTACTCAAAGAGAAGGGATCTCTGATATCAGTGATATGAACCCCCACACAAAAAGGACTTCCACTCCTGTGCATTTCGAGAGTAGCTGCTATCTTAATCAATATCTTAAAATTGTTCTATCTCTCTTATATTCGTTTAGAATCTGATTCATCTTCGTCCTCTGGTGATTGTGATAATCCCACTTTAACATCCATGTTTAAAGGACAGAATAGACAGGTAAATAACAAAGTTATTCGTGCTTCCATATCTATATGAATCCTGCACCCATCTATCCTTAACCATAGAACATATCAATGAAATGCATTTACCAAATGTGAAAAAATGGTGATCGTGTCATTCTTACCATACGTTCATGTTTAAAGGAGGGAGGGGAAGACAGGTAATAACGAATTGTATACATAATATGTATTCGTAGAGCATTAGCCATCCCATTCATTTTTTTCTTTCGCGGGGATTTCTCCTCACACTCCAAAATTGTCTGACAAGTCGAAAACAGATCCTCACGTTTTGGGGATTTGTACAAATCAAATAAAAAATAAAATCGTCTTTTTTAAGGGGTGGGAGTGTGCTCGTTTTCCAAAACCCTAGGACGGTTTCACGGGTTTTAAATTTGCATTAAAAAAATGAGCAATGTCTCTCAATAGACAATGGCCTTGGTAATATTTACACGGCAGTCCAAGAAAACAGGATTATCTAATTTTCAGGAATTTCTCATAATTCACGTCTCTATGGCAATTCAGGGAGTAGGCTACAAATCAGTATTTATTAGTTTTATTTTTGTTTCAAATTTCTTTATTTTGTTAAAAAGTGATACGGTATAACTATAACGCTTTCGTGCACAAGTACGACGCAAAAAATGTATATAATTTGGGTGCTTTTAGACTACCTATTACATTAGCTAAAAGGTTTTCAGAATGATAGCCTTCTTATACGTGATTTTATTTTATTTCTTTTGTAGAAAAGAAATGCGCCACAGCGAGGTAAGTAAGATCGAGGGGGAGGGGTTTAAACGAAATATCGATTTAATACATTTCAATTTTAAAGATAATAACAGCTAGGGTGCTTTTAAACGACCTCAATGCCTTTGCTGTTCAATGCAATTTGTTTGTTTATTTGATATTTTTGTTAGTCAATGAAAATACCAAAAGAAACTGGGAACCTACAAACAGTTAGAAGAAAAAAAATCGTTAATTTATTGTAATTTCACATTGTTTTGAACCCCTGAAGTGCAAATCTGAAAGTCTCAGTAGCATGTTTGTGTGCAGTAAAAAAAAATATCAAAAGTTAAATATCAAAATTGAAACCCGGCCTCTTTTTCGAGAAGTCTGGACGAGAACCTAAGAATCATTTATACTTTGCCTTAGGCCCAGCGCACACTACACGATCTGATTTTCGAAGAAATCACAATTGTAATAGATATGGAAATCTAAACGAGCCGCGGTCCGCGGTTCGAGACCCGCCGCGGCACTAATGTCCTTTGGCAAGACATTGATCTACATTTGCCACACTCAACCCAGGTGATGTAAATGGGTACCTGGCAGGAATTAATTCTTTGAAATGCTAGAGCGCCGTAATGGCAGCACAGCTAAAGCCGGTGTAATAATCTCCAAGTTTGGAAGCGCTTAGTGATTGTAATAAGCGCTATATAAAAACTGAGTATTATTATTATTATTATTATTATCTTCCCGATTAAGGTTCTAAATGATGATAAGAATACTAACAACCGGAATTTTAGTGCATTTAAACCAAGTTCTAGTCAGAATAATAGCAGAATCGGCTTCAAATCGTAAACAATCGCACTACTCGTCTGATGGCACTACGCTTCTGTGCCGATTTACCTTTTCCTCCTTCAACGAAGCTTGAAATTCCTTCAAAATTATTTTTGTTAATGATACAACTATTCTCACCATCGAACATTAAGATTTTGCAAGTTTGTATGTTCATATCAAATGCTGTGGCAAATTATTCCAAAATCGGGTCGTAGTCAAATCGTATCGAGTGCGGTGGGCTTAACATGTGCATGTAGGCGAGTCCAATCTATTTTGTTCAATGCCTTCCGCCCACATTAAATAAGGTTTTTAGTATACCTGATTATTTTGAATGGTCAAATAGAGCTTGAACCACACCAAACATCCAGAAAAATGGCACTTCTGATGACAATTCATGTTGACAATTCATGTTGACAATACCATAATAGGCCTATTTGGTAAGCTATGGGACACCAATGACCTAACACTTTGAACTAACACGTGTATGAATAGAGCAATAACGAGTTATGTTTGGATTGATTGTGTTGTAACTATGCAAATGTCCGCACATTTCCATTTGTTTTTTGACGATTTTCTGGGAAAGCTTTTATCTGGGCCTTTGCCTAATGGATAGATAGATAGTGATTTCAAAATTAAAAAAAACTAGTGCATCACGAAATGATGTACGTCGAAAATTCGTGAATAAAAACTGTTGGATTTTTCTTCTTCCATATTTATTGCGTCACCTTATGCCAATACATGGATATATATATATATATATATATATATGTATTAAACATATATATAAACATATATATATATATATATATATATATATATATATATATATATTTGTATAGGCTATATGTATTTATATATAGTGCGTATATAATATTTATATAGGCCTATATATAACTTTACGTCGATAATTTGAGGCTCGCTTCAACGGTTTGCTATTTTGGGAGGAAAACAATGGTATTAAAAGCTCCACATTTGTGAATAGTTTACACTTCTTCATGGGGTGACCACCAAACAGTTCAAAATATGTCTTTTTTTTTCTTTAACATAAATGATTTAATGTAATATAGTCTTAATCTTATATTGTCACTAATTCGAAAGTAGTGATGGAGAATACCTTTATTTTCTTTGAGAATAAATTCAAAAATCATATAATGTATTCATCTAAACGTATGTTATATCCTATGTATTGTAACTGAAGATGGAATGTGTTTACCGTCATAATTACAACTTTGTATCACACTGTGCATAGTCACAGAGTGTCAAACAGTGGCCCAATCTCCATCGATCGCGATCGAGTGCGACTCAGGCTCAACGATCAGAATCACCAAAGGAGTATGTGTGTTGGTTTCCGCTTGCAGTGCGGAGTATGATCCCTCCATAGAGAGCCAGTGTGATACCAGTAACATGACGGCAGCGTGGGCTGCGTATTGCGAGACTGTCAATCCATGTACCATCACTGGCTCATGCAGGGCGGGTTCAACGTGCCAAGGAGATCCCAAGCCGCCGTACACCTACATCTACGCTGAGTATGAATGTAAGCAGTAGCGATTCTAGAAATGGCGTGAAATCGACCCCACCCCTACCCCCCCCCCCTCTTTTTTAAAAATAAATATTCATCTAGAACCGCGACTGAATGTAAGTTTTGGTTTATATGTAATTGCATTATAGCGAAAGGATAAAAAGATAATTTTTCCAATAGCTTTGACATAAAATGCATCCAAAAAAACAATTAATAGAATTATTATCAAGATAAATAAATTGTAAACGATATTCCCACTGCAAAAATTAATTGCATAATATTCAACTGAAACTGGGAAACAAAAATCAAAATACATTCATGCTGTTCCTATTTGGGGATCGGTAGAAAAGTGATGGTTTATGTTATGTATTCATAGTTATGTTTCGGAATTGTATTAGTGCTATACATGTCTAATAATGACAATAGTTGTAATTTATATAGCGCCTTTTCCACTTGATACTTGAGATGCCATTTATGACCCAGTGTTCCCACGTAGTGACAGTGTGAGTTCAAATAAATGCATAAGGTTTTAGAACAGATATGTCTTCAAACTCTGTTTGAATTTTGCTACTGTTGGCAGGTTGGTGATGATTTTAATTTGAGGAGGGAGCCTGTTCCAAAGTGTGCGAGCAGGAGAGGAGAAAGCTGTCTCGCCAGCTAATTTGCCGATGAGTGGTTGAATAAAGATCACTGATGATCTTTTTCCTCCTATCAATCAAATCGTTTAAATCATCGATCATATTTTTAATGATATTCTTATTCTATGCACAGGTGTCGGAGGTGAAACAACCGTGCCGACAAGTGTAAGTTGTCCATAACGGGGTCATAAGACAAACAATATTAGCTTGGAAGCATATAATTGGATGTAATTTAAAAAAATTTACTACATTATGTATTTTCTTGATAATTATTTTCATAACATGATAATTTGACCTTACGTTCTTCTTGCAATTTTATTCATTCAATTTATTCACTTGCTTAATCACTTATTTATTCATTCATTCATTCATTCATTCATTTCATTTTAATTAATTGTTCAACGTACTTTTGACATGGATTTGTCTCTTTCTCACTTACAAATAAAAGTATCAGACATCGTTTATGAGTTAGAACAGAAATAGGTTTCATAACACTAAGTTGAATGATATAACGTAACACTTAATATTGATCATTGCTTAGTTACTTGGGTGTTTCTTATTCTTCTACTAAGTCATTTTTAAAATTCGATATTATCCCGTTTTCATGCAATCTACGTATCAAAATAAAGTGATTAAAGTTATTTCATGAAATAATCTAGGTTTTTGCGGCCAATTTCACACTTTTTTCATTCAAGTTCATATTCCGAGCATTCGAATTCGCGCAAATCGCACTCGCAGCGTTGAATCAGCTTTTAAATTCAAAATTTGTAATTCAAATTCACTATCCGTGCAATCAATTGTTAAATCGGGTCATTCAACATTACGTGCAAAGAGCATTCACATTCATCCAATGCCGCCTACGGTACCTCGGTGGTCATTCAAATTCGTGAATGTTTGAAATAAGTTTGAAATAAGTGCATTCAATTTCAAAAATTATATTGCGTTTAGTTTCTTTGGGGTCTTTGAGAAGCTTTTTTTGCTCAGTTTGTGAAAAATGTAGGCTTCATTATCATGACAATTGCATTATCTTTGTTCATTCTCATTTGTAAACTGTCTCGGCTTACAAACAGTTAAACACATGAATATATATATATATAACTTGCTATATTACTCATGGCATATACACATAACAAAAAGCTGTATACAGTGTATATGAAAACTGCAGAAATTGCCTAAGAACTGTGGTCGAAAGTGTCATATCACTGGATCCAAAATGACACTCAGTTACTTTTTCCCTTTCAACTCATCAAATATTGTACAAATATCACACTTTTCGTTGCATGTTCAAAATATATATATAAATGCACATACCAAGATATGCCTAAGATAAGAAAAATTAAAAGTTTTGTTTATTTCGTGGTGGACTTGGTGTTATATGTCTGGGTATTGTGAAATTGTGTATGCTGATCTAAGGATGGGTTAAGTCAAGGAGACATCTCCTTGGTTAAGTATACTTGTTCTTGTAGGGGGTGTTATCCGTGTTTAATAATGTTTGATTTCATCAACAAAGTATATCTTTATAGGAAGTGTCTTTGGATCCATAGGTGACTGGTATTCAGCTTATCATATCTGATTAGGCCTACAAAAAAAAGAGTTAAACAAAATATATATATACAAAATTGGGGGGGCTGGTAAACGAAAAAAGGGAGAGCTAGAGATGGGAGAGAGACAGAGAGCGATAGAGAGAGAGAGAGAGAACGGGGAGAGGGTGACATGGGAGAGAAGGAGAGAAGGAGAGAGATTGGGAGAAACAGAGAGAGAAGGAGAGATACAGGGCGTGATACGGAGAGAGAGAGAGAGAGAGAGAAACACAAGCTCATACCAATGGTATATATACATCATACAAAAGAACAATTTCATTGAAAAAGTCTTAAATGCATTTCAAAGTAATTGATTTTTTTTTAATTGAGGGAAAATGCATTTCCGCAGTACTATAGCAGACATCACCTCCAAATCACTAGTTTTTCTCTTCTAAAACTCGTTCAATGTTTCCAGTTATTTAGAACATGTATACTTGTAATTATATTGAAAGAAAGGTGTAGTACGGGATATTCATGTATATATATATAATTAGCGATATGATAATCAAATACATGATCAAAAAGGCAACAATTATTGTCAGATAAATAAAGAACATTAACTAAACTGTAGAGATTTCATTGTGTAACAGTGATTAACAATAATTCCAAGTAATCAATTTAAAGAAATCAAAGTTTCCCTCTTATCTGGAATCCTCTCAAACATGACACTAAATTGAATGCACGTAGAAGGAAATTGATCACCTAAAAATGAAATTGAATGCCCAAACAGGCTCATCGTGAAAGCCGCGTTAATTTGAATGCACGAACTAGGAAATTGTACGCACATTCGTGAATTTGATTTCACCGAACATGAATAAGAGTGCCGATAAATGAAATTGATTGCTCGGATTTTGAATTTGAATGCCCGAATTCACCTGCGAGCGACCTCTATGTGAATTTGAATGCACGTTCATGAATTTGAATGAAAAAATTGCGAAATTGGCCGCAAAGACCTATATTATGATTATACTGACGGAAAAGAATTGTTTATTTCTGTTTGATAACAGGCCACTCCTGAAACGCCTACCGAAAATCGGACTCCAACGCCAGGTAAGTATTCACATAATTATGTGGAGGTGTCATGGTAGAGTGGTTCATTCACTTGGTTCATTCCTAATGCTTAGGGTTCGAATCCTAGCCCGGTACCAAATACCAATGTCCTCTGGCAAGACATTAATCCACATTTGCCACTTCTACCCAGTTATGAATGGGTACCTGGCAATAGCTAGGGTAATAATAATTGCAGGGCCCTCTGGCAGAACAAAGCTGATGAGGCTTCTCTTGGTAAACAAAATTATGATTATCATCATTATTATTATTATTATTATTATTATTATTATTATTATTATTATTATTATTATTATTATTATTATTATTATTATTATTTAAAATAAGACAAATCCAGATAAAACCCTATTGGTTATGATAGTACAGCAATTAAAACAATAGTATTAAGCGCTAAATAAAGGTAACTATTATTATCATTTTATTATTATTATTATTATTATTATTATTATTATTATTGTTGCTATTGTTGTTGTTGTTGTTGCTACATGTATTATTGTTATTTTGTGCGGATTGCCTGGCTTCATGCTCACGACACTGGCAAACCACAGCAGAAAATGTACATTACACATACATGTATGTATTTGGGGCAGTGGGCCATTAAGCCGAGGTAATGTTTCTGCTGCGGAAATTTTCGCCATTTTTTATTGTAACCTCGATTACAAATGTTGAATTAAAATTTTGTGTTATTTTGTGTAATTAATTTCTGTCTCATTATAAAAACTAAGCAAATACATGGGCAGGGGCTTGAATAATACTTTTGGGGCTGCAGCTTCTAAGCCCCCAACAAACAAAAAAACCGAGTCTGCTGTTGTGTGAAGATTAAAGGCATCCGTTTCCTTATAATGTATTTCGAAATAGATATTCAATAAAGGTCTATATTATGGGTAAGTCAGCGGCTTTTCGTCATTGTAAGATAATTTCCCTTCTCCATACCTACTATAAAAGTTAGCTAAAGTAGATGGCCAAATAGTCATATGTCTTCTCCAACGGCCAATGGACTTGGGTAAACATTCTTTAAAAAACATTAGAAACGAAAACAAAATAAAACAATGAACATAAAGAGAGAAAGAGAAAAAAGAAAAGAAAATCGAAATGTTGATTTGGAGAGCGTATGGAGATAATGATCTTTCAGGATAAATTTGAAACTATCCGACAAGCTACATGAAATTTCAACTTAACCTTTAAATAAATCAGTCAGGTATAGGCTTATGCTATATCAATGTCAAGTGTAGGTCTACGTAACCTTTTAGTGGATTCGAGGGGTTAATCTTTACCTAGCATTGCATCTTTTAATGCTCGTCTTTTTAATGCTATTCTTATTCCATACATAGGTGTCCCAGGTGAAACAACCGTGCCGACAAGGTCAACAAGTGTAAGTTATCCTTAACGGGGTCATGTGACATAAACAAATTTGCTGGGAAGAATATAATTCGGTGAAATTTAAATTATTGACTAACATTTATTTATTCATTCATTCATTTTGTTTAATTTTAGTTATTTGTTCAGTACTTTTGACATGGATTTTTCTTTTTCTCACTTACAAATAAAAGTATCAAACATCGTTTATGAGTTAGAACAGAAATAGGTTTCATAACACAAAGTAGAATGTTAAAACGATACACTTAATATTGATCATTGCTTGATAACTGGGTTGATTCTTATTCTTCTACTATTAAGTTATGTTTTTGATTTGGAATCTACGTATCACAATGAAATAATTAAAGTTATTTCATGAAACAATCTGTTATGATTATACTGACGGAAAAGAATTGTATATTTCTGTTTGATAACAGGCCACTCGTGAAACGCCTACCGAAAATCGGACTCCAACGCCAGGTAAGTATTCACAAAATTATGTGGAGGTGTCATGGTTCAAGTTCAAGTTCAAGTTAATTTTTGCATTTTCAACAAGAAAAACAAAAATTATGTACAATAAATAAATTACATAAATTACAAACAACATTTTACTAAGTACACAAAAGTAATTATACAAGTGTACATGATATTTTTCTTTGCATAACAAAAGACATTGTTTATATAATTCATAATTTAGTTACAAGGAATTACGCGATAATCATATCATACAATCTAAATCAAGAAGAAAAAATGAGAAAGAAAAAAATGTTGCTTTATATTTATATGTCAAGTGAAAATGGAAGGATCCACTAAAAAGCATAGCTTGTAGAGTGTGGACCCCTCAACAAATAATGTTATACACAATTAACACAATAATAAAAATTAAAAACCTTAAAAAAACAAGTGTTGTCTCTACGGAGACTACTCAAGAGAACAGGTATCAACATATAAGACGCAGTGTGGAAGCACAAGGGTAGAATTATGAACTACATGGACAAGATTATCCAAAAGAAAAAGGGTGAGTGGGTGTGGACCGCATGAATGAAGGACAGGGTATATGAAAATAGGAAATACGTAGGAATCAAGAGCATGATGAGAGAGGCTGAGCGCGCAATTTTAATTAGCACCAAATGGAATTAATCATGCGATGACCTTTTTGTTAATATAAAAAACACTAAATTAACTATTCTCATAACGTTGCAATATAAATAACTTAAGTTTTCTTTTAAAAGAATTGGGTGAAAGTGAATGTGTTTATGCCTATATCAAGACTGTTCCAAAATTTGGGACCAACATAAATAAACGTGTTCTGAGCTAATAGAGTTCTTAAAAGGGGCAAATGAAATTCACTCGACTGTCTAGTTGGGTAATTATGAACTGATTGATTTAAAAAAACAGAAAATCAAAAGCTGAAGGTAACATATTATTATCATATTTATACATAAATTGACCTTATTGGTACAAGTACACGTCGTTAATTTTTTAATAATTTATTATAAAAGATAATGGGTCTGTATGAGAGCGTATAGAAAAGTTACAGATAATACGAATAGCCTTTTTGTAATAACAATAATCTATCTAACAAAGATTTGTGCGTATTACCCCAAGCAAGAAGACCATAATTCAGGTATGGCAATATTAAAGATGAGTATAACATAAGCAAGGACGAAATTGGGAGACAGGTTTTTAATCTATTTATCACCCCCAATATTACGCGAAATGGTTTTACAAATATTATCACTATGACATTTCCATGAAAGCTTATTATCGACAGTTACTCCCAAAAAATTTATATGAGGCACCTCTTCTAACACATTATTATCAAAAACAATATTTAATGGTAAAGAATCTATTGATTTACTAAAATGCATATATTTAGTTTTCTGAAAATTTAAAGATAATTTGTTAGCTCTAATCCACTGAGAAATCTTTAATAGTTCAATATGAATAGTTTCTGATAAAGTAAGTGGATTACTGTGAGAAAAAAAAAAATTAGTATCAACTGCAAATAGTATGAATGACAATATGTCAGACGATTTACAGAAATAATTTATGTAAAGAATAAATAAGTGGACCCAATATGCTACCTTGGGGGACGCCGCAATTAATATCATGGAATTCTGAGTTAAGGAAACATACTGTTTTCTATTGGAAAGGTAGCTCCGGAACCACTCCAAGGCCTTCCCACGTACACCATAGTGGGAATGTTCATGAAGTAAAATATTGTGGTTGATCGTGTCGAAGGCCTTAGAGAAGTCCAGGATAAATCCAAAGTGTGTGTAAAGATTTATCAATAGCATGTGCCACCTCATCAACAAAAGACAATAAAGCATGAGTAGTGCTATGTTTTCTCTGAAACCAAATTGAAAATTGGAAAAGATATTAAGATTCTTTAAGTGGTTCATTCACTTGACTCTCACTCTTAATGTTTAGGGTTCGAATCTTAGCCCGGCACCACTGTCCTCTGGCAAGACATTAATCAACACTCGCCACTTCCTATCCAGTTGTAAATGGGTACCTGGCAATAGCTAGGGTTATAATAATTGCAGGGCCCTCTGGCAGAACAGTACTGAAGCTGATGAGGCTTCTCTAAACAAAATTATGATTATCAACATTATCATTTTTATTATTATTATTATTTAAGATAAAACAAATCCAGATAAAACACTATTTGTTATGATAGTACTGCAATTAGAACCTTAGTATTAAGCGCTAAATAAATAAAACTTTTTCATTTTATTATTATTAGTAATATTAATATTGTTGTTGTTGTTTTTTTGTTATTGTTGTTTATTTGTGTGGATTGCCGTGCCTCATGTTCACGACACTGGCAATCCAGAGTAGGAAATGTACAATAAACATACATGTATGTATAGGGGGCAGTGGGCCAGTTAGCCGAGGTAGCGATTCTGCTTCGGAAATTTTCGCCATTTTGTATTGTATACTCGTTTACAGATGTTGAGTTGAGATTTTGTGTAATTTTGTGTAATAATTAAAATGTAGCAAATACGTGGGCGGGGTGGGGCCCCTAAATAATATTTTGGGGGATGCAGAAGCTCCCCGCCCCCCTCCCCCTATAAAAAACCCCGAGTCTGCCGTTGTGTAAATATTGAAGGCGCCCGTTGCCTAAAAATGTAATTCGATATAGGTATTCAATATAGGTCTATATTATGGGCAAGTCAGCGGCATTTCGTCATTGTAAGGTAATTTCCCTTCTCCATACCTACTCTGAAAGTAAGCTAAAACAGCTGGCCAGATAGTCCAGTGCCTTCTTCTCCAACGGCCAATGGACTTATTAAGTAAACATTCTTTAAAAAACAATAGAAACGAAAACAAAATAAAACAATGAACATAAAGGGAGAGAGAGAGAAAAAGAAAACAAAATTTCAACTTAGCCTTTAATAAATCAGTCAGGAAAAGCTATATCAATAACCTCGCAGTGGGTCGGAAGAGGTTATTCTTTACCTAGCATGCATCTTTAATCTTGATTTTAATTCATAACACGATCACAAAGACTTCCGAGAAATCAACTCAAGGGCAATTAAAATACCCTATTGCATATCCCAAAGAAATCATGTTTGGATTAGGTAATACGTCGCTGTAATGCTCGCATATTTCAAAAGGTGATGACTAAGGCTATAGAAATTTATTAAGGTTGATTCTTTGAAAGCCTTTGCGATCGTTTTTGATATAGGCCTACATTTTAATAGGTGTTGTCAAACATCACATCAAATGTTAAATTCTGTTATTTTCCACAGATTTTACTACAATTCACGAGGCATTGCCCACAATACCATCACAAGCAGACATAGTCCACCAGAAGACCTCCCTCTTCAAACGGATCGAGGAAGGTGCCTTCGAAATCACGTGATCAAAACCAAACATGGATTGTCATTGGTCAAATGCGGTGGCGAGTGTAACAAGCGTGACGACTGCCTGTCATTTAACATCGGCAAAGGTTTGTGTGAGCTCAACAACCAGGTGGTAGGCGGCACCGGTGTCAGCAGAGACGACTTTGTTAAAGACGAGGGATTTAAATATTATGAGAAACAATAGACTTTGAGTCGAAGTTTGTCTTAAACGTATTAATCGTCATGATAATGGTTTGCGAAAACAGGTGATTAACGTTAAGGATGTACATAGATATCAATTCTTCTTCTTCATATATCATTGTCTTATTATACCAACTCAGATTATGAGTAATCATAGAGACTTGTCGATCAAGATGTTGATTTACTTCTTTTCATGTGTATAACGATACTTTAGAAGTAGAAAATGACACCAACTTGTAGTTGTATTAAACATGTGCATATAAAATTTACTTTTGCAAATTATCAATATCAGTTTAACCAGACAAATAATGTTACAATTGCTAACACATGAAAGTAATTGTTTTGTGATCAAGAGTACATGACTGTATGTAAATAATTCTTTATTTGATTGTGTGAATTCTGTATTTATTACAATGTTAAAATTGTAAAATTAAATGATTAAAACCACACCTTTTTATAATCAGACTACTGCCATTATGTAATGGAACGTTATAAAGAAAAAAGGGGCGCTTTAAGAAGTTAATGAGCCAATATTTCGTCTTAATGAAAATACACTTCATCACTTATAAGTGTAGCAATGACAATTAACGCGAAAAGGTTTGACTTGACTTATTCATTATTTGTTTTCTGAATCATCTTTTGACCATAGGCCTACTTTTTCATAAATTGCAAAATAACGGTACTAATCTGATAAGGCCTACACAAACACGTCCACACACACACCCACAACCCCACTCACCCCACACACAAGCACAAAGAAAATACTAACGGTCGGATGTTTATGTCATCAATTTTAAAGCCTTGACTGTTGGGACACTATGAATAGGTTTTGATTTTTAAGGTGAAATTAGAACAATGGGTAAACCTAAATAATAAATATTTGAAAATAGGGCCTATGGTTTATCTGAACCGAATCAGATTTCGTATGAATGGGTATAGCTTTAATAGGACACATATTTGTTCTAAGAGATCAGCTTACTACAGAGTATTTCTCCAGTTGTTAAGGTAGGATGCAATAAGCATTTGATGTTTTATAAGGTTTTATATGACTAGTTTATTGGCTAACAGGTTTATTTATCTCATGTGATTGGGAAGGCGCAGCGGTTTGATATAAGAGTACAGTTGGCGCGACTTAAATCTTGTCATAAGATTTGAGTGTTGAAGAATTTTGTTTGAAATATCTTGTAAGTGGATTTATCCTACTTTTGCAGTGTTGTGCTACAGTATCATTTATTTTGTTGTAAATTCAATACCTTTTTGTTGGCCCATCGAATCTTTGCACATAATTCAGTTGAAAGACTAGCTTAAACCTAGGCCCATCACTGTCAGTGATGAAAACACATACAGACCCCCAAATTGAGTTTTATCCTTTTTCTATCTTCTATTATTTTTTTTTCAGTACAACTCTCCCCCCCCCCCTCCCTCCTCATTTCTTTTCATCTCCCATCAATCCTTATGTTTTTCTTTGTTTTTAACCTTCTCTAGCCTTTTATTCTATCTTTCCTTATGCTATTCCTAGTTTTTAACACTTCTTTCATCGCTTCTTCTTTGTAATTCTTTGTTTTATCTATTTAAAAATAAAATCCTTATGATATTATTCATTACTATTCTACTAACTTCCCTTTTTACCCTTACTTTTCTTTTTTTCTCCTTAAGGCATAATCTTCCCTTCTATCATTGCCTGTGAATGATTTGGTTCTCCTCTTTTATCTTCTCTTCGTATCCTTCCTTATGTTATTTGTTGTTTTATCCTTCTCTCATCATTTACTGATTTCTATATTTTCTGATGATATACATGTACAACGTATTCTTTCAACTTTTCATCTATCATATCTTAGCTATTTTCTTGTTTTTTGTCTTATCTTCTTGCTCTTTCCCTATATTGTTTGTTTGTTGCCATCCTTTCCATCATATTCTCTGTCTATGTTTCCATGATGTTAACTTTTGATTTTACTCTTTCATTTCTACCTTATGTTCCCTTATTTCTCTTTTTCTATCATTTTACGTCTACCATTTCATATGCATTTTATTTCTTCTTCTTTTTTTTCTATCATCTTCTCTATCTTTCCTTATTTGTATTTTATTCTTCTTTCATCTTTTCTTTCAATGTTTTGGGAAAACTTAAAACAAAAATCATCCATTCCTTATGTAAGAGTTTAATTTTTTTCTTATTATTATTTCTTCTAATTGTTTTCCTCTCATCCATCTGTTCTTACTCTTTACCTCATTTCCATTTTCTTTTCATGACCTTTAACCAGCCCACGACTCTTTTGTTCATCTTTTATTATTATTCAGAACATTAACCCTGACTCATTATCATCCCATGTCATTCCTATTGGTTTACCTTTCACCCATGATCCTTCTACTTTGTGAGTTCTTTCATTCTTAGTCCTTCTATTTTGCCCTTTAATATTTATATATGTAAATATGTTATAACAGTCATAGCAAGAGAAGTGTGCTGTGGTCTGCTGTGCAGGCAAATAAATTAGAGCACTATTGGACTTCTTTGTGTCGACATCTTTCATTTTGAGTACTTTTATTGAGCTACATAATCTTTATGTTGTTCATTTAATTGATTTGGTGCTCTCACTGACTGTTTCTTTGCCTGATTTTGATTCTTGTCTGATTGATTGTGGGATGCTTCAACGTTTATTTTGAGTGTGTTAAACTTAGGCTAATACCATTCATTAGGCAAATTAGCTTTATTAATATGCATGATCGAGGCCATCATGATCTTTCCTTACCCACTACTGTAGGCCTACATGCACATTGTAGAAATTAAACATATTTAGTTATCTCAATCTAAAATAAAGAAACTTTTAAACCTCTTTTTTTTCTTCTTTTTGTAATGTTACGCTAAATTGAAAGCTTCTTCTTTCGAATGATAGATTGCCTTACAGGTAATGCAAAATATCCTCGTAAGCTCAACTACATGAGCATGTTTTAATTGCATAAATATATATATATATATATATATATATACAGTATATATATATTTTTTTAAAGAAAACCGAAATCGAATTAAAAATCAATCACAAATTTTAAAAATCTGATTTTTTTTTTAAAGATTTTTTTTCAACCCTCAAATCATTTATTTCTCATATCATTCATTAGGTAAATTAGCTATTTCAATACGAACAAGGCCATCATGATCTTTCCTGATCCACTACTGGAGGCCTGTACAAGTCATTGTGCAAAATTATACCCAATTCGATTATTTCAATAAAAATATTTGTAGACCCCTACCTCATATTATTTTTAACGCCAAAATTACTGTTTTTTCCTTATAATGATAGACTACTTCATGTTCTCAGCTACGCGAACTTCGCACAAAAAAATCCACAAAACACACAAAAATCCACAAAATCGAATTAAAAAAAAATCACGAGATTTTTTCCCAAACCTGTGTAGGACACATTAAATTTCATTCAAGCACATGATGGTCACAAACGTTCAGCTTAGCATGTCTGAGCAAATTATTTTAAAAATATTTAAAAACCTATGAAATATATTTAGATGTTTGAATAACAACATATGAGTTGTATGCAGCCCTGCACATCAACAGGAATCAACTTATATTTGGATTTCACAAGCAATGACCTCAATACTTTCAACATACTCTCTTGATACAAAATGCAGAGGAATGAAAATCCACTCTAAGACACAAATCAAAAGAGGAGTACGTTAAAGGTGTGTAATGTCCCTGACTTTGTTCCACCCATGGACAGAGTTGATATACAGGTAAATTGCAGATGAAGTGTGTCAGTATTGAAGTTGTAAATATTGAAAATTTACGCTATGCAATAAATGCTGATGGCACTGTATTTTGTGCACAGAGTGAAGAACATCTGCAACAATTACTGGATGCTGTAAACGTTAAAAGTGAGGAGTTTGGCCTACCCATGAACTTTAAGAAAACTAAGTCTATGGTTTTCAGCAAGGCAGAGGAAAAGCCCAGACTCTGTTTTGTAACTAGATCGCCATATCATTGAGCGGGTCAATATATAACATCTACCTAGAACGAAATATCACTAATGATGACAGATGAGAAGCAGACACCAAACTAAGGATTGAAATTGCACGGAATACGTTCGTGGCAGCAAAACTTATTTACAACAAGAAGCGTGAAAATTTAACTTAGAATGAGACTTACAAATTGCTATGTATGGTCCCGGGGCGTTTTTTGTCCATACCACTAATGCGTCACAGAGGTTATTCCCAACAAATGGCAACATGACTGGCTACGCACCCGCGTCCAGAAAAAGCATCGAAAGGGTGTCTTTTTCAGCTATACGGCGTCGTCGACGTTTTCCTTAAAAGGGGTATTTTTCATGCACTGATCGCACAAAAAACAAAAAAGGTACCTTTTCAGGTTCACAGGTTTCGACGTTTTCTTTAAAAAGGGTCACTGATTTCAGAAAAGGTGCGATACGCCATTAGGGTCCATTTCAGAGGTTGATCGACACGGGTGGGTAGCACTTGTGTATGAGAGTGACCCCCGGGTGTATGTTCTGTTCTATTGTATGGAGCAGAAACATGGACATTAACAAAGACTATGAAAAGGAAAATCACATCAATCTAAAAGTAGATGTACATGGGAATGATGAGAATATAATGGAAACGTATTCAGTTCTCTCTTCTTTTCTATTTTCGCCCAATTTTGTCATATGTAAAACCGACTACTTTTCAATGGAAGTACCCGCTTTAATCACATTCAAAAGCACATAAACAAGGTTTTCTGCTTCATCCCTAAAGAGCTTCTATCACAATCTGATTTATTTTAAACTTCTCGTGCTCCCCTCTCCCTCTCCCTCACTTTCTCATCTCTTTCATTCTTTTCCTTTCTCTCTCTCTCTCTCTCTCTATGTATTACTCTTCCATGCTCATAATATCCTTTTTTTCTTTTTTCATTAACCTGCATCTCTACAACATTTTATAATGAATTCATAAATTGCTTGGACTTGCCCAATATCATGGTAGCATAAATTCTTAAAGCCACACTGTACTAGAAGCACTACCGGAAATTCCCTTCTAGCGCCATCTCAGGTCAGCTGTAGCAGTATGATCCCATAACTTGCTGCTTCCCTAGCTACGCTGATTGTTCTCGCATCGTTATGCCCTGTTGGCAAGTTGACCATGAGATGGCGCTGTGCAATAAACGGTATGCTAGGGCAGAGTTCCTTCATCTCTTCAGTAATGCTTTAAGCAGTATCACACTCAGCCATGAACACAATAATAAAGTCATCAACTTGTGTTATGTGTGTATATAAATCATGTATTTAATCTGTGCTGTATAACTAGTACCATGGTCTTCAGGCTAATCAATTTATACATAACAGGAAATATTTACAATATACCGGTACTTAAAATAGACATAATATACTTCTTTTACCTTGAAATTCAGGACAAAATTTAAAGTTAATGAATTAGAATACAACTTCCCTTTTGGATTATGAACAACTGTGACCTATATGTATCTAAAATTAAGTTAATCTCAGGAAAATCCGAAAATTAAAATCAAAGCTGTGTTAGTTTACATTTTTCCCAGGGTCCTTAGACTTACTGATATCTCTTCAACATATGTTTTGTCATAGAAACATATACTATAAACATACACATACCTATACAGGTTGTCAAAACCATAGCTAGTACTGAAATGTATCACATCTTAATATTTGTTGACCCTTATGAACCAACACTTGAAAAAAAGCTTCACATGTCTTCATGAAAACATATATATATTCAGGGTGCTCAAGTGGGCATACGTCATATAACCTAAAACTGAGTCGGACTGGAAGTTTGGCATAACACAATTTCATAAAGTCCTATGAAAAATTATAAACATTGAGTTTCATTGCCAATTCTAACTCATTAGATGTGCTTTGGGCTTTTCACCTGGGAACAGAACAGATTTCATTATTGATAAATAGAACTAAAGAAAAGCTCAAGCTTACTGTTATACTTAATGAATAAAGAAATCTCCCATTTGCTGTGTAAAGTTATTTCCACAGAGATAAGTTATAAATATAATGCACCAAAATATACTGCCATTTCAGAAATATTCATGATCATAACATTACCCATACTAACTTATCACATGCATCAACTGAACATTCATAGTACATAATACTTCATCAACTAATACATCATCAAAAATATAAATGTCTCAGGCACTTTAAAAAAAAACTTCTACCATTCCCAGTATTGATTTTCATGATTCCTATGACATATGTACATATTCCTTCACAATTTGCGTTTATAAGATATTACCACAAATGAATGCATAAATAACTAAATGTATGTATAATAATTGTTCTGAAATTGCACTTAACTTATAATACGTAGACACATGTACAGTTTTGCATATCATCCTTTTTACAGTATTGTCTAAGTAATTACAGAGGAACAAATATCAAGAGAACATATCAAATTCGTACCAAATTTATAAAATCCAGTCAACCCCCAAGATATCAATAGACATGTAACTTTACAATAGATTTTAAAGAAAATGGCTAGTGGTTAAAAGAGATACTGTTATTAGGTTTTTAGAAGTTAATTTTTTTAATCTTTGGTGTTGCCAATTTAATGGTCTCTATGGCAGGTACATGTACATGAAATGGCTCATTAAAATAAGACGCAATAAAATCAAATAAATGTAAATATAAAAAATTTGAGCAAGAATGATCATGGTCATTGGGCAGGGATCAAAACGATGGCAATTATTTTAAGATTTTTCTTTTAAAAAGTAATCCTAAATACACAATGATGATTAAGTCATGATTAGAGTCCAAAGGAAATAAATAAAGGACAAAATATATTACTCTTTCTTACAGGCACATTGTTGCCAAAATGTGGTCTCTTCCACAAAAAATACACCTTGGCCTACTTAAAATAGCTGCATTGCTAGAAGGAACTTAACATTGGACTAGGATTCTTTTGACATCTTACTCTTCGTTCCCATACGATGCAGCGAAATGCCTAAAAAATCTATTGCCAAAATGCGGTCTCTTCCACCAGATAAAAATATACACAGACCTACCTAAAGTAAAAATCTGCAGTGCTGAAAGGAACTAACATTGGACTAGGATTCTTTTGCCATCTTACTCCTCGTTCCCGTACGATGCAGCAAACTGCCTAAAAAATCTATTGCCACAATGCGGTCTCTTATACCAATAAAAAATTACACAGGCCTACCTAAAGTAAAAAATCTGCATTGATGAAAGGAAATTAATATCGGACTAGGATTCTTTTGTCATCTTACTCTTCGTTCCCATAAAATGCAGCAAACTGCCTAAAAAATCTATTGCCAAAATGTAGTCTCTACCACCAAATAGAAAAATACACAGGCCTACCTTAAGTAAAAATCTGCACTGCTGAAAGGAAATTAATATTGGACTAGGATTCTTTTGACTTCTTACTCTTCATTTGCATATGATGCATCAAACTGCCTAAAACATCTATGGCATAATAAAAAGGTATTAAACCTCACATTTCTGTGAAAAATATACAAGTGAGTATACATATAAGGGACTGAATAACGCAGAGACATTTTTCTTTCTCACCCGCCGTTCCTTTACGCTTCAAAAAATAAAATTCCTGTACTTTACATCATATATGAATGAGTCTTTACAGGACATTTGTCACCTAACACTGCTCATTACAATAAAAATGATTTACCTTGTCCTTCTCGCGCTAAGGACTACATACGCAGTCATATATACTGCACAGGTAGTATAAACGTGAAGACAGTTAAAGTCAAGATATCAAACTTAGGAACTTAAACATGTCTGTACATGTACATATATGAAAGTTAATGAAGGAAAAAAAGTGTTCTTACTATGTGTAAATGTCCATGTACCAGTGCCCTATGCATTACTGCATACAACTTGCAATAATATGCAATCAAATACAAAATGTACTGATAGCCAATGAGAATCAAGGTTTCTGCTATCACTTATCAATGGGTGTATTCACACACAAGGTAAATGGAAATTTGACGGTCTAAACAACACGATTCACATCAGGAGAATTGAATCTGATTGTAACCTTTTGAGGCAACACTTTTGGATAAACAGTTACTCTGCATTCTGAAAGTATTTAGTTGATAAAATTAACCCACTAACAACTGATTTCTTTCCTTACCATGTAGGGTTCTTACAAGATCTACAAGTATTCGGAGCCCATAGGCATTGGGTAAAATTGGAGCGAAAAAAAAACAGTGTTTTCATAAACACATGTACCTATGTGGAATGTACATTTTCCTATTCCAATGGATTAGTGATACGAGTACTGAACATATCTTCACACAAGTTAAGCTGAATAAAAAACGCTTAATCAGCATGACTTATAATGGCTTTCTCACACGAGTTGGAATGCGAGTCAATTTCTCTCCTGATTACATTGTATTCGGTGGGAGGTCAAAGGTTAATATATTTTTTAATTTATCACTAGAAGACGGTTAGAGTTTCCGCATGAATAGAAAGTCAGAACAACTGTACATGAAATATATAATTGCATACCAGTGGCTGAAACTACATGTATTAGATATACAATACAAATACATGAATATCTTATGACATCTACTAGTACATTATGGAAACACACACTGTTAATTATGTGGAAGATTCCATTTCATACTTGATCAACTCAGCTACAATTCATTTCCGACACCTTTAGTCAGGGAAGTCAAAATCCATAAATATTTGGTTTTCATGGCTTACACATGCATTCAAAGTCTGATGGATAGACGTAACGAACAATCACATTTCGGCATTCTTTAGAATCTTACAACTGCTTTGGCATAACCTGTACCTGGCAGGTTGAATTGCTTTCTGCCATGTGTCCCTCGTTCCTTCCATTGCCTCATCTTAATTTGAAACATGCTTTGCACAACCGCTTAATGCAGGAAGCCTCTCTCAAGAGCAGAGACTCATCTCCGATCTGATTGATGAAATTCTTGGATGATTCATCTCTGCGTGTCGCGATGATGGCGACAACCATCTCCGGGCTGAACCCTGCATCCAAGTTCTCCACCATCCTCTGGCATGCTTTTGATTTAGGCTGCGACTCCTGGAGCGATTCTTTCCCCTCCTCCTTGGGGATGGAGTCGTAGACCTGAGAGAAGCAGTAAAGCTGCTGTGAGTCCGCAGTGAAGGCCGGGACAACCCCTCTGGGTGACCAGGGTTCCCGGAAAGGGCTGCCTGCGCGGGGTGTGCCTCTAGATTCACAGTCAGATGGGTCTGAAGTGGAGGACTCAGAAAAGGTGGAAGAACGATACTGTCGGATCGGATCTAGAGACTGCTTTGGTGGTATCACCTGTATTCTGTCTCCCTCTGTTTCCATGGAAACTGCTCCTGAAGTTGGAAGACCTTTGTCCCTTAGGCCAGGCTCACGGATACTAGATGATGTTGACTCAGTTCTACTCTGCTCCTCTATTTCACTATGTAATGAATCAATTTTTGTCGGTTCACTACTTTTAGGACCATTATCGCCAGAAAGTTTGCTATTTTCTACACATTCTACTCTTGTCTGGCCCACTTCTACATTATCATTACCACTACCTGATACAGCTAATGAAGGATGGGGACCTAACTCTTGGCTTAGTGCCAAATCCTCAATGGGCCTTACATCATCATTGGTCAATACAGTCCTTGTATCATCCTCATCATGGATGACCCTGAACACTCGCTCATCTCTATCCTCCAAACATTCTTCTTGCTCCTCTCCCATTTCAGAACGCAAAGCAGAGTGATCAGATTCTACCTTCTTGGATTCCTGAGTGTTTGTTTTGCTTGGTGCGATTGTCTGTGCTTCTGATCCTTCAGCTTGTTGCATTCCTTCTGGACCTGGCACAACTGTGGCAGCTTCTCCTGTAGAAGCTTCCATGCCTCCCTCAGCACCCTCATTGTCTTTTTGCATACTTTGATCACTGTAGCACAAGTCACTATCACCCTTATTACCATTCGATGTATGTTCATCTTCATTAATAGTGACTGCTTGATCCTTACTTTCGACTCTGACAGAGATTCCTGTAGAGCAAGACAGGTTATCTTCTGCAGAAGCCTTGTCTTCAACACCATCTATTTCACTATGTTCATTACTTGGATGCATATGTTCAATGGTTGTTTGCATTGCTGATTCATCCATTGCACCCTCAATGTCTTTTGCCTCTGGATGATTATCGGAAGATACTTCACACTCTGTCCCGAGAGGTGCAGGTTCAACAGTCACTTCGGGACTCGCATCATGACAACCATCATCCATGTCACCCCTTGACTGAGACACAGATTCTGAAGGCACCACAGACTGTTCATCTCTGACAGGAACAGGTGATAGACTATTATAGACCTCCACTGACACCTCAAGCAGATGCCGGATCTCATCGTCCCCCGATTCATCATCGCTGCTTTCACTCTCCTCCATCTCCTGGCCCCCTCTTCTATCGGTCATCTGCAGCCGTCTTGAGACCTCGTCCGATGTCTCCTCAGTGTCCTCAGCGATGGTGGTGGTGTCAAGGGCAGGGTTCTTCCTGGACGTCCTGGGGATACTGTGCAGAGTGACCTCAGGGAAGCTGTAGCCTTCGTTGTCACTGATCTCACCATGGGAAGCAAAGTGGAGGTTTGACCCATCTAGAACAAAAAACAAAAAAACTGAAGTACTATGAAGAGAATACATACAAAATACTTCAAGTGGTCCTTTCATTAATCCTTAAATAGTATGCTCACATTAAATTCCAAGACATCATAAGACAGCAAAACAATGAGTATGCCTTATGACTCTATTTATGAGAGGAAGCTATAATTAAAGACACTAAAAGCATGTTTGGCACAAGTCATTCCCTGAACTATTTTGAGTTTTTAGTTGTTGGGTAACAATACATCTCCTGCATTCACTTGCATTCATTTTTTAGAACCTCTTGCTGCATGAAACAATAAATCAGTGACAGACGTTTAAAAAGTCCATATTGCTATGGCTGAATTTGCCAAACACACTGCACACTTCGACTTGTCCAAGGAAACCCATTCCCAATGGCTACATAGTAACATACAACACATTTTCATATCATCTGTTTTGAGCCATAAGGACATTAACACCCTTCCGGCTCTCAGTAGACGATGTCTGATAAATAGGGCATACCTTTTCCTCCCAGAGCGGCGAGGTCCACTGTATGTCCGCTAGCCATCATCCTCCTCACCAGCCCACTACCCAGTAGCTGTTCAGCCGTTTGGTAAGCCCACTCCCAGATGTTCTCTGCTGGCTGCTCCTCTGTAAATGAATCACACAACAAAGAATATGATTACTATTTTTTATTTTTTATTTAAAAAATACATTTGTACAGTGCTCTTAATAAACATACTACAAGGTTTCACAGTGCTTCCCAGAGTTTGAAGTAGCAGTTTAAGGATTGAAGCAATTGACACCCCCAATAAATTAAAGTATTAAAAAAAAACAAGGTTTCAAAGTATGAAATAGCAAGAAGGACATGAAACCCAATATGCTTGGACAGGAAATACGGGAACATGTATAGGAAATTTTTGCTGGTGCTCATGTTCATATTATATTGCATTGCGTTTCTTCTTCTTCTTAATGGTTAATCTGCCTCCTTCAATACTGAAGATGCTTGCAGATGATGCTGGGGTGTGCAGGTGGACCACTACACCAGGGTTTCCCCCTACTCTTATATGAATAGTGCAGTGGGTTCTTAACGTGCAAAGGTGGTGACTCTCCTCTACACAGGGCCTCCATGTAACGTCCTCTCGTAGGGATGGATTTTGATGGGCTATCTGTTGATCTTCCTCCCTCCCTGCATCTCACTCTCTCACCCCCCCCCCTCTCTCTCTCTCTCTCTCTCTCTCTCTGTCTCTCTCATTTTTAATCCAGATAGACACTTTTTCTAGCAATATCTCAACATAATCCTGAAACACAGAATAAAACCATATCAAACCACAAAGTCTTAACATCAGTGGCAATGAAAATGTCCTGCTTCTGTACCTTCTTGACAGTGCACGAGAGCATGCAACAGCTCGTTTCCAGTGAAGCACTTTCTCTGTTGGCATAGCAACCGCTGCAGGATTCGCAGTGTCCGTAGGCGGACTGGCCAAGATTCAGTTGTTGTTCCTTCCCAGGCCTGTATTTAAACCAAGGGATGAGTAAAAATGATAAGAGTGTACCAACTGATACTGCAATGTAACAAGTTTTATACCACTATCTAGAGGGACTTTCCAATTACTTTCTTTAAACAGTTTCCAATGTTAACTAATGACTTAAGGAAGTATACTGAGCGTATCTCAATCTTCACTATTATTTTCTTTCCTTCTCTCCATTACAGCGCATAGGGACATATTTGTGATATGCGCTAAACGAGTATGGCATATTATTATCATTATTATTATTAACAAGACACAATGGCAGAACTAGACACAGATCTAATAAGTTGTACAAAGGCAACTTTGTCTGATAGGCCTTTTTTAGCTACAGGTTACTTATGGGAAATCTGATATTCTCCCATTTATACCAATATTACACTTTCCCTTAAGATGAATGAAGAAAAGAGTTGGGAAAGAAAACGAAGAGGAATAAAATACTAAAGGTAGAATGGTGAGATTGAAAAGAAGATGAAGGAAAAGGAGCAGAAATTGTCCAAAGTCAATTTCCTCCAATAACAATATACCTCGTATCAGCACTGAACTCTATCTAAAACACCAATCTAACACCAAATACCAAACCTAACCTAACCCTAACTCTATCCAAAACACTTATCTAAAACCGAATACAAAACCTAACCCTAACCCTGGTCTTTAACAAAATAAAACCGGGAACAAATGTCAGTAGAGCGTATGTTAGATCACCGAGTATCGTCATACCTTCTGTAGGAGACCTTGATAGAGCTGGATGAGACGGGATGTTGGCCACGTGTAGAGCTGTAGAACCTGGATGACTCCATCCTGGACAGAGGATAATAAATAAAGACACAGTTAAAAACTTATTCATTTTAATATCCAGTCAAACCTGTCTATAAAGGCCACTCAAGGGAAACAGATAAAGTGGCCACTGTGGACAGGTGGCCTCTCCAGATAGGTTCTACAACACATATTTCTTTTTTGGGTAGGAGAAAAAATACATGGCCACTATAGACAGGTGGTCTTTATAGAGAGGTGGCTGCTAAGACAGGTTTGACTGTACTAGCATATTTATTCTTTTCAAATTCCGATGAAGTTCTTCTATAAATGTATGCAATGCACATGTACATGTAGAGTGTCCACATGTACTATTCTCTTCATGAAGAATCAATACATGAAGGGCTCCTTCATCAGTGACACCCTGCAAGTTCCGCAAACAAAATCTTTACATTTCATTTTCATTTATTTTCATTTTTTCTAATTATAGTATACGTGTGTGTCATTATATTTTGTAAATGTCTTCACTTTATAAGCACTACAATTCATGGTATTTGGAAATTGCAAGCATTGAACTTGTAACATATACAGGGGGGTGTTTCACAAAGACTAAGATCAACTTTAAGTTGGACTTAAGTATGGCGGGCCATTCATGCCATTGGTTGCTATCCCCATTGGTCTCTAAATTATAACCTTTAGATAATATTTTTTCCTTCAATAATGAACTATCAAAAAATGTAAACTCTGTAGATTTGAGACCACGATTTGTACGTCCCTTGAAAGACAAATGCCAGTAAATGGTAAGAGCAAACAGTGGCATGAACGGCCTGTTATACTTAAGTCCAACTTAAAGTCGATCTTAGTCTTTGTGAAACACCCCCCAGTTGTTCAACTTCTCAGAGGATATGAACAGGACATAGTAATAGCCTCAGCTTATTTGATTTTTATTATTAAATTATTATTCTGCTCATTAAACATATTGCCAATTTTTAGTGAATAATGAAAACAAAACAAACAATGGACAACCAGAATAAAAGAGAGAAGTGATGAATTCTTTCATACAGAGACTTTTGTAATCACAACATTGATGAACTTACTGCTGGTTCTAGGAAGACGTCAGCATTGAGTCCATGTTCGGAATGATTGATGATTGTTTCCATAAGGTGCTGTAAGTAAAGACATATGAACAAATCAAAGTTCAGTCAAACACTACTGATAATCTACATTGGTACCAAGCTAGTAAATTTCCCTTCAAACAAAAAATGTCGGAAGAAAATTTGAAGAGAATTATAAAATCATCTAATCTTATAAATGCCAACACAAACTCCAATTCTAACAACAGAACTGTTTCAAAATTGTCATACTTTTACTTTCATTTGACCAGGGTGTCATTATCAAGCAAAATTTTTCAAGATTAAATCATAACTTTCTAGCAAATGCCTTTATTCATTGTGAATCTAGCAACAAAGATTTCAAAGACGGTTTCATGGCCTTTTCTTTCTGCTGCATCCTTTCAACAAATCAAAACATCCATGAAGATTTCAACATTCTTGCAGTCTCATATGCCTACTAAAGTGAAACCTGTATATAATGACCGCTAAAGGGAAACATGAAAAGTGGTCTTTATAGGCAGGTGGTCTTTAGGTACAGGTTTCTTTAGTACAGGTATTAATGAGAAACCATATTCAAGGGAAATGAAACATCCGGTCTTTATAGACAGGTGGTCTTGCTATTCAGGTGGCCACTAAAGCAAGTTTGACTGTACTAATGTAAAGGACTTACTGCTATAGCCTGAAGAAGAAGCATTGCCCTTGGTCTATCCTCTGTCTTCAGCATCAGCAACTTCTCTACTTGCTTCTCAAAGTCCTGGGTAAATTTAAAATATTTTGTATGATTAATTATTTTTCTTTGGTCAAAGTGAAGGAACATCAAAAGACAGCCCAAAGGTTCAATCAACACTTCTTGTCAATTCTAAATTATAAAAATAACAGATTTGTGACAAGCCTCTTTCGAAAATTCTTATCAAAGTGAGTTCCCAAATCTCTCACAGGCTTTCAACGACATACATGCAAGGAGACTCATCGAATTGAGGGGATAAAGATGAAATTTGTAATGCTGATTACATATACAACGACATAAGATTTGTTACGACATAATGTTCTACAAATATATAGAACTAGCAGGGCCCGTGGAAAATCCACGGGATTCTAGGGAGGGTGGGGGAGGGGGGTTGTAAATAGATATTTTTGTAAATGTGCTATCGATTTTTGTGTGTGTGTGATTGTTTTTTTAAATATTATAATTATTATTATATTTTTTTTAAAGATAATTTCTGTGCTAGATGATATTATTTCTCTTCATTGTAAAGGCCTAATTTTTATCATTTTATAATTTTTCTTCTTCTTTTCATTAATATTTTACTCGTTAGAATATCAACCTTTTGTTTGCTGTCCCATGTATCGTTTTTAATTTTTTAAATTTTTTATCTGTATCATGTAATAAAACTTGAAAATTGGAAGAAAACAGTGATAGCATGCAATAATTTGTAATTAAAATTGATGCAGATATTTTAGACTTTACTTTCGTTTTCATGCACTTTCGTTATTTACGATTATTGTCGTCACTTCGTTCCTATTATTCTCACTATCCCTTTCCCGGATCCTCACTCTCGTTATCTATACGAATATTGTTCTCATGCACTTCACTCCCATTATCATTTTGGTTATTTTCACACATTGCTAAATTAATTTAGTCCTACAATGAAAATGATATACAAATATACAAATATACAATGACACTCGAGGATCTAGCTAAAGCTATTCGCATCGAAGGAACATCAAATCGCATAATACTCTCCCGAGGGCCATCGCGGCCCGAGAGAGAACAGCTAGTACTATTGATGTTCCGAGAATGAGTCATTGTATATTTGTTGTATATCCCTTCCACCTGTAGGCCTATCATTCCTTGGACGCTTCTGCAATAGCATGTACCGTACTCACATTCACATCCCATTCAAAAAAAGAAATAAAAGAAAATAACAATTGCACGGCTCAAACATGAAACATTGAAGGATGTAAATACACGGTTGACAGGTACCGCAAAGGGTAAATTGCACGGCGTCAGCTCCGTGACTGGCCCGAGACCGCGAGAGTTACCCGTGCGGAGGCATTTGATATTACGTGAGCTCGCTGAATTTACCTTCTCGTCAGTTATATGGTCTCGATAATTACAACCTATTTGCGTTATTATTGTTGTGATTTTAATGTAGTTTTCATGAAAAGACCAATAAAGCAGAAGCTTGGACTATGATTATGTTGACATGGTTCACAGAATTTGTATAAATATTTTCAAAGTAAAGATTTTACGCGAAAAATCGGACGGTTTGTGCCAATATATTGTGGCAGTGGCACGAATTAACTCGACTGTGTGTGTGAGCGTACGTTCTCGTCAGTTTGGCTGCTACATAGGCCTACATATAGCAAGATGCCTAACAGGGGATAGGCCCAACCCGTTACACCTTGTACTTACTACGCCACATGATGTGAGTGGATTATCATCTGCTGTGTATTTCTCTGGTATGCCCGTGAAGTGCCTACAAAGCATATCATATAGCAAGATGCCTAACACGGAGAAGACCAACCTGTTGTAGCGAGTATTTTCTACGCCACATTAAGTGGGTCGATCGTCATATGCTATGTAATCTCTTTGATTAGACAGAGGGCGGGTGCACGCCATGCTGCCTCACTCTCGCGGGTTCGTCGCCTCCTTGCACGGACAACGCCGGCCGTGCCCTCGTCCGCCCGTCCTCCCCGGGACCCCGGAACCACCTTTAACGACATCGACGGCGCCCGCGGGGTCGGCGTGGCACGCGGGATACGGGAGACATGCCTCGTGGAATTGTGTCGCCGTTACCGCGCCACGGTGAAGGGGGGCGCGGTCGAGGAAAGACGTTTTTCATAAACCGTTTTTACCCCCCGCGACGATTTTGCATATTAATATATAGAAGTGCTTGACTTGTATCCAAAATGCTTTTAGGCTACAATAATAATAATAACTATAATAATAACTTTTATCTTGTATATATGAAGAAAAATATTAAATGCAGAGAAACCAATCAGATATGCCTCATATGTAATTTGGCTTACCATCAAAATGCACTTCCATAGCTCTTGACAGAATACTTGGAAGCACAGTGGAAAGAGCCATTGAGAACAAGATTTTGCTCTTTTACCACTGTACTGAGTACATTTTTACCATTGTACCGAGCAGAGCTGTATAAGCTGAAAGAGCTTTTCAAAGTGATATTTTCTCATCGATTACAAGATTTTAAGAATCCTCTCTTCTACAACTCTCTTTACGGTCATACCTGCACAATACACTTCCACAGTTCTTGACAGAATACTTGGTAGCATTGAGGATACAGCCATGAGAACGTTGCGACCAGGTGGTTGTGGATACTGGCTGTCAGGGGATGCAGACGATCAGTGATGCTGTATGAACCCATGTCCAGCTGCAGAAGGACTCCCAAGGCCTGGGACAGCATCTGATTGACCTGATGAGTCAGTCACAATTGATAAAAGCTAAATGTTTTGTTTGTCAAGCTGGGTACATAAATCAGCTTTATCAACTTTAACCTCATGATAAAATACACAGGGTCCCATGCTAACTTTTTTTTCTTCAGGCGGGTAAGTAAAACAAAAATTGTGTCAGTATGAATGACCTTCCAGTGAAAATTTGAATATAGGGGTTCCAAGTTCGAATTTGAGGGTCAATTATTCCCAAGCATCTGTGAGTGTCAACCCTGAAATATGTATATGTGTGTGAGTATTTCTTAGCCTTGATTTCTTTTAAAGGCCTAAACTTAAAAACAGTTAACTATCGGTATACATCTCTTTATATCAATCATACACAAAAGTATATAGAAATGAAAATGAAATAATGACATACACGAAAGTCACTTGATTCACAAATGTCACAGTAGAGCAACGACTGTTTCTACAAGGAATATTTTCTCCTTCATTATCAGTGTAACAACAGAATTACTGTGAAAGATACGAACCTTGAAAGCAAGGAGCTTGATCTGTCCTACAATCAAGTTGTGAAGGTATCTCTGTAGAGGGCGCTGTTTCTTGGTGCCCTCAGTTTCATCCTGCACCTTTGGTAATCTCGCAGCAACTGCTCCATCAAGGTCTGTCAGTAGGTCAGGTAGCAGCTCTAGCAATCCTTGGACGTTGTTGATTCTAAGGCACATCTATCGGGGCAAGTATGGAAATAATAAAAAAAGTTAACTATGGACTACAGTGTAACAGTCACTTAATTAATCATAATTGTAAATTTATTGGGCTTTCATCTGCAAAGGATTTAAAGAAGGAACTGCAGGATATAAATTCTACAGTCCGATCTATATACCACATAACAGAGGGTGAATTCCTTCCTGTGTTGAACAGGTGTACTTAAGGAGTCTACAAGAGATCTTCAATCATGTTTTTTTTTGTTTTTTGATTGTTCATCCTTTTCTGACAAAAAGCATATAGTGAACTTTCATTTGCCCATGCTGCCCCAGTTTTATGGAATAGACTCCCTGACTCTCTTAGAAACATTAATACAATAGATAAGTCTAAGTCTGCCTGTAAAACACACTAACTCTGAATGGTAAATATTGTCTGTTATGACCAAGAAGGGCGTTAACTCTGTGTTTAAGTACGAGTTAAATGCAGGGGTGATAGTGAGCACCGTCCCCTTGCGTAAAAAAAAAAAAGGATCCAGGGAAAAAAAAAAGGCATCTAAGAACATTCCCCCCCTTTTGAATAAGAAAATTGGGGAAAAATCTGGAAAAATCTGGAAAAATCAGGAAAATAAGGGGAAAATAAGGGGAAAATCGGGAAAATAGGGGTAAAATCGGGAAGAAAAAGAAAGAAAAAAAAAATCCAAAAAAAATCCAAAAAAAATCGGGGAAAAAATCGGAAAAAATATCAAAAAATATCGGGAAGCCGATTTAAATCGGGTAATTATTAGGCCTGTAAATGCCCTTCTGGCTCCAAAGTGAGGATATGTTCTCATGATTTCAGTCTGACATCACAAGCAGATTAACCTAACCAAGGGGAAGCCCCTTCCCTCTTCAGTGTAAGGTGGAGAAAGAAGAGAAGAAGATGCTACCTTACCTCTGGGTTGATAGGTTCAAAGTTATCACAGAGACAAGCTCTATCTCTGTTGAAATAGATGTTGCAGTCTGGTAACCCGCTCCTCTCGTGCCGACAGCCCCCTAGCAAGCCCGCACTCTGAGCTATGAACACACGGTTCAGAACCTGCAACGTTGGAGGAATTAATTACCAATGACAGTTTAGATATTAAATCCTATTCACATGCACAGATTTATAATTATATTTCATAGAGTTATAGTATAGGATAATCTTTTAATATAATCACTGTATACCTTAAATTCAATGTCAGTAAAGTCCTAAGGAAAGGGCCTAGGGAACTACATGTAATAGAAAGTGTTTTTTTTTTTTTTGGTCTTATGAAAAGAAATGAAGCCTTGTTCAACAGGTCTCTAATGAAATTTTATTTGATTCCTAAAGCTTTATCCATGGGATACAAAGCAGCAATCACCCAATCCCACTTCATCCCAAGGTTCATGCACAATGTAACAAGACATTTAAGTTGTATGTGTTTTTCTATATCTTTTCATGGTCAAAAGAAGTATTAATCTATACATCAGGAGACCCTTTCTCAAGAGTTGTGGGGCGACTTATTGTGAAGATTGAAAGCCGGTCTGTTTAGGGTCTTGGGATTAAATTACAGTCTACACCCAACCCGTCTACTATCCACATGGTCTAATAATCCTTTAGTCTAATAACCAATTAGGCTAATAGTCATTTGGTCTAATCTCCAATAAGTCTACTACCCATTTGGTCTATTGCTCATTTAGTCGAATTTCCAGTCGGTCTAATTCCCAGTTTGTCTAATGCCCATTTTGTCTACTATCCATTTGGTCTAATAACCATTTAATCATAAATAATAATAATCATTATATGATTATTAGACATTATCAATGAAACGGGCATTACACAAACTGGTTATTCACTATAAAAAAACTGAAGAAAAAAATCTCTCACAAGTCTGGCTTACCTCCTTACTGATCATGTGGTTGACTTCACCAGAAGGTGTAGCACAGAGATCCATGGCTAACATGTTGGATGCAAACAACCTGATAGCGAAGGTCACACCCTGAAGAATAAAAACAGATATACTATGATATCATCAAGATACAAGACCATTATGAGTAGAATTGATATACGATGTCATATGGAATAGGAGACTTGGACTGGGCATAGCATTGCTAGAAGCACAAACCAAATTTCTTTGGCTAAACATGAATGTACTTCAAATCGGCGAAACATGTTAAATACATCACCCAAAAAATCTTAATGTTTGCACTTGCTCATGTACGAAAACAATTCCATAATGATATCAGAGTGTATTTTGTATTTGATGATTTTGATGGAAGTTTACAAATAATGATTTAGATCCGACACAGAAGAACAATAAATTTTAAAAAAGAATTTAACAGAATTTCATTTATGGGCAAAAGCATCTTTTTTTTTCAATAGGCCTACAAAACAAAAATGAGAGCATAGTACTTTCTACAGATAAATTTTTATGTAAAGAATGATGAAAAGGTCTCCATCATCCAAAACACTTCTCACTGACAATAAGGGGGGAAAATGTAATCCAATCCTTCTTACCTGTATTGGACTGATGAATAACTGATGCAGATCTGCGGCCAAGAGGCCCTGCTGCAACTCGTCTTCTTCGACCTGGACAGACATCTCTGGTTTCAGCACGCTGCAAATGTCATACATCAGACTACAAGCATGTCTCACCACATACACCATGTCCACAAGGCTACTAGAAATGGGCAGTGTGATTTCTGACTGAGGAAGTCCTTCCCCCGAGAAGAGACCAAGTTGTTCAAACACAGCTCTCAGCTGTTCCCTAGAGCTGGTGACGGTGCTAGATGACACATCCATGCTGGCCTCCGCGTCGGAACTGTAGGTGCGATCTGAATGATGCTGGCTGCTGTTGCTGCGGGAGCGACTTGTGCTTGTGGATTGATCCTTGCCGGATGTGTAGTCATCGTGGAAGGCATGGTGCGGGAGCGGCAATGTCAGGGCAGTGTCCTGGACACCACTGGGTCCAGGAAGATATTCAGGAGCTGCAGCAGCGGCTGACAGTTCAGGGAATGACTGGGAATGTGTCAGCTCCTTGTGGGACAATTTAGAATTCCTTGAAGAACCTCTCATCTTAGAGTCCACAGGTTGGAAGGCATCACCCCCACCACCTGGTAGGTGAGAACCATCAACTCCTTCATTCCTTGAGTTTCCTGCAGCAGACCATTGCTCGCTGCGGTCAAGTAAGTCCGTGATCTGCGGAAAGGATTTGGTCCTGACTGGACGTTTGAAGTTCAGGACCCCTGATGGATTGAAGCTGACGTCTGGGTGCTGAGGTTGAGTAGCTTTGGGTCTGATGGTGTTGTTGTTGTGTGAAACACCTTTACTGCCCTGTGTGTAGAAATATAGAGATTGCAATATCATCACATCGTCCAATGCTACCACCAAATGGCATCTATTATGGCTGTCCTTCTCCCTGTCATTGTTTAACATAATACTAGTGACAGGCTCTAAAGTTCATGTTAGAACTTTGCCAGACTAAATCACTGTTTATTGATTTGTCGAAAATTCAATAATTTCAGCAACAACCTCTTTCAAAATTATGTACAGATGTAGTTTATCATTACAATACAGTTTTAAGTTCTTTCTGGGGGACAACTTTGTAAAATAGCTGTTTCAAAAAAATTAATAAACATATATACTGTATGATTAAATTTCAATTCGATTCAATTCAATGTGGTTTTTTCAAAATACAAAGTAGTAGTCCTGGGACTAATTGCACAAGGTTTACAAAGTAGAAAGTCAAAATATAGGATCATCGATTTTAAAAAAAAGAAAATCAATAGGATTTATATCTACATGCCAAGGCACTTTAAAACGTATACTCTAAGATGATAACTCCTTGTTTATTTAGACTCACAGAAGCGTTGTACCAACACCGTCACTTACCCTCTGCTTTTGTTCTTTTGGAATGACGCTGGCAAAGGCTGAGCCAATGGACTGGGTCAAGGGATTGGCGTTGGATGGTCGATGGTGGTGACTGCTGCCGTAAGAGCTGTGAGACCCTTCATCATCTTGGGTGAAAGACAAATGAACGACTTCAAACTGGAAGGAAAACAAACACATCTAGTCAGACATTTGTAAAAACTTTTTAAAAAGAGAAAAGACAGGCTTTCCCTGAATTTGAAAAAGTCTACACCTGATGCAGGGGTTAATCTCCATCTAAACAAAAGGAGACAGACAGAGGTCTAAATTTCCCCTTTTGTTTAATGTGACTTAGACCAAGCATCAGAACCCGTTTCATAAAACTTGTTAGCAATAGCAAGTTACAATAACTGTTCTAAGCTACTGAAATCGTGGCATCTGATTGGCTGAGAGCAAAATTATCAAAGAATTTTAGAATTTGTTATTAATAACAAGTTTTATGAAACACGCCCCAGGTTTGACTGAACTAGTTGAATATTCTCTTACAAACCATCATATATGACATATTTAATTTGTAATAGTTTTTTTTTTTTGCTTCATTTTTTAAAGAAATCAATTTTTAAGTTAGAAATAAATAACATACAAGAAGCAAAAAGACTGGTAACACACCTTATCTCTGCATATGCTGTAGACAATCATAGCCTGCATATCCTGGATGAGATATTGAAACCAGTGCACTGCTGACTTTGTTAATGATTTCCTCCATTGCTGGGATCTGGAAGACAAATTTGGGATTCGTGAAACAAAGCTCATTGCAAATTCTTGAATGATTTAAAGAAATGGACATGGAACTAACTAGGAAATATAATTCAGTTTGTAAGCATAGCATTCACACATTGACAATCATTTTTTACAATCACACAACTCTTACTGTATAACACAAAATCTCCAGCCCAGTTTGTATCTAGCACTATTTAAGCAAAAATTATCAAATTCATAAAAAATCTAACCAGAGCATGAGGAGATTTTGACAAGGGGTCAAGTGGCACAACATAAATTATAGCAATGGATGTGCCTCTTGACCCGGTAATAATAACTTTTCTGTATTTACACATACAAAGTACTCTGTAGCAACACTGCAAATTTCTCTTGCAGTTCTGTTAAGGACTTCAGTGAGCATCCTTCTTCCACGGATGTGACAGTCCACCATGCTGTAGCATTTGTTTGATGACTTCTTGTAAATATTCATGCTTTTTCAATTATTCTTTTTGCGGTTGTGACTGAGGCAACCTCTTGCTTCTGATTTGTGCTAAAAAGCTCAATCATATTTTATTTGTAATGAATGTCCCAGTGAATTTGTGCTTAGTTTTGCGATACTTTGTACAAGAATATACCATCTTGTAACTTACGTGGCAGGAATGTAGTTCTTCCAGGTTTGGTCTAGTCGGTCCAGCCGACGTGCCATGGCAACCATCTCAGGGTCAACGGACTCTCTCATCTAACAGAGAAAAACAATAAACAAACGATATCAATAAAATTATCAATAGTAAAGTGGTTGTTTAAATAGAGAAAAACAGAATTTCTCTTTTTTTAAAGCAATTTTTGCCTTACTTTTTACTTCAATTTGGAGAAGGAAAGCATAAATCAAAATAAAAAGTAGCACCAAGTTTTCAAACTTGAACGATACATGCTACTTCCTGAGACAAGTTTGCAATACTAGTGTCTTTCTCTAGTGTTCAATTTCAGTATAAAGACCAGTTTTCCCTATGACCAAAATATCTGATGCAATATCAAAACCTGGGTGGTTGAGACCACCTATGACAGCGATATGGTAAATCTTGCCGTACATGAAGTCAGCAACAAAAAAACTTTTTCCTTCAATGTTTCACTTGCTTTTTGTTTTTTGGGGAGAATGGTTCCATTCATTCTCTTGACTGCATGTTGTTGCATGACGAATGAAAAGTGAAAGGGAGATGGTCGTCAGTTTCCATGAACAGTAGGTCATAATATCCTCGGTGGAAATGCCATTAATGGGTGTACAAGTCTCACACACAGCAAACCCCTAGTCCCATCAAGAAACCCCCCAGTCTTTCAGAGAGTCTTAGGTTGAGGCAAATGTATTTAAGATAATGCCTTTTCCATATGGGTCGATTGGTGGAAAATGCAGAGCGTTACATACAGCCTGTTGGTCTTATAACTTGAGATTAATCCTGGCGATTGACAACACTTGTTATTGGGTAGCACGCGAATGGTGGCCAATTTCCATGAGAGCCCACTACTATGTGTCTTTAACCAATATCATTAACAGCAGATATTTTTGTTGTTGTTGAAATTCCCACAAAAGACAATAAATCCTTGTTGCCCACCTGTTCCTGCTCCTGCTGAACAACCTGTACCTTATCACATAGTACAGACACGTCAGCCATAAGACATGAGTAGAAGGTTGAAGCCGCTGACTCCATGATCTCCACATGGTAGCTGTATGTAATGTGAACATAGGAAAGGGAAAAAAAGGGTCATATTAGGGTCAAGGACAATCAAACAGGTTTGGTTTGAAATTAGTTTGCCCCGACTGCTAAGAATACACGTGTATGCCTGTAAGGAAGCAACCAGGGGACCGATGGCTTTTTAAGTCCTCTCTGATGGACATGGTTTTAAGAGGACTCATGCTTTACCAAAGGGCACCGGCGCATGGACCTGGTTTCGAATCCAGGGAGACCACAGCTTGACTACTACTGAGCCATCGTATCTCCTCAATCAAGTATGGCAAAGTTGATAATAAAATATACAAATAATCATTATAGGTATGGAGCATATTGTTGATGTTGGTGTAATACCAATATTTAAACCACTTCCCTGTTGGTGAAAGATGCATTGGTAACCATTGCATCTCCCATCTTCATGATTTATGCTCATTAGCATCCCTAAAAGATTTTATCATCTCGTTAAGGTCATTCGATGAACACTTTTCTTAGGACAAACCCTAACAATAATAATTTGAGCCGATCGTTCTACTCCTGTGATATGACGTCAGATCAGCTATGCCATGCATGCAGTGTCAATTGTGCAAGACTGACAAAACCCCAGCAATTTTTATAGAAACCCAAATTGTTCACGTGAGACTACATCAGTATCTTATGATATACATTGTAATGATTACATACATTGTAATACACTTACATTATCATTACATTACATTTTGTTTATTGTTATCGTTATTGTTCAGGTTTGACTAGCCTTTTCTGGTTGGAAATATGATGATGACATAATCACAGACAAGAATCCAACACACAATTAAAAATAGGATTTAGGGTGCACAAGATGAAACAACATACTTGTGTTGACTACTTACAGTTGGAATAACTGTTGATAGTTTTCTTGGATGTACTGGACCTCGGATTGGATGTGTACAATTAATTTGCTGATCTATTGAGAGAAAGCAAAAAACATGACATAATTACGCAAGACGTTAATTTAAAAGAAATTGTGGCTTAACTCATAAATCAATTTAAGTTATAAAAAAATATATAAAAAAGGTGCAAACTACTCTGCTTGACACATCATATTCCTACTACATCCATATGTATCTTAAAAGAAATCAAAGATCAACAACAACAACAAAAGAAAAACATTATAAGGTTTAAGACCAAAAATAACAAAAACATTATCTCTCAAAAAAGGACTTCAATGTATGATGCATAACATCTTATGCCATGGACATTCTGGATCATCTATAAAAAAAAAATTAAATGAAAAAATATATATCTTCTTAATATTACAAATCAAGTAAGAAAGCAAGAGGCTATGAAGCGTCTATTTCATACAATGTCTAATACTTTGGAGAAAGAGAAATGAACTATAAATCATGTGGATTTTAATAGCAATTAGCAGGTGCATCTGTACATGTACATACCGGTACAAGTACACTTTAACCCCGCCCCCCCCCCCACTCCGAGAACGGAAGGATACCATACGTGTTACCAAAATGTCTGGTAAAGGGGTACTTTTCGTGCGACAAAGTCCGGCCCAGAATTGTAAAAAAAGGGGGTGTATTTGAATTTTCACCTGGAGATTTCTTTAAAAAGGGGGTGTTTTTTCTCTCTCTTTGGACTCCTGAAAAATTCAAAAAGGGGGTCATAACATATCTTGAATATCATAGATAGGGGGGTACATTGAGCAGTGTTCCAGATTTAGGGGGTCTCCAAGGCAGGAAAAGCCAGCGAAAAGCCCGCGAAAGGGGGGTTCGGAAATGTTGGCAGTCCTCAGATAGGGGGTGCTTTAAAAAAGAGGGAACAAGCATACGCGTACCCTAAATAACACTGAGTGGGGGGGCCGGGACTTTAACACACAAAAACGAGATGAAAAATACACCTAGGATATACAGAATGCAAACCTACCAGTTCGGCAGAGACTGGCGAAGAGTAGGCATTGAGACGAAGCTCGGTGGTCAGACGCAGTTTATGACCGTTGTAGCTATTCTGAACACTCTCCTGTTATGGTAGGATCAAAGATAAGACAAGACAAGACAAGACTTCATAAGAACTTCTAAAATAAAAAGGTGCAGGCATGAACACTTGACTTGACATTTGACTAAAAATAGGGTTTTTCTTAAAATAACTATTAAATGATGTATGCTCTGAGAAGAATTATGCCCTTAAAAAATTCATAAGCTTGTTGATAATCCTAGTCACACCAATAAGGCACACACCAGACCCACAAAAATTAAAAATTCATATTACTCAAAACGGCCAAGAATCAATCGATTTAGAATAGGTGGAGTTGGTTTGGCGGTGTAACAAATGCATGGAGGATTGCCTGTTAAAACAACAACTAATGTATGCAAATGTTGATTGAAAAGTTGATAGTCAAATATTTGGAGCACAATGTTCTTTACATCAAAGAAGAAGTAGCATCCATTATTCATAATTCCATTGCTCTTCTATGATGATTTCTATCCAATCAAAGACAGGGCATCGTTTCACATAACTGTCCGAAGTACAACTTCGCCAAAATCCCATTATTTAAAATGAGTAATAAAATGAAAAACGCATTTCAATGGGATGTCAGCAAACTTGTACTTATGAAGGTTTTGTGAAATGATGGCCTGGGCCAGGGGGGTGTTTCACAAAGACTAAGATCGACTTTAAGTTGAACTTAAGTATAACAGGCTGTTCGTGCCATTGTTTTCTCTCATCATTTACTGGCATTGGTCTCTCACGGGACGTACAAATCATGGTAAAAAATCTACAAAACTTACATTTTTTGATAATTCAATATTGAAGGAAAAAATATTATCTAAAGATCATAATGGTGAGAGCAAACAATGGCACGAACGGCCTGTTATACTTAAGTCCAACTTAAAGTCGATCTTAGTCTTTGTGAAACACCCCCCTGGTTTCATGAAACTTGTTATCAATAACAAGTTACCAATAACTGTTATAAGCTACTGAAATGGTGGCATTTGATTGGCTGAGAGCAAATTTGTCATAGAATTTCAGCATTTGTTATTGTTATAGGTAACAAGTTTTAACAGAGCCCAGATCAATATGTAACTAATCCAGGTAAATCACACATCGGTACAAATTGATGACAGCAGCATTAATTTGGTTGATGAACTACAAAATTCATTGGATTTCCTAGAAATCAAGCAGATAAGGCATCAGACACATGAATGATTTGCTGATAACAATATTTGACATCTGATCAAAACCAAATAAAATGAGCCTCTTGCTGCCAAGTATAGGCAAATAAATTGTACTGCCCCCAATTGACAGATCACGTAATGGCATGTTCATGTCAGTTCAAAGGGGACTCAATTTCAACGAACTCTCTTCAAGCAGTTCGATTCCACCGAGTGCCCCTACGTGACAGCTACTGTTTACAATGGATGTAAATAGATGTACTTTGTATCGTGTAATGACCATTATTTATGAAGTGCACTAACAGACACAAAATATACAGTACAAATATTGTGGTACACATAGGGGAGCATAACAAATGGCCTTGTCTACCCTCTTCAAAAGTTGGACTCTGTACAGTGCTTTACATCTCTTCAATACAGTTGTCTGTCTTTGCTGTAATTCACTTTAATTTAAATTTAAATACACGTACCAACCATTTTCAGAAGTTTATGCATCGCAATGATCCTGTTTTTCTACCTATTTCTGTCAGTCTGTGTCTGTCCCCCCACTCTCTCTCTCTCTCTCTCTCTCTCTATAAACCTGTCTGTATTTGTCTCATCAACTATAAATTTGTCTTTCTGTTTTCCTTTCCCTCTCCATCTGTCTCTCTGTCCTTGCATTTGTCAACTTCTACATCAAATTCCCTCTTCTGTTCTCTCTCCCTCTCTCTCTTTATCTTCATTTTTCCTCTCTCTCTCTCTCTCCCTTTATCTATCATTCTTTCTCCTTCTCTCTTTTTCTCTCTGTCTTTATGTCTCTCTGCCCACCTCCCATAAAGACCTCTCCTATTTTCTCCATCGCTAAAGAAATCAACACAACCCTATCATCTAAACAAAGCCCAATCTCCCTCCCCCACCTGTGCCAAAAAAAAAAGTACAATAACTAAAAACAGACTCCTTACCTTGAGACTCTGTGTGATGATGGATTCTAGGTTGCCTTGGTGACGACCCAGCAGTATAGAGCTCAGGGCAAGAATGTCAGAGAGATTGGTGATCAAGCACACTGTTTCAACAAAAAAAAAGGGGGCAAGAATTCTTTGATTAAAAACATGTTCTTGTGGGACTGTATAAAGGAGAATATTGAGACACTGAGTGCCAGAATGTCAGACACACTGGCAATTAAGCATATTATACAAGAGAGCAGAGATGCCAACCTCTTGACACAAAAAAACAGACTGAATATCCTAAAAAATCAGATTTTGGAGAGAAAAATCAGATTTTCACGAAAACTTGACACTACCACTGGCCCGTTGGCCCCGAAGCTAGTATAATTTCAGAAAAATGTGTTACTGGTAAGAACGGTCAAGTAAAAAATGTTTGATCTTTCATTAAAATTTAATGAGAAAATTGTAAAGCAAAGTTTTTGGTTGGGGTTCCGGGGTTTACTTGTACATGTTTCTATGCGATTCCACAAAAAAACAAAAAACAAAAACAAAAACAAAAAAAAATTGAAAAATCTTATTTTAAGAGGTAAAATCGTATTATCGTATTTCACTCTTAATATCGTACTAAATACGATTTAATCGTACTGGTTGGCATCTCTGAGAGAGGGAGAGTAGTTCCTCCATCACGTCAAAACAAATTAAAAACCTCTTTAAAAAAAAATATATATATATATTTTTTTTTAAATCAATTTGCCAATAGCAAGGCAACTCCAATATGCATGTATCTCCACCCTTCGTGTCCTTTTGCAGGATTTACACTAAAGTAGTACAAAATGTTCTAACCCATGGCTTTGTAGAAAACAAGCACATCAGTATGCTATCTACCGTCCGACTCAAAGTTACACTATAATACATATATGATTTAAAATTAATTAAGGAAGAATTATTTTTTCCTTGTGAAACCACCTCTTAAACTTTTACACAAAAAGTCAGTTTGATGCAGTGGACCCATTTTCACGTACCAACTCTGTGCTGTGGTGTTCTCTCTTGCAGCAGTTTCTCCAATAGATCACAACATCTCTCCTGAAGTTGAGTTAGGGCATGGCGCAGCAACTCATACTGTAGGTATAAGATCATAAGAATTCATATGCAATGTCTGAACACATCAGGTGCACTAAGTAGAAACTTGATACAGTCAAACCTGCTTTAGCAACCATCTGTCTATAAAGACCACATTTTTTGTTTCCCTTGAATATGGTTTCTCATTACAACCTGTACTAAAGTGAAGGAACCTAAGTGAAGGAACCTGTACATTAAGACCACCTGCCTATAAAGACCACTTTTCATGTTTCTCTTGAGTGGTCTTTATATACAGGTTTCACTGTAGGCAGAAGATTTAAATATTAGTTTTCACACATGTATTTGCAAAAGAATTGCATTTTGACAGAAACTATCTATTAAACAGTATTAACTTATAATTGATCAAATGGTACATTATTATGGAAATTTCTCAGGAGTTGTAGAGTTCTTTGTACCAGCAGTTAAGTGAGGATAAAATCGTGATATCTTGCTGAAAAATGAAAATAACAATGAACATAGCACAAACACATACATGCATACATATATTTATTTAGTTTGGTCTGACAGATACTGTGGCATCTTCTAATCTGAAAAAGTACAAAGCCTTTTGTAGGATATTGCATTAATATTTAATTCCTTTCATAATCTTATCAAGTGTATATATTCATATGGAAAAATAAGTCTGTTGAGGTAAAATTTCATACATGTAGGTGCACTTTTATATATATATATTTTTTACAATACATGTAAGTGTTTGTTTGTTCCCTTCGTTAAAATAGGCTACACCACTCAATCCTTTTTTCCTAGGAGGGGGCAGGGAAGGGGCATGGGAGGGGCAGAGGGAGTAGAAGGTGGAAGGGGAGGGGACCAAGTATAAAATGAGACCCTACCTCTTTTCTGACCATAGTAACCCTGGCTTGGTGTTTGGTAAGAAGTTCTTGGATTCCAAGCAGAGACTGTGACATGTGCTTCAAGAACCAGTCATCACTCTCAAACCATCTGCAAATTAGACGTTCAAATCATAGAAAGCAATTAATTTATATGCAAAACTAATAAAAAAGAAGGAGCACTGTAAATTCTAAACAATTCCAGCTACCATTTTAAAACCTTGTTCAAAGTAAATCAATACAAATCAAGGGTGATTCAAACTAAACTAGGCCAACTCATTCTGTAGATAAATTACAACAGTAAATGAATTACAACAGTAAATAAAATGCAACAGTAAATAAAATACAACGGTAAATAAAATACAACGGTAAATAAAATACAACAGTAAATAAAATACAACAACAAATAAAATACAACAGTAAATAAAATACAACAGTAAATAAAATACAACAGTAAATAAAATACAATAGTAAATAAAATACAATGGTTGATAAATTACAACAGTATATAAAATACAACAGTAAATATATTACAACAGTATATAAATGTACCAAATGATACATCCTAATGAGGAAATGAATAAATGTCCACCTACCATCCAATTCAATAACACTGACTAGATTTACACAAATCATCATCAAGAAAGAAGAATTTATGAAATATATTTAAATGCCACATGTACATGTAGCTGGCTGTTTTGAATAAGTAATGTTTTTTTCAAATCACGATTCATACCAAAACTAATCAAACATTCAATAAAGAAGTAGAAACCTGCCACTGATGTTTTATAGTACGTGAAGTAAAATGCAATAAAACTGAATGAATATATCAATTAAAAAGAAACATAGCTTGCCAAGGCTAATTATGTGCTTAAGTTATCCCAAATGAAATATTTTTACTTACTCTTTGCTTGATAATTGTTCCAAATAAACAGCTCTTCTGAAGAGTTCACCCTGTATAGAAATATTAGGAAAACATTAAAATCAAATTGTGAAGAAGAAAAAAAAATAGCCCATATTCCTGTCAATCTTAGAATTAATCTCTACATGACACCATATCAATATCTTAAAGGTATTACAAAGTTGGTATGGGGTCATGAATTTAGTTCAAATGAACATATTGGAAGCATATGCGATTTTACAATATTCAATGATCGTTGTCGCGGATGAAATCTAGTCTAAAGTGATGAAATTGTAAATAATAAACTCTTTATGTTGTATAGCGCCATCTCAAGACTGATATTACTTTAGCTTTGAAACAATGTTTCTTGACTACAATCGACCGATTTGCTATTCCTGTTTGGAAATTATATATCAGAACTGCATATTCTGAGATTTTCATGGTCACAGCTACCATTGAATGGCCTTAGGCGCTATTTGAAATATTTGAAATTTATCGGGAGCACCGGTAAATTTTGATTATTCAATTTGCTCGAAAGCAGAAGTGTTTTGGGGGCTAAATTTTTTAGTGCTTATAATACATCCACAGAAGCATCCAAATATATCAAAAATTTACAGAATTACTATCCATCCAATTTCAGAATTTCCCAAAACTTTGCATTACCTTTAATAGAATGCTAACACTTTTGGAAGTAACGCTGCTATGAAAAGAAATTTTACATACTCTTTGGTACGTGAGTACATTTTCAAATCAGGCAAGTGTTTAGATGAACTGTCAAGTGCCCAGCGAAGGGACCCAAAGTTTAATTTTTTTGAATATCTTTAGTTTCAAAAATGAAAGGATAAAGAAATAACACAGTGAAGTTATAAGCTATCATTGTCAACAATTTAGATGGTGATTAGACTGGAATGTATAAAAGAAAATTAAAAATAAAGTTTGAAAAAAGTCAAACCTTTAAACATTATGTGTATATCTAGAAATGTACATCCATTGGCGTAACATCCATTCATTACTTTCTGCCAGTCACACAAGGTAATTCAATGTTACATCATCAATCGGTACTCACGATTCCGTACTGCAGGTGAAATTCTCGGAGAAGACGTCTAGAGCTAGACAATAGAGGGCAGCCTGTAGACGGGCCTGCTTTTAGCACCTTGTCATGTCTGTTGATTACATCAGAGTGAAATAAACCCATCATTAGGCAGTGATCATGCTTACCATATTCTCATAAAACAGGGACAGAGAGTAAGAAAAGACATCATTACGTTAAAGACTTAAGGACGCATAGAAGTCGGCTCTCATGGGGAATTCAACACCATTCGGGTGTTTACCAATCACCAGAATTAGCCTTCAGTTTTATGACCAATAGACCTTTAATATGTAATGCTTTGCTTTCCCTCACCCGAAGACTCTGCGAGAGATTAGGGGTATTTCTCGATAGGACGTACTCCGTGTTCGCTGTGTGCAGACTTGTACTCCCATTAATGATATTTGCACAAAGTCTGATGTCAACGAATTATGACCTTCTGCACATTAAAATGACGCTAATTCTCAGTCATTAATTACAAAGCAAGGTTATTTCTGTTTATAGAATACATGTTTTTTAGAGAGACAATTTGAGAAAATCTTGAAAATCTAGTGTAATATTTGGAGAAGCATGATTGTTGTCTGGTAAAAAGTTCAAAATCAACAACAGACCTCAAAGTTCAACAAACTTACCTAGATCCTCTAATCACATGATAACCCCCCAAAATGGCCCTGGACCATAGCGTATTAACAGAGATAGTTGCGACACGTGCATCCACGTGTATGCAATGCCTGACCACTCAGAAGCAACTTCCGGTGACTATCTCTCTCTCTCAAGAAGCTATGCCCTGGACTAATATACATGTCCAGACACTGGTACATGTACAGAGTATTATAACAAATTTTAAAGTCAGTATGATTAAAATGAATGCACAGAAGGGTGAAACAGAAACAAAAATGTCTGAAACGATGGGTAGTTGATGGCTTCATGATCATTAAGGGTTTACAATGGCATAATCTAAATTTGATAAATTCATTTCATTATGAGCATCAATTTCTTACTTTAGCAGAAGCAGCAAGAGGTCTAGATACATATCACGCATATTAGACCAGTAGGATGCGCGGCACACCAAGGGGTCAAGGTTCGGGAGCGGACCTTTCCAAAAGCGGTTGATGAGGGCGCTGATACGTTGGCCCTCCTGCTGCTGCCAAAGGTCGTATGCATTCCTTGTCTGCAAGCATAGAAAAAAAACATGCAAACGTTTTATAACCTTATCATCATCTAAATCATTTAAAACATTATATAATTGTCAGAAGTTATTAAATAAAAAGTTGGGTTTCGGTGTAGATGAAGATGAAAAATAATGTGTGAGCTTTCTTATTCCTTGTACAGCTGTAAGTCAGTTTCAAAGAATATCATAGTAGGTATGTCCCCTGAAAAGGATTGCTCTTCAAATGCCTGCATATTCAAAATAAGACAAGAAAAAGCTGAAAAGTTAAAACCAAACTTAATGTAACATGTGTGTGCAGTTTCAATTTGCACATACGTATACTCAACCTTTGTCTTTCGCTTCCAGACAGTTCCAGGGTTCCTACAAAAATCTGAGAACCAAGTTCCATGAATTTCCATGACCCATTTTAGCCTTTTTCCATGACCAGATAAGTACTGGTACCATTTTGGTATGGGCTGCTGCATGCAAGCTGTGTACGAATACCATGGCCATTGTCAGTTCGTACGGAAAGGCTGCCATATCCACACACTGCCCACATCCATGACCAATTTTCATGACTTTCCCGGTTTGTTCATGACTGAGTGAGTTTCTTTCACAATTTAACTGAATGGACCAATACTGAATTTCATCTTAAAATAATAATAATCTGGATTTATAAAGCGCTTAATACAAAATACCATCTCTAAGCGCTTTACAGATATTATTACCCCGGTCATCGGATTCATTCACTCACAATGTGCACGATCTCCACTCCCTGGGGAGTATTCCTACTATATGGTCACCGTAAGGGCATATGGCAATTACTAACACAGAGGCTTTCGTCATCCTACCAGGTTCCCATTTCTCTCCTGGGTATGGAGTGGCAATATAGATTAATGCCTTGCCAAAGGACAATAGAGGACAATAAAGGACAATTGAACATCAAGTCAAGTGCTTAAACCACTCGACCACGACACTTCTACAAAAGACATCTATTCATCTATATGTCTTGGAGTTTTTGATCATGTAGACTGTTTCTCACATCTACACTTCACACCATTTCTTTCATCTGAACTTAATCCATGGATTAAGTTTAATGCATAATTTTGTTTTCATAATGCCAACATCTAACCATGACATACATTTAGATCTCTCTACATTTTTAAAGAAAACTTTTAGAAAACTAAAGAAGCACTATAAAAAGATACATGTATAAACCAGACCTAAGATTTCAGTTTATTTTCAATTGTTTGAGACTATTTATGTAATGTTTGCTCATCTACAATCAAAACAAAACTGTAAAGCACTTTTAACACATATATGATGCATGGACTTGACTTGGGGAGTTTTGCTTGTCTATTAATAATAAATGTAGTGTACATATGGCTTTTCCGAAACCCACATGCCACTTGGTTTCAATGATCGTTTTCAAAACAAAAACTTTTTTTTTCTCTTCTTTTTTTTCTGAGTGGGTGGATTCCTGTCATATGATGATGGGTATTCCAAAAGAGTTAAATGAGGCAATAAGAATTCCAAAATCTACATCTACTGCAGTTTGAGAGATGAGCAGAGAGAATGAAATAGAGAGACATGGAGAGAGAGAGAGAGAGAGAGAGAGACACTGTACTTAATTTTATTGCATTATAAAATGTATAACTTTGAAGACACATACATATACATATATATATATATATATATATATATGTATATATTTATATTTAAAAATACATAAACATCAAGTGCATTTCAAACAGAACTCATTCCTAGGCTTTCTGCACGTGACATGACTGTCAAAACACCTTGAAAAATATGTTCAATATTGACATTTCACAATCAAGTTTACAATGATTGAGGAAACAAGACCAGCCCTTTGTCCCCTCGGAAGTGCCCTTTCTGATAAATCTGATACGATCCAACAAGTACATGTAGATATACGTGTCAAAACAAGAGTAGTTCTGACAAATATCGCACCTTAATTCTTGTAGCTAGAGCAAAGTATGAATATTTATCACTAATAATTGATTTAAAGACCCTGTCAGAAGTGAAAAATGAAATAGATGTATAATGTATCAACCAAAAGCTTATAAGCCATAGATTACAATAATATCAAAAACATGCTATTTTAGTGTCTGTCAGCGGAGTAACAGCTCTCTGAAAACTTGAAATCTAAAACTTTGAAAATCGGAAGTTGTCGACCTAAATAAAATTAGCTATCAACTTGATGACATCATCTAAATGTGGAGCAAGCATATTCACAATGACTTTGCATCAATTAAGTACGGCTCATCGCCTCAGCTATAATAGGCGAGCCGATCGGGTCCACATGTAATAGGTCGTCACCGTGACTGCGGCAAATTCGAACCCTATTGAACCGTAATTAGGAGGAAAGTGAGGTTTCAATTTGCTTTAGAGCAATACTGAAAGAGATTTTTTTTCTTTCATTCCTGAATATTTGTGTTCTATGTTCATTCAACTTTCCATTTTATTTGTATTTGTAAGTTGTATTTTCATTGCATATGGTCTTTACGCTCTCTATGTCACGCAACATTCATTAAGAATCAATACAATTCATGCTCTCCCCTTCTAGTTTAATGTATGGTTTACTATCCTCTAATTAGTGATATATTATTGACGAGTTGATAACTGTAGTTGATGGCCTTAAGGAAATATCATCAATCATCAATGCAATGAGCAATAAATGAGGATTTATACATATCGAAATTCAAAGGAAATGAGTATTTAATATAAACAGTTGTATTGAAATGTGCTGAATCAGATTTGAATCCAGTTACTAGCATAATAATAATATTGTAAGCGCTTTGGTCGATGGTGTTGTAATGTTAGCATTGTATGGTGCTCCATAAGGAAACATAATTATTATTATTATTATCATCATGTCAATACAAACAAGATGATTATATTATCTAATCTAAAGTACTATAATCTCACCTCAAAATCCTGTGGTTGATAAAATGGATGACTATTGGTTTGTAGAAGTGAGAGACGGCCCATCAGCTGTTCAACCAGATGCTGTAAAAAAAAAATAATAATAAATAAAGTGACATTGAACAAATAAACATACACGTTTTATAAATACAGTTGAAAGACTGATGAAAAATATATGTGTTGACTATTGAACAGAATATCTAGAAAAACATCTGATAATTACAACAAGTGAAACGCTCTCGGCGGTCTCGCCTGCATTACGCAATTCGGCATTACGCAATTCGATATGATGAAAAATTGAGGTTGGGACATTATTTTTATAGGCAGAGTGGCCCATTTGCAGACCCCCGAAAATGAAATCCTCTGAATATAATAAGCATTTTGAAGTGAATATTGATTATGAATCATCAGAATAATTATTTACTGTATCATAAGAATACAATATAATGAGATTTAGTGTATGGGTAAGACTATAAATGTTTCAATGCTTGTCAGTAATTTACAAATAAAGTTATCTAATAAACTTTTTAAGAAAAGAGGATTTTCAGCACTTTGTGTAAAAACAATTGGAAGGTAGAGCCATCTACATCACATCACGTCTCATTAGCATAATGAGAACATTATTATGAGATATACTCCAATATATATTATCCAAACATCAATATTGTCACCTAGCTGTAACTGATCATGTACATACTAGGCCTGGGATCAAATACTAAAATTACTATTAGAATATTCATGGGAAAGTACTTGAATGATTTGAATATTTACTTTCATGAAATATGAACAAATAACAACAATTTATTTATTAATTCTCATATTAAATTTTGAGAACATAATCCAAGTCTACTGACCTAAAATGACCTTTGACCTTGACTTTGTGACCTGGAATTTGTGTCACATGATTTGTGATACTTGATAGCCCTTGGGTACAAGTTTCATGGAATTTGAACAAACACTTTTGAAATTATGCTAAAATTTCAAAATCTTGATGTTGATGCCACAACAAAGTCTAAGTTTCCAGACCTGAAATGACATTTGACCTTTACTTTGTCACCTAAAAGACTAATAACATGATTGGTGATACTTGATAACCCTTATGTTCAAGTTTCATGGAATAGGAATGTATACTTTCAAAATTATGATAACAATTAAAAAAATCTTAGCCTGACCTGATGCCACAACAATGACAACATAGTTAAGTTTGTTGACCTGAAATGACATTTGACCTTTACTTTGTCACCTAAAAGACTAATAACATGATTGGTGATACTTGATAACCCTTATGTTCAAGTTTCATGGAATAGGAATGTATACTTTCAAAATTATGATAACAATTAAAAAAATCTTAGCCTGACCTGATGCCACAACAATGACAACATAGTTAAGTTTGTTGACCTGAAATGACCTTTGACCTTGACCTAGTGGGCTGAAATTCTACTCACATGATTGGGGATACTTGATAACCCTTTAGTCTAAGTTTCATTGAATAAGAACTTATACTTTCAAAATTATATTACAAATTCAAAAACTTAAAGGCCAGGTTCATTGAAATTTGGAAAAAAGGCAAATCACACCTCTACAGATTGCTGAGAACATTAACAAAATGACTAAAGTACTTTTAAAGCCCTCACTATTGTGAGGAATAAATTAATTGCAATTTTGATACCCTTTCCAAAACCCACTCACAAAGTGAAATGACGGCGTTATTTACATGCGATAAAATGACGTCACATTATGAACAACCTACAATCACACATTCGGGACAATGTTGGATACCCATTGCAATTTTTAGATATGGGTTAACGTTGTTTGTATATTTACCGCCAGTTGTGATATTTCCTTTATTTTAGGCACTTTGAATGAGATACACTGAATAAATAATACTTTCTACAAATGTGTATTCGATTTTTATGTTATTTACCGTCACATTTGACCATAAAAATCAGGAAAATAATCACATATTCTGAGGGCAGCTCAGCGTGTATGTGTCGGATCTGGGAGTGCCTAGGACATTTTGCATGCTGAACTAACGACTCTTCTGGGGCAAAATATGCGACAAGTTTACATATAATTGTCCAAATATTCATTACGAAAATGTCTGATTAGGCCGATTAGTTTAGATTTTTGATAGATAAATGGGGAAAGTGGAAGTCGAGAGAAGACTTAGATCAGTCCGGTTCGCGATTCACAGCTAGCTCGATCAAGCGCCGGGCCGGCTGGCCTGGCTGTGATATGCGGGCTCATGTAGATACGCAGCGACTGCGGCTGCCCGACAGCTTGTGCTTGTCCATCGACTTCGCAAAATCTTCCAGATCTTCTTCTAGGTCTAGATCTCCCAAATCTCCATTGTCGTTGTCGCTGTCCGAGGTACTTCCTTCTTCTATCTCCTCAAAACTCAAATCAAGTATGTTTTCGTCCATATCGATATTTTCAGGGTGACTTTGATGAAGGTAAACAACGTTGGGTAAGAATGGGTACGGTCCTCAAGAGTCAATGCAATACATGTGAATTGCACGCAAACTGCATCGCGCACCGATCAGGTGAGCGGCCCATTGTATAAATTGTTCATTGTGCTACGTCACTCAAAAATCAGCTGACTTACGATGTTTTCGGGGTCTCGAGTGGGGTGATATTTTGTCAAGTTTAATCAACTTTTATAATTTTCGCACATATTTACAAGTTACACAAATGTGATAGTTTTACTCAGTGTAAAGTTCTGATTACAATGATACCAAATTCAGTCGATTTCAAAATCAATGAACCTGGCCTTTAACCTCAGGTTAAGTTTTTGATGATGATGCCACAACATAGTCTAAGTTTGTTGACCTGAAATGACCTTTGACCTTGACTTTGTGACCTGAAATTTTCCTCACATGATTGGGGATACTTGATGACCCTTTAGTCCAAGTTTCATTTAATAGGACCTTATACTTTCAAAATTATATTAACAATTCAAAAACTTAACCTTAGGTTAAGTTTTGATGTTGACGCCGCCGCCGCCGCCACCGGAAAAGCGGCGCCTATGTCTCGCTTTTTGCTACGCAGGCGAGACAAAAATAATAACAATAATGATAATACTTGTTTCATATATGGCGCTTTTCCATTAACTGACCAAAGCGCTTACAGTATCATTGTTACCCCGGTCACTGGATTCAATTACTTTTCTGCACGCTCTACACTCCCTGGGGAGCATTCCAGCTAGTCGCCTTTTTAGCGGCACGCACTTATTAAAACATAAAGCTGAATGAGGAATCCATTTCGGAAAAACCAACCTTAGCTGGAGGCTTGTTTCCGAGCCCTCTATTGATGTAATCATCGTAGAAGAGATGTCTCTCCTCGCTGAGCCCAAAGGCCTCCTTCACCAGGACACACAGAGTCTCCTCCTGGACCATGGAGTCCCCTTCGTCTCCACCTCCATCAAGGCTCAGGGATCCGGGAGAGGGGGGAGGGGAGGTGAGCAGGGATGCGCCACCCCTCCCGCCGTGCGGGGAGGAGATGCTACTGGGGCTTGAGAGGGCGGAGGTCGGAAGTCGGCTGCCGAGGACGGGGAACTGGGCGCAAAGAAGAGCATGCTTGTAGACCATCAACTCCTGTAGTAGAGAAGGAAAGTGAGACCATTCATTTTTCCAAATTTCAAAATATTAAAGAATACTGAAAGGGATCCCCCTTTTCCCCCTTTTTTTTTGTTTTTTTGTATAGAAAACAATAAGAGATTTGTTTGATGCATATTTCCTTACCAATATACTCACTTTTATAACAAGGCCACCTATACAAAAGGTTTTTACTACATAAAGGGGAAAACAGATGAAGTACTCAGCATTGTATGATAACTAAAGACTCTCCATTATATAGATTTACTTTGGTTTATCTTTCATATTTGAAATCACAAAAAAGACAAGTGAAACAATCATTATATTCATCAACATGAACCAAGAATGGTAACTTTCTGTACACTGTTCTTCTCCATGCAGAACAACATGAGGTGATCTCTTCAGTGGGGACTTTGAAAAGTTTGAATACCAGCCCACAGCCCACATTTCAAACCATGAGCATATTCAGTGGCAGATCCAGGGAGTTCCACAGGAACACATACCCCCCCCCCAACACACACACATACACCTACATATTTCAAAAACACATCTAGAAAATGGACTCCCAATTTGTGCCACCATCCTCTCCCTTCTTGTTAATGTAGACCCCAAAATGTACATGAACCCACAAAAATTAGAAATCTGACAAACTTGAATTTTGTGGCTTATAAGAGAATAGACCAGTTTACTAACATATTCAAATTGTATGCATACTTTTTAAACAAAGGTTGTTCTAATCTTGACAACCTGAAGCTTGCCCAAGGCTTGCCGACAGAGCAACAAGTAATGTATGCAGACTGGATTCCAAGTATTGTAGTTCATTCATTAATAACAGGTCAATGAATAACTTGTCACTAGGTGAGTAGGTTCCCAGGAAAGAAACATCCATAAATTTGAATATGTTAATAAACTGGTCAATCATGGAAGACACCCCTCCCCCCTTGCATGATAGCTGCTTATTGTAACTGCCTCCACCCCCTTACCAAAAAATGGCTGGCTCCCCCACTGATATTTGTGTCAAAAGAGTTGAGCAGGTGGAGTTGAAAAAAAAACTTGAAGAACAAATTTAACAGAGTCATTATGCAAACATGGCACATCTGTTCCCTCCCAAGGAATTTGTGAAAAAGTATGAACAAAGGCACAACGACTTCAAAGTTCATTTCTGAATATAAATCTTCTGGGTCATAGCAAGACTGGTATTCATTTTTTCAAGTTTCTTAAATTGGTTTACTATATACACACCAGGAATACCATTGTCCATTGCACCTGCCCATCCTTTGTTATCCAGTGTCATTAATGATTCATGACTCTGGGTTTACTATCAGGAGGTGCTCTAGAATTTCAGCTGCCATGCACGATGGCTATTGTTGTGTTCGGATACATGAATGTTTTTATATAGCCTTGATTTTTCAAAAAATTAATATCTAATTAACTCAGATCATTATTTCAAAAATAACATTCAAATATTTTGTTGTTTTTAATTACTCCAAATAAACATAACATCCTCCATTGTTTTATTCTATTTATTTCTTACAGCGGGGCAGCGCCAGGAGCGTCACAACGTGACGGACATGTGAGCTATATAAGAAGCCACCATTATTATTATTATTACAAGGTCACAAACTTCAGTCTAACACGAAATATAACTCTTTGACTTATTAACAATCAAGATGGTCAAATGATTTCTTTTTACACATAGTACAAAACAAGCATTCCTTTTCACATGTTACAAGCTACATGTATGTGGACATATAAAATATCCATTGGAAATCCAATTTAATCCATTCATAATCCCTGCAAATCTACTTTCTGAGGCATATATGTTAGAGCCAGTCCTTCGGCCAAAGATCAACAATGATTTCAAACACAACCTGATGTTCAAACAACATATGTTGAATGGAATTACTGTGAACTTAACATTTACTACATTTCAATATTTGTCAATACTTATTATAACATTTAATTACATAGGTACCGAATCTGTAAAACTACCATTTTCATTTTTTTTATTAAGCTATTTTTAATTATTTTTATCTTTTTACCATACCTGCCCTGCATGGACCATTAATCAGGTCAAGTCCTGGGCTTTTCTTTATTTACCCGGTATGTTCTTCTTTTTCTTTGTATGTCTTTGCCATAATGCCTCTGTTCCTTTATTGCTGAAGTATCAATAAAGTGATGTACCAACTATTAGGGTGAAATATCCATCACACATCCGGAAAAAAAGTTTTAAAACCACTACTATAAAACGTATACTTTAGCCATTCTCTCCACATATTACAAGCTTTAAAATGCATTGGAAATCCATTCACAGTCCATTTAAATCTATAACTGAGGCATATAGAGAACTTTTGAGCAAAGATCAACAATGATTTCAAACAAAACCTGATGTTCAAATAACATATACATGTATGTTGAAATGGAAGTACACATTATTAGGGCTCAATATCCACCACACATCCGAAAAACGTTGTAAAAACGACTGCTACCAAATAAAAACTTTAGCCAGTCTCTCCACATATTACAAGCTTTCAAATGCATTGGAAATCCATTCATAATCCATATAAATCTATTACTGAGGCATAGAGAACTTTTTGAGCAAAGATCATCGGTGATTTTTACAGGAAGCTGGATATCATTAAGAGACAATCACCAACTGGCATTGGTCAAGGGTGAATCCATAGTAGAGTGCATTGCTGGGTCAACTGCAAGAATATGCTGCAATGTATATGCAACAATGCACCATTACTTTATACTAACTACACCGGTTTGGTTCGACCATACCACCAAGTGTATACTGCGGTGAAGCAGTCAGTCTCCTGACCAGAGCACTCTTGTATTTGTAATTTGCACAAGAATCTTATGCATCTTTGACACTATTTATTTGAAATTTACATGATAATCTACATTTTCATTATTCAATTCTTTAAAGAGCACAACCCTTGAAATATACTACCGGTATTCAATTTTGAACAATGTTTGGTGAAAAATTAGTCCAAAAGGTCATACATGTAGGATTAATAAGAGTTTATGGGTGGTAAACAACCTGTTGGAACCTTTTGGGGATGACTCTACTCGTGCCGATGATATCTATGATTTTCATGAATGTGTATAATGTTACAAAATAGTTTGCTATTGAATTTCCCCATCATTTTTTTAAAAATTATCTTTAAATGATAAGTATCCCACACGCTTGAGTAAGGATCCTGACCAGGGACCTGTTGCATAAAACTTACCATTAATGGTAACTCTGCCATCAATGGTAACTACCATGGTGACATTGCTCAACAGCCAATCAAAATCAAGAATTCCATGGAAGTACCATTGATGGCAGAGTTACCATCATTGATAAGTTTTGTGCAACAAGACCCTGATCAATAAGAACATTCATGTTGAACTGTTGCCTTTGGTCCTTCAGTGAACTAGGCATGGTGCCTACAATTCCTTCTATGCCAGTCTTGGGGGCCTGTCCTAAACCTAACCTAACCCCCCCCCCCCCAATGGTATGATAGAAACTATCACATAGGTTGCGCAATGATAGATTCCTACCTGATCCGTGAGGATATTCTTGTTGAACTGTTTCCTTCGGTCCCTTGATAAGCTAGGCATGGTGTCCACAAGGTCTTCTATGCCAGAGTCTTGGGGGTCTGTCCGAACGACGGGAATGGTGGAACCTGGAGGTGGTGTGTGGTGGGGCATTACAGCATTGGCTTGGTAGTGCCCCATCCTGAGCAGGAAAAAAAAAGGAAAGATGTTGTTGTTGATGTCGATGTTGATGTTTGCTTCTGGGCTCAAACATTCGTGTTGAGCTGCATCCAACCAAAACCAGAACCACAGAAAACTAAAATCACACTGAATTTTCAAAAAGTTGATATTACCTATAAAAAAATCCTATTCTTTGTGCAACAAATGTCATAATCTTTCTTGGTGCAAATGCATTCAAAAGAAAGCTTTTTTCAAGTTGAAGAACAAAATAATACACCAAAGCCTTTATTCTGTTTCAGACATTCTCTACATTTCTGAGTCCATAAAGTGCAAGAAATTGTAAATTTAAATATTTCTGCATAGTATAAAATGTGTATTCCTGACCCTATAATAGTCATATCGATCAATGGAAACATATTACTAACCCATGCCACTCAAGCTCTGTAGAAAATACAAGTCACAATAGTGTTACCGTCTGTATTAAAGTATGAATTGCCTTTCTTAAAGATCTGTTCTTTAATTGATGTACATGTAGGCAGGCAGTCTGTTTCAATTAGCCATTAACACATGCTATTGTTGACATTAGATTGTCATTAGATTATGATTAGGTATTCTTTGTTCATCAGAGCTATGAATATGCCATAAATGTTGCACATTTGATTTCCTTGAGCAAACCAACTTTTATATACAGTAGAAAAAAACAATTTTCTTCCAAAAATATCGTGATTTAATTTTCATCACACAAATTTGTTTCAAAAATATTGTCGATATTATGAACCAACAAATATGTACATTGATACAATATTACAGATTTGTTGGTTCATAAAAACGCTGTTGATATAAATGTGATTAGGGGAGGGTCAGCCCTACCTTTTCCATCGATTTGCATCCCGTTCCAATTCTTTAATCTTAGGAATTTGCTGAATAATGCAATGAGAAAAAGATTAATCACCTCATAAATGAAAGTTTGGGTATTGAGGGGTTATGACCTGCAGGGGAATTTTCATCAAGAAATTTTAATACTTACTGGTATTTCTGGAAGTAAGAGTCAATCTTCTCCACTGTCCCAACAGACCTGATAAGAAAAATTAAAATAACATAGAGATTTACATAAACGAACAAAAAAACATCTCATTTTCAATATTGTAATGTCATAGACCATATTTAAATTGTATTCAAATTTATTTACCATGCAACAAGCTATTACATTCACCTGTTACACATGTGTATCATAATATCTCAAGAGTCAAACTGCAAATTCATAATATTACTTGTTGCTAGGTTGGGCAAACATGATGGCTTGGCTTACCGAACACCACATAATGTTTGCAATATACAATATGCAGATGAATGAAATAATTCATAACAGCACTTTAAAAACAGAAACGTATGCATTTAATTTGATTGACTACCTACATCACCAAACGCGATAACAATTTCAATCAACAGTTTATTTTGCCGGTAATTTCTGAAAAATTTTAAATTGCGATTCTACACCACATCATTTGAAACTACATGTTCACATGTTATAAGGGATTATAATGTACAGTACATGAAGTTAGCACCTTTTATTGTTGGCACACAAAGCGATTAGACTACATATGACTTGTTGTACAGAAGTAAGATAAAAAAAGATGCAGGGACTTTGGGAAAGGCTAGCAGCAGCTATGGTTTCGGTTCAAGAGTCTTATAGAATAAAGCTATTATTATTGTTGTGTTAACTTAAACTATCCTGTTTGAAGTCTTGTTCTTGGTCAGGTGTAGGCCTATTCTCCCCTTTCAATGTGACAATTGTACTTGTAGAATGTGGGGTTTCTTCCACAAATTTTGAGACTCAAATCACTCTTTAAGCCCCTCTGCACTACTTGTAGCTACTTGCTCCCTCTATATAGAAAACAATGCCTAACACTGTGAACATGACGGACAAAGAAAGACGACAAAATATACGGTTCCTCATTCTACCCTCAACAATTGCTGTGGTAGACAAAGGAACATCCCTTCACTGCTATTATGCAAAAATGTGTAGAACAGGTGTCACATGCATATTCACCTGTTCTACTTATTTTACATAATAGCAGTGAAGGGATGTTCCTTTGTTTACCACAGCAATTGTTGAGGGTAGAATGAGGAACCGTTTATTTTGTCCTCTTTCTTTGTCCGTCATGTTCACAGTGTAAGCGGTGCTCGTTGGTCCCCCATGATCCTCTTTTTCTTATGTTAATTGAAAGCTGAGTTGATGAGATAACCACCTGTCAGTGACTACGCTGGGTGGTCTAATCCCTCCTGGCCAAACTAGTGCAGACAGGCTTTAAAAGGAACAACAAATTATTTAGCAATAAATGCCAACAGTGCATTTTGGTACGAGTAAGTGAGAAAAAAACAAATAAACATACAGGTGTACATACATTTTTATATCATTAAAAGCCCAATTTGTACTACTGCTAAACTTATCAAGCATTTACGAAGAAGTAGCTCAAGCTTTTGATCCTGCTTCATGTATTTGAGTACCGGTATGCCTTTGCGAGCTGAATCATATTTTGACCAATCAATGCAATATCTTGTAATTTATAAAGATTTTCCTGTCGACCGGATATTTCCGTGGAGACTGGAGACTCCTACGAAATAGCCATCATTTGGTAGTCTTATTCCCAAAGGCCTTTTGAAAGCATGATTGTCTTTGTCATTATTTTTTAGGTTCTGTTTAAACTGTTTTTACTGGTAAACATACACTTCTCAAGGTTTATTTCAGTAGTGGGTTGAAATCTATCATTATTGCATGTTACACATTTATAAACATTGGTACATGTACCTTTCACACATCTATGTATCTGTCTCTTAGACAAAACAGGGACTCAGTCACAATACTACCTGAACTTGTGCTTCCGGACATAAAACTTGGAACTTTTCAAAAAATTAGGAAGGAAGTTCTGACGTCCTGACTACTATACCAAATATGGGAAACGAGAAGCACTCGTCTGTTGCCTTATGATACAAATTATTTCTCTTACAACTTTCATGTACTTCCTTACCAAAAAAAATGAATTAATAAAGCACTGTGATATGAGACAGTATCATAAAACAAATGATGTACACGTTAAACCATCATATCATATCGAAGAATCTTGTCAGAAGTTTAAAGGATACATAAGTACCTCGAGCTATTCTTTTTTGTAAACAATTTTACTTTTTTAAATATGAAAATTCCCCAATATTTCAAGTACATATAATTGTCTGTTGACAGTTCAATGTTCAGATCAAAGTGAATTTAACTTTCATTTCTGCAAAAAGCATGGACCCTGGATCCATGATTACTGCAATGAACAAAAAGTAAAAACTGTAAATACATACCAGCATTTTGTATTGGGAAATGTTGAGTGGGGATTCCCCCAATAGTGTGCCTTCATATGCATACAATGGATATGATCATGATTTCCATACATGTATGAAAATCTACACCAATACTTAAATACAAGTTTTGTTGGAGCCTATTGTGCACAACATTTTTTGAAGAATATTTCAAAATAAACAATTCACAATATACTGCATGAATATCTATTTATCCTATTGAAAGCAGCGTCTATCTGAAGAAGCACATTCATGTACACTCAGCAAAAAAAGAAAATGGACATTACTTATAGTTAAGAATTTCAAATAGCTATTTAATATAAACTTATCTTTCATGAATCAAAATAAATATAAACTGATCCTCTTTAAGACGATGTGCAATTGGAATCATAACAATCATACATGACTGAGCATAGCCATTTTACAATAAGTGAGTCTCTGAAATAATTTTTTTTTAATGGAGCATCTGGCCATTATAATGATGACAAATAATGATGAGCATTGGAGGTATCCTATGGCTCGTCCATGATCTTGGGTGGAAAGGAGAGGCATTTTAAAGCCCCTCTAAAGTGTTGGAAGCCACAAATTCGCTGAAAATTTAATGGCAAAATTTCACTTATATTGTATCATAATGTGAAAGAGGATATAACTTGGGTTTTCTGTTGTACACAGAAAACCTAAATTTTGTATTCTTTTATCAACATTCGACTTCAATCACATTTGTTTTGAAAATCCTTGCAGAAGTGAGTCTTAAATGACATCCTCTTTCACATTATGATCAAATTTAAGTGAAATTTTGCCATCAAATTTTTGGGGCTCCTCCAACTGTGCTTGTCAAAATCATGCAGTCATGAGACTCCAGTTGACATCCAGAGCTCAGTCCTCCTCATTGTTTATCATTCATTGTTTTCATTGTCGAACAAGAATGTTTTAATGCGCATGTTCATTAACCCATTAGCAACTAAACTGCCCGAAACTGCCTGTCCGTTTTCGTCTGTTTTCAACACGCTATAGTGTCCGTTCTAGGGTTACGATGTCTACAGTAGGACTCTGCATAGAGAAATAGCGCATGTTTCATATTGTTCAGAACCATGTAAAAAAGAGAGCAATATTGCAACATCTTCCAGTGAGTAATAGTCCATTTTCTCAAAATCTCTAGTTGCTAATGGGTTAATATGTGAATGGCTACTTGCCCATTTTTGCAATTTTCTTAATCAGACCTTCTATTAAACAATTATAAGAATATGCCCATCCAAGCGTGAATGTTCAAAACATGATCTTAACTGATGTTGGTAGAGTTTTAATTTATCTTTAATCTGATATATATTGTATTTCATTGACAGTTCATATGAAAATTTTGAAAAATAATGAGTGTCTAGATTTTTTTTTTTTGCTGAGTGTGTACATGTATATAGAGTGTCTTTATTTTTCAAAATGTTCATATGAACTGTCAAAATAACAATAAGTTATTGAAGTGTTAGAATAATTTGATACAACAGACCAGTTCACACATCATAACTGTGTTGAATTTTATGCATGCCTTAATTTGCCTTTTGCAATTGTTACTATTGTCGACCTGAAAGTTTGCCAGCGACTTGCCCCATCAGCAACTACTAATGTATGCAACCTGCGATCTGACTAATGAAATAACTTCTCATGTTGAGATTTAATGCAACAGTGCCTTAAAGGTACTATGTCCCTTTTGCAGGCCAAAAAAATGAAAAGGTTAAATTCAACCGGCATTTGAAAGATACAGTAATACTAATTTAGAACTTCCCTCAAAACAAAAGGGCTTGAAAATGACTATTCGTGGGAAAATAACGACCATTAGTTGTCGAATTGACTTTAGGGATTGCAATCCTTTTAGTAAATAGTCTGATTTTCAGACCCTTGTACGGAATGGTTGTACGTTTTGTGCTGCGAAAACATTCAATCAATTTAATTTTGGCCATTAGAAGAAGTGGATTTTTACAGCTCATTTTATGTATGTTATTACCAAAGAAAAATTGAAGTCAATCAGTCACTCAATAGTGTCTGACAGTGAAGTCTAGAAAATGAACGGGTTTCCTTGCATAATTTGAATACTAGGACACATGCTAACGTTTAAATTTCACAGATATGACATACGTGACAAATTCATAATTCCTGCAAAGTTCTACAGAATTTGATGTTGGCTGCAAATGGGACATAGTACCTTTAAGGCTCTTAAGCCTCTTAGGGTAGAAACACTCATAAATTTAAAGGAATTTATAAGCTGGTCTATAGACTTGTATTGTTGATTTGGGTTCATAAATCAAATACTGTACATTTATATTGTCTATTTGGAGCAAGAAGAGCATTAACTTTGTTCATGTATATAGTGATACAATATGCCCTTCTGGGCCATGTTTCATAAAACTTGTTATCAATAACAAATGCTAAATGTCTATGACAAATTTGCTCTCAGCCAATCAAATGCCACTATTTCAGTAGCTTATAACAGTAATTGTAGCTTGTTATTGATAAAAAGTTTTATGAAACAGGGCACTGGTTCCAAACAGATGACAAACTTGTAAGCTGCTCTATTGACTATCAATAGTTGATTTGGTTTGGTGGTTTCATTCAATAGCATGTTTGGACAAGCACCCATGCAGGTACAGTATAATATATCACATGATTTATCACATGATTTTATGACCAACCTTCCTCCAATAATTCTCTAATATCTGTCATACCAACAGACTAACACCAGACTGATAATAAAACCATGCAAACAAAATATTGAAGGCTGATATTGTGATATAGTAGTGGGTTTTCATGGGGACTTTTGACACCATTCTGGTGTTTTAGCCAATAACATGTGTTGTCAGTCACCAAGAATGGACTTCATTTTAAAGACAGACTGGTCTTGCATAATGTAGTGTACTCTATCCTTCCGCCGTATGGAATTCTCATAATTCTAGAATTGAATTCTCATAATTATGGAACTCTCATAATTCACATAATCAGTATGGAATTCTCATAATTATGGAACCCTCATAATTCACATAATCAGTATGGAATTCTCATAATTATGGAACCCTCATAATTCACATAATCAGTATGAAATTCTCATAATTCAGTATATACATTATATAGTTATATACATATTTTTATATAAATATATATATTTGATGTATCAAATTTCCCTCACCCTTGAGATTTAGGCAATTTGGAGTATTTCTGGGTTTGCTGCTTCGCACACACAGACACACACCTTCAAACACACAGACACATTAATTGGTACATGTAATTCAACCAAATCTGGTGTCAGCGAATTATGATGCAATACACATGGACTAGGCCTACTACCTGGCTTTAAATAACCCTGAGTCTATCAGTTTAGAGTCTGTTTGGACTTTGGAGTTGGTTTGGCAGTGTGACTAAAGTCCTGAAGTTCGATTGTTTGTTCTAACATATATTGGGATTCATGTACATGTAGGCCTATATTTAGCAATTCTTTCTAAATCTTACAGATATCACATCAGACATGCACCATATAACATTACACCATATCATTCACTATGATTTGGTAAATTAGACCCGTTACACATGCGTCGACGTTGGGGCGCACTCCAGGAAGACAGAAAGAGAAAGTGATGGAATGATAAAAACTAAGAATAACATAAGGAAAGACAAAAAGAGAAAGTGATAGAATGATAAAAACAAAGAATAACATAAGGAAAGACAGAAAGAGAAAGGGTTAGAATTATAAAAACAAAGAATGACATAAGAGAAGGTGATAGAAGGAAGAAACAAAGATTAACATAAGGAAATACAGAAAGAGAAAGTGATAGAATGATAAAAACAATAATAACATAAGAGAAGGTGATAGAAGGAAGAAACAAAGATTAACATAAGGAAATACAGAAAGAGAAAGTGATAGAATGATAAAAACAAAGAATAACATACATGTAAGAGAAGGTGATAGAAGGAAGAAACAAAGAATAACATAAGGAAAGACAGAAAGAGAAAGTGATAAAATGATAAAAACATAGAATAACATAAGAGAAGGTGATAGAAGGAAGAAACAAGGAATAACATAAGGAAAGACAGAAAGAGAAAGAGATAGAATGATAAAAATAAAGAATAACATAAGAGAAGGTGGCAAAGCTGGCCCCGAGTCCACTTTGGTGTTACACCTACTGATTGCGGGACCGAGTCCGGACTTGGGCCGGCCTCATACCACATCCAGAGGTGGACTGAGTCCACCTGGCCTCAGTCCGGCCTCAGTCCGGCTTTTCAAAAAAAATTGACGTTACACATACGTCGAGCCGCCTCCGGGGCCTGCCTCAGTCCACTTTCAGACGTATGTGTAACAGGGGTCTAAGTCTACAAGAAGATTTACCTATTATTATATCATTAAAGGCATCGTTTTCCAGTATGGTTGGCTGTATTGTTTGATTTAACTTAAAGGCATCGTTTAACGATGTTAAACCTGAGATGCATGGCCCTACGTGTTATCAGCGTCTGTGATATGGTGTAATATTGAAGCCCTAAAAAAATTGCGCTTCAAAATGATCATGAAGTGCCTCAAAAAAGTAAAAATCTTTGAGTGATCGGTTTTACCATACTCATTTTCCCCAATAGACTGTAGTGTTATAAAAACCGTTAGGAAAACGAAAAATGAAATTTCAATTTCCAATCATAAATATCTTGATAATCAGATGGGTGATCGGCTTGTAAAAGTCATGGGATTCCTGACTGACCTAAATGCTTATAATTATGATTGCAGCATGAGCTAAATCCAGGATTTTGTTTCAGAATCTGAGGCAATGTTACAGAGTCACTTTAAATAAAAATGGATTTTATTGCACATGGGCAATGGTACATTAATTAACAGAGTACGGTACCATTCAACTGTAAGACAACAAATTCATACCTGTACAGGATTTAACCATATTGTACAAATTTATCAGCATAAAAAACAAGTTCACTTATCTTTTCACTTGAAAGTCAAAGTCTGATGATATAAGAATTTAGGTTATCAGGAATGTCCGCATATTAGTTCAACACTGCTTAATCTTTTTTTTTTTCTACTTCAATTTTAGCCTGAGTGAGCTATAATCATACCCTACCAAAGTTATTAAAAGACAATCCGATTCTAAAGTTCAAAATGGTGGGCAGTAATAGCACCACTCCAAATATTGCGCCATTTTTCAGAAAGTCAACACTGCGTATTTGTCAACAGGGACCGGTGTGTAATATGACACCTTTGGGGAATTTTCTACGTGTACGTGTTCATTGTACATTTACTGTATGCCATCTCTTCTTTCACAAGGAAATGATTTATTTTATTTTCAGAGTGTGATTTACATGTACAATTTTACATTATATATAAACCAATCGAAAAAAGTTTGGAAACTAAGGTGGATCGATATGAATACAGTAGATCTCTTATCATGGCATAATCATCGCTTTGATTATTATCATTAGAAAGTGTGTTTATTCCTCTTTAGAGGCATTGTTTAACAATGCCAAATCTGAGATGCATGGCCCTACATGTAAGTGTGATCAGCTTCTGTGATATACATGTAGTGTAATATTGAAGCCCTGAAAAAAATTGTGCTTCAAAATGATCATGAAGTGCCTCAAAAAAGTTAAAATCTTTGAGTGACCGGTTTTACCATACTCATTTTGCCCAATAGACATGTAGTGTTATAAAAACCGTTTGGAAAACGAAAAATGAAATTTCGGCTTGTAAAAGTCATGGGATACCTGACTGACCTAAAGGTTTATAATTATGATTGCAGAATGAGCTAAATCCAGGAGTTTAATTGTTTCAGAATCTGAGGCAATGTTACCGAATCACTTTAAGCTGATACCATATTTGTTATGATTTTGAAGGGTCAAAAAGTTGCTACATGAACTGGTAAGTACTGGTATAGTTATGCAGAGCATGCACTCTCCTTTTTTGACATACCGGTAAAGAGATTGTGATTTTGTAAATGACAGTGGGGCTATTTTTACCAAGTGGTCATCCATGATTACCAATTGATATCAATTGACAAACTTCTTAACAAACCCAAGAATTTCATGGGATAACAAAAAAAATTACCAGTACCGGTATCCACATTCTGAAACTAAAAGTAGTTTCATCTTCAATTCAAAAGTTATCTTCAGTATGCAGATATATATACACACATGTAGCTAGCTACCACAAGAATATCAGTCAAAGATAAGAAAATACAGAACAGTTATATATTTAATAAATATTCAAATTGGATAGTCCATTGACATGTTTGTACACTGTACATGTACATCTGATAGATAACAAATTACAATGTATACTAGAGTTGGGCAAGTACATACAGTTACCAACTAAATTATTCATACCCCTTGAAAATTGATGTTTTTTTGTGTGTTTTTCATATTAACTTAAGAACGGAAAGTGGACTGGTTAAATTAGGGCTTTGTTGAATACTTTAAGATGTAAGTTATAATATGTCACATTCTCAAAAATCATAAATCGTGACAACGCAATTTTTGTACATACTTCAAAAAATTACAAAACTTGGTATAAAGGGTATGAATGTAAGCATTGCAACTGCTACATGTATATCAAGTTCTCACAAGCAAACTTGCATTTAATGAATATAAATTGATTTGATATACAGTCAAACCTGTCTATAATGGCCACTCAATGGAAACAGAAAAAGTAGCCACTGTACACAGGTTGCCTTTATAAAGAGGTGGCCACTAAGACAGGTTTGACTGTAACACCCATTTTCAATAGACTCGATCCAGCCCACATTATCTCAGGTTGGGTGACCAGTATTCAACAGAATAAGGCCCATGTATTGTAAACCCCAAACTGGCCCTATACAGTACATGTGAGACGCAACAAATAATACCATAATCTAGAGGCGCTTTGTTCACCTCGGCTGAGACCAACCCAGGGTCGGATTAAAATTTGGAGTTAAATACTGAGCTATATTGTGTGCATGTCAAGATACTGTACATGTATGAGGGAAATAAACCACGGATATACCTGTACATGTACGGTATTTGGCTAATGGATGATTCCATGCAATGTGTCTCATACGGCATATGACATTTATCCATTTCTTCCATCCAAGAATTTAAAGAGGATACTTTCTGGTATCACTAAAATTAATATTAAATGGTCATATCAAGAAATTTCTCATTTCTTGGATGAAGAAAATGGATTTTTTTTTTTAATGGGACACATTGTAAGAATTTGCCCTACAGTGTATAACCAGTTCTTATAAAGCACTTCACCACTATACAACTACCAGAGCACTTACAGTATTATTGTAACCCCGATCACTGGATTCAATTACTATTCTGCACATTACAGTGCACCTTTTCCACTCCCTGAGGAGCATTCCAGCTACCTTGTAGTTGCCTTTTACAGACATGCACATGCTAATCTAATCACACTGATCTTCGCATCCTACTGGTTCCCATTTAATAGCACCTGGGTGGAGAGGGGCAATGTAGATAAAATGCCTTGCTCAAGGACATAAATGCTGTGCCAAGGCTCGAACCCATGGCCCTATGCATTCCCAGTCAAGTGATTAAACCACTCGACTACATCTTTACATCACATTCGCCTTGGGAGCACACATGGAATCGATCTACTGTTATTTTAGCAGTGAAATGTAGTAATGTACACATGCGCAGTGTTCTTAGCTCTGAAAAGTTCAAAAGAAGCTCTGGAAACTCCAAAGACCTCTATCAATGTATTTCAAAAAATTGTGCTGGAGTTTAGAAATGCATGAACTCCGGTTATAAAAAAAGAAAAAAAGGAATACATGCATGGAAAATAAGCAGGGAAGAAATATCCCTTTTTAACACAATACAGCAATCCCTGATATGATCTCCTGTGAAAAACAAAAAGTCAGTTTGACATTAAAATTCATTTGAGAAATTACTCACAACAGACGCTGACTACCGGTATCATAGTTGTAATCCATCATGGCTGTATATCTCGGTAAATATCCTCACAAAAAAAAAGATTAATCCTTTCTCTCAGAGCCGATCATCGAAACAGAAGCAATATTCAGTAAGAACAAAGCACCAAAAGTTGGATAAGAACTCGAAACCAATATGGACACTGTTTTGAGGCTCATCTCCTTAAAAATAGCAGTATCAAAAGCTCACTAAGTACATCTACATGTACTCAAGTAAAACACAATTGAGTAGACAGCTCTCTTGCAACAGCTGATTTTCTGGAGTGGATCTGCCCTGCAAGTGGAAGAGAGACTTGTGACGCTATATCCATTAAAACCAAGCTGAACACTATTAAGGTCTGCCTTCTCAGGGTCATTTTCGCAGCAATAACCGATACAAATTTCACAATGAGCTACAGAGACAGAAACCATCGGCACCATCACGTGAACAGAGTGTGACTTGCCCAACTTCTTGAGAATATGTCCGCAGAAATGACGTAACATTTGTTGACCAGCCTCCAGACACAATCTCCCATAAAAATGTCCCCAAACGGAGACCCGTGATTAGGACGCAAACAGAGGTCCTCACTCGGAACTTGGTCAAAGTTTAAGTCACGTTATCAGAATCTATCAACTGTTTTACCCAACCCTTGATGAAATCACAAGACCTCTGATAAGAATGAACTTTGAGATACGTACTAATTGAAGAGGGGCCTGTTTTCATTATAGCCCAAGTTGTTGAAATAGCCCGCTAATTCCTATCCAAGAGAGATTAGCCAATGGCAACCACATGTAGCTTGAGCTAATTCAAAGTGAAAAAGCAAGTAGCAAGTTATCTTTTCATTCTTGTGCTTGGAATATTACACCATGTAGTTTAAGATATTATTATCCCAAGCCAAGTGTAGCTTAATTGCAATATGGATTACTATTTAATTTGACTATCCGGCTAATTTGGCAATGATGCTATATGCTATATGCTCTGAAGCTCGAGACCATTCCTCAAGTGTGCAGGGATCGCTCTATACTTGGGCTAATGGAAATGGGGAACTTCGATCAAGCTCAAACTTTTTTCCCCAGAAGTACTGATTGGTCTAATATCTCAAGCCACTTGTCGCTGCCCTGCATGTGTTAATAGCACGGAAGCGAGGAGAGTCACTAGCTTGAACCCAAACCGGAATGATTCACTGGAGTTTTGAGAGCAAGCATTTACACTGCAAACAACAGTGACATTTCAGCAGGCATTTATTAAAGCCCCACTGTACTACTTGTAGCTACTTGCTCCCTCTATATAGAAGACAATGCCTAAGTGGTGCCGGTTGGTCCCCCATGATCCTCTTTTTCTTATGTTACTTGAGATAAACACCTGTCAGTGACCATGCTAATCCCTCTAATCCCTCCTGACCAAACTAGTGCAGAGGGGCTTTAATTAAACAAAAAAGACACCAATGAGGTCGGTCTTTTTATTTGGGTTTTTCGTCGTGTTTAACGGTAGTTGCTTAGCAACTTCAGACGACAAAACACCGGAATGTGAAAAAAATCAATGATTTCTGCTTGCAGTGTAAATGCAGCTCATGTAATTTCTTGTTTGCTCTGTTCAATCGGTCCAAGGTCGGTCTTGGTGCGATTGAGGTGCACACACGTACATGTACAATGAAGATGTATCCAAAGATAATATGTGATCCCATGATCTGTCACATCAAACTTGTTCTTTATCTGGGGCTGTAAATTTCAGAGTCAACAGTAATGGCCAATAGGTTAGATATATCGCCATCCAATTGTATTTACTCATATATCTTGAAGTTCGATCCCGTATTGCCCCCCTGAGAGGCAGAAGGGTGTCAACTCTATGGAAAGTGCGATTGGTTGACACCCTTCTGGCTCTCAGCAGACAACATGCAATGTACAGTCCTATCACTGTACATGTATTAACCCGTCAACTACCGAATTCTCTCATTCTCATAGGCATAATAGAGGGACCACCCGGTTCCCTTGGCAATTGGTTAACAAACAATGATTTGACAGAGAAGAACATTCCTGGAAAGCCAGATAAAAGGTCCCGTGAGTTATATGTATTTGTACAAGCAGAGAGGTAAAATATTGCACACCAAATACCAGTTGGGGAATTACAGGGCATCTATTTGGCAAAGTAAAATTGATTTCTATGTGCAGTTTCTCGTCCTGATTTTTTTGAAAATGAGAAGGGGGATTCATGTTATTTGGTTTTGAAACACTATTTCATATTTCATACTTCCCCTGTACATACTGTAGAATGCTATTTGGTCAAATTTAACACAAATTTTAATATTCATTAATTTCATTTAATTTGTACATGTACTTTAACCCTATGTTAACTGGGGGCAATTTGACCCCCCAGTAGTAATTTAGCGACTACTCCGGAACCGCGGCAGATATAAAGTTTTCCTTTCATGACTTTTTTCTTTTAAGTCTTACGCATCTTGTGACCTTTTGTCTTTGCATGTCAGCCCGAAAATCGCTCATTTTTGTGATTTGTGTACAAAACATATGGAAATATCATTTATCCTAAAAAAGAGATAAAACATTGGTTATTTGGCCTTGTTTAAAGTTTAGGTGTATGTTTTGGGGTCAAAATAGTTGAATTGTAGTTAGAAATGAAATAAAACAACAAAAACAATAAAATACATACCTTGGTACCGGTAAGTTAAAAAAACAATGACCTACATAAGAAATTATCAAAACAAGAGATAACATAAGGAATAACCTGGCTCTTCCAATTTTTTTTTGTTGTATTATTATTCCAAATGGTCTAACGAATATATGTAGTGAAAAAGAATGCTTAAATATGAAGAATATATGATTTATGGGTAAAAATGTGAATTTTATGACCTTATTTGCATAAATTACCATGAATATGCAAATGAGTGAATTTTTCAAAAATTGAAATTACCATAGTATTCTATACACTTCACTTGACATACATGCAAATTTTCGGCGATCGGCTGTGAAACGGCCGAGATCTTAGGGGGGTCAAATTGACCCCCCAGTACAGTATGTATGTTTTTAAAATGAAAAAAAAACTTAATAAATGATGATTCTTCAATTCAAATTGTATTCATATTCCACTCAAAATCATGACTAAATGTATATCTTATCTGAGTGAAAGACATCCATGTTGATAGTTTCTTCCGTTTGCTATTTCCAAAAACATATACCTAGTCAGTCATTGGATATTCCAGACATAAAATGGTGTCCAAATTTAAAAATGTCACTGGCATGTATATTTCTGAATTCAAAGCAATACAGGGAGTAACAATCTCACAAGCCACCACTCCCTAAACATGTGTATTGCTGGTACATATACTGTACATGTTACATGTATATACACCTTCTTGATCCTCAACCGACAGACAGGAGTGTTGAATTGCGTAAAGCACTTTCACCAATAAAAAATTACAAAGGGAGTTTCCAGGCAGAGCGTGACAAAGTACAAAAGAAATGCCTTAGAGGTGCATAGTTAATCTCCATATTCGGCTTGGTGCAGACTAAAAAGCCAAATAATAGGCCATTTTTGTTATGTAATCAAATTTAATGCACATTATTGTTAAGTGCTTTATTACATATTATTTCATTCACCTGTGTGAATAAATGTATTTCAATAGTCAGAAAGCGAATTGCATAGGTACATTAGTTGTTACTAGGTAGGACAAACATTATGGCTTGTCCTACCTATAATAACAACATGTAATATATGCAATTTGCATTCTGACTACCGGGTATTGAAATACAATTATTCGTAACAGGTGAATGAAATAATTTTTAAAGAGGCACAGGGATTTATGCATTAAATTTGATTACATTATGATAATGGCCTATTCTCTATTAGATCTATATCAGATCTATTGCACAACTTACTGCACTAGCATGGCCAAGCCTCATGTGTCAGAGAATCTACCGGCAGGCCCATCTGAAAGGTCCTAGACCTACGAACACCCTCTTCAGTCTTGGGTGTGATAAACCTACAGAACCGGTCCTCCATCATCCAACAGAAGGGAAGGGTTCATTTCGGCAAGTCATCCATTGCCTTGGACTAAGATCTTGGTCCAATATTAGCTCAGACCACACTGCTATGGTGTTGACCAACAAAACAAACCAAGCACACCCTCACAATCAATTTAATGCAATTTACATATACATGTAGCTCTTTGGTTCATTCATATCTATATCATCTGCAAATTTGTTATACCGATGTGTCAATAATTATGTAATATTATTCAAATTTTTTTCTTCGAATAGTTCAACCAATTCTGAGTAAGCCTATGTAGTAGGCACTTCCACGATTTCACTGTAATGTGCAGTATGTAGGAGTGGGTAAATGAAATGTATCCTATTTTGGGTCCTTATGCAATATTGAGACAAGAGCTTACAATGTCTGCTTCAATCAAAGCCCCATTCATAAGGAATGATGTCATCACCCATCCTTAAAGGGCAATCCAGCCCTTGTAATAAGTTGATTTGTATGACAGCAGAAAAATAACAGAAACAGAATGGCAAAAGTTTTAAATGAATCGGACCAATAGTAAGGAAGTTATGAATGTTTGAAATATGAGATCACTATTAAAGTCTATGCGAATCTCAAATTGGTAGTTTGGTTTAATAGTGGATGGTGACATATATGTAGGACGTGGATAACTTTCCCATTTGCAGTGTACAAAAATATCACTAATTTCTGTTTTTCTTGTAAGTTCCTTCTCTCTTGGGGCACTACTCAAAATATATTATAGCTAGCATATTATTATAGGTCCTCTAAAAAGAATAGGCCCGCCTGAGCCATGAACTTTTGACAAATTTAAATTTTAGTCATTTTAAATGTTGGAACAGATTAAAGTAGTACGGCACTACATCACATTGACATTACTGCTTCAGCCAGTTTGAAGTGCCCATATATGTACAGTGTTTACAACTTTCAAAAATTCATAACTTTCTTATATTTAGTCAGATTTAATTGAAACCTTCATCGGTTTGCTTTTATTTAGAGTAGTTGTCTATTTGGGTTGGATTTCCCTTTAAGAAGTCCCACTCTCTGCATGGATAGATCTACATGTACATGTACATGTACGTCACACAGCAAAGACCAATATCTGGACTCCTATTCAATTCATTATCAGTTAAGCCTACCTCCTTAGACCATTTTTTAATCAAAATTTCAACCCAAAGCTGGGCTTAAGCTTTTGTTCAAAACTGGATTTAAAAGGTCCAAGGTCCAGGTCTTCCTTTGTTAAACTGATCTTAGACCCACCTACATGGATACATCCCAAAGACAGATTTTTGTTGCATCCATAGCCAAAGTGTTCTGCCCTAGATCCTGTCAGCCAGTTCACATGTTCATATACATGTAATGTATGGATGATTCTTCCCACACAGCTCCTACTTCCATGGATAGAATCCACTGAGCTGCTATGTCAGGTAAACATCAGACATGCTTTAGGGAGTCGTAATGAATACTTTACACAAGTCATGTTCGTAATGCATTCAAGAAAACATCAAATTTACAGGGGAAGTCCACAATGCAAGATGAAAAGAATTGTAGTGAATTATTGATATGTACAGTAGTCCGCACTTTGTGATGACAATCTTTATCCATGTCTGTGTTTGTCACCTAGAGCTATGAACAGTATACAATGTATGTAATCATCTTCCAAATCATAATTCAATTAGATCTGCAAAAGTTAATATCAAACTCTATGCTCAACAGTCACACTTTCCAGGGGGATCAAATCTACTCCACTTCAGTGCATAAATTTGCTACATGTAGGTGAACTCATACATGTACATGTACATGTACAGTAGGTGTGTTTTGAGCAAGGTTTGCAGTTACACCACAAATTCTTTCGACAGGGTTAGGTGGCCCTGAAAAGGGCCCACTCATGCTCTATCGAAACGTTTTGATACATTGTACCTAGACCTCGCTCAAATCTATCATCACCATTGAAACCTTCAAAGATTACATCATACATGTACGTCTGTAATCTACTGAAATTTCGACCCAACTCAGCTGGCCTTATGCTTTTGTTCACAATCGGGTTTGTTAAACGTGATTATAGATCAAGGGGTCTGGTTGAACTGAATGAATACTGGATATGCAGACAAAAAGAAAGTCTGCACTGTGTACCGGTATGCTTCATCAACTCTCAACAGAGGCAGATCCCATTTTCTCACATACATGTAGGATGGTGGGACGGGCAAACCCAAACTGTTGCATACAGTGACACATGGAGTAATAAGGAGAAGGAGAGAAGTGTTTCCACTCGATGAGATACAATGTATCTACAGTACATACAGAGTATCATCACAATTTGTCTAAGTTGCTCTTTACGAGGAATAACTCTGAAATGTTTCACAAGGTTAATTTTCATCTCTTGTATATTCACGAGTGATATACATGTAACCAAGATGCAACCTAGGAAATATTTACTGTATGTCAACAAAGCAACAACCACTTTGTAAAAAGAAATAAAACACAGCAAAAAAGAAATTACACTGGGATACAACAGGTGAATGGTATGATGAGACATAACATGCAGAGATCAATTATTGATTAATTTGAATGAATTACATGCACAATGTATACATACAAAGAACAAGTGAACCGAAAACATATATCTACACTGTACATACACCCTGTACATACAGTATTCACAAGATATTTCGATGGAAAATTCCTAAAATACTTTAGTCACAACGCCAAACCAACTTGATACCAATTCCAAACTGACCGATCATTGGCCATTGGAGCTAATGTAATTGTTTGATCGGTCTGGTGTCGGTCTAGTGTCAGTCTTGTTGGTGTGACTAGAGTATGAATGAAGATAAATCTAGACATTTCTGTCTCATAAAATGTAATGTTTAGTACTCGATTTAGCCCTTGTTTTGAACACAAATTTAACTCTTATTCATACATCTCATGTACTGTATACATATACATGTACATGTACATGTAATTGACAGTACAAGTGAAAAACTGATCTTTAAAAAAGAAATATATGTACCTTTTTAGAGCTTGGCGGCTTGAAAAGAACCCCTCATTTGAAGAAACTTTCATCATATACAGTATGCACAGTATGCAGTTGAAATGATCACTGATAGTACACTACATTCAATAGTTCCCCAAAATTCCAATAAACAGATGTGTAAAGATTTCACATTTTGAAGCAGCACATTTAAAAAAAAAATTAAGAAGTTTTAAAAATTATTGCACAATAGAGATTGGTTCAGTAGAATTCCAATGATATGGCTACTAGAGCAATTTCACATTTGAGACAACACATCTGTTAAATTCCTCTGTAAGTTGATGTCGGTGCAGATCGTTCATCAAAACGCTAGAATTTGATTAGCACATCAGAAGGATATGCCATCAGAAGGAGTAGTCAAGAAATCCATATCTAGGCACACAGAAGAGTAACCAGCACTGATTTCCATACAAAAACAGATTTTCCACAAAAAACCTCTAAACAGCTATTTTACATTTGTACAAACGAACAAATACGAACACAGAATCTGAAGAAGACAAAAAAATCATTTAAACACTTCTTGTGAGGATTCCTAGAGTATTTTCTCAAGAAAGTCTCTGACGAGGAGGTAACAACCACTCCTTAAAGTATTCCTATCGCACAAAATGACGTTCTTAACTTGTATTTGAAGCCAAAGAGGTAGGTACATGTAGGTTGATTCCAGGAGATTTTACATATTTTTTCTTCTTTTCAAATATCATAAAACCCGTGATCTAAAAACCTTTTAAGTGAAAAACAAACTGGTACATGATGTCACTGCAAGCAGGTCGTAATTCAAACAGAAATTACTCAGAGAGCATCACGTTTTGGTTAGTCAAACAAATTTCTACCCTCTATTTGCATTTCTTGCAAACTTAAGTGTGGAAGGGAGAAAAGAAGATATCATAACTCAGCACAAAATAAGACTGTATAAAACAGATGGGCAATATGTCACACATGAATGCCAGCACCTCGAGTTAGATATTAATGATCATGTCATGTCATATTTCTCCTCCTTTTTTTATTCATTCCAAGCTGTCATCTTCGCATCATCTCTCATGTCTGAAATTGAATTTTGAGTCACACATGCCTGACAAAAGCAGAACACTGCTTTAATTGCATCGCGTAAGACACAGGGGAAGGGCACATAAACCGATCATTTCAAGCTGAATTCAAACCTTATGGTGCCATTCAGTCGTATGCAGTAATTGGATTTCAAGAGAAATTGGTGTACAGTAATTCTGAATTGTTTACCATACCATAGATCAGGGGTTTCGAAAATTCTGATCAGAAAAACATTTAAAGCTCATATTCTAGGACAATAAATGTCCATTAATTTGGTACCTACGGCAAGCCTATGCTATTTCGAAGTTGTTCATTTTCATTGCATATCACAAAAATCTTCTAGCTACTGGATATCCTCAATTGAAATGTCGAAAAATAGCCTCCTCTCTTTGCCTAGAAAGTCAGTCACGGAGCTGGTCCACTATTTGTGACGTCACGCCCGGGACGAGTATATTCACGTACCGGATGTTCCATAGAAAAACATGGGCAGAGAGATACGAATTTCTGTTATTTAGTTTCAAAGTTTAGTTTCATAACTCTATGTAGAATTCTTCACCTTCCCTAATATTTCATAGTACTAATATCAATTCCCTTTTTCAGAATTATGACATAAACAAGCCAACGATGCGCTATTAGTCGATATTTTCACCATGTAATTTTGTTTGAGTGTGTTGAATTTGGTGAGATTGTTTTCGTGTGCTCGGTAAAGTAGATCCAGTCGTTTGGCTTCGTTCGAGTCTTTCTCGCGTTCGGTCTAGCTCGCTTTAATATACATATACACTTTCGATTCACGTACGGTACATATTATATAATTATATCAATTGATAATGGCTGGAGAGTTTGACGAGAACGATCTTTTTATGGATTTTGAAGAGTTTATGGAGAAAGAAGATGGAAGTAATGAAGGAAAAAGGGACGATAGTGCAGACGAGGATGATGGAAGTTGGGCTGAGGACGCAAGTACAAGTGGGGGAGAAGACGATAGAGAAGTCGGAGAGCAAGGAGATGTCGACGTTCCTGCAGCTGGGGCCGGGGAGTAGCGGCAGTAGCACCTAGCGCTCTAGACCGAAGATTTCTGTCTCTTTCGTTTGTCAAACACATCGATAATTACAGTCACAGTTCTAGGCCTATTCGTTTCACAAAACTGCTCCTGTACCTTATCTAATGACAAGATAATGTATATGTACACCCACCTATTCATACCTGCATATGATTTAACCTTATTTTCCAAGCAGTAAACCCGTCTTAAAACTCTACCAAAAGGATAATGTGAGGATATAAAAGAAATCAGCGACTGGAAAACGTTGCTTAGTTATTCTTCATTCAAATAAAAACAGAAAATCTATCACATAAACTCGTTAACAAGAAAAATTCTAAGCTCTAACAGGATAGCATTTACGTGGGCATATCATTGGCATTCACTCTCACTCAGCCCATGATCCCGGTCGTGACGTCAAGAATAGAGGACCCGGCAATTCCGTGCATTTCCGGGTTTCCGACTTCGAGATTTTGGTGGAGTTTACTCGCATAAATTTACTATTCTGAATTTTTTTTGTCGGTTGAACGCCATTTAGTGTTATTCTGGGGGTTAAAAGCTTTCTATTGATGTGATTATCTCAATATTTGGGATTATCCTAGAATTTCACCTTTAAACTAACAAAAACTTGCTTGAAATCACATTCACCGATCCGTACAAGATTTAAACTGTACGAATCGCCTAACACGCAAAAAAAGAAAATTTGTGTACAGTGAAAATGATGTATAATATCAACCAAAAATAACTTCGCCTTGAAGGTTATGGGCAAACAGATTATATCTAGAAAATAGAAAACAACATTAAACAGCACACATGCAACCTAAGTTGGACTGGGGTTTATAAAAGCGCGTACGGGAGTGTCAAGTAGTCTACTCACAAGTCCCTATTGCGTTAACTGAGACTCTGAGAGTGTATTCAAACTTGCAAAACATTTTTTCAGATGTCACATTCAAAGCTCATATTTTGAATATACAGGGAAACCTGTCTACAAAGACCACCCAAGGGAGATAAGAAAAGTGGTCTTTAATATAGGCAGGTGGTCTTTATGTACAGGTTCATTTAATACATGTTTCAATGAGAAACCATTTTCAAGGGAAACAAAAAATATGGTCTTTGTATTAAAACAGGTGGTCTTTCTATACAGGTGGTCATTAAAGCAGGTTTGACTGTAGTATTACAACAAGGACCTACTAACATACAGAGCTAAACATATCTTTTGGTGATTGCTACACTTTAAATACAAATTCTCCATGCAGTCAGGTCATTCTGCAATTTCTTATCATGTAACCCATTCTCTACTGGAACCAGGTGGTCCCTGTAGTAAGCCTGTGGGAATTAGAGAATTAAGTAGTCAACAGGTTAACATATTGTTCAATATTCAGTTGTTGAGTAGCAAAGAAAGCATTTCAAGGTTTCCATCTACAAATAAATGTACTCCCGAGTCCCGTACCATCAAAATTGAAATTACACTTACCTGACATGGGCGAACGCCGTTTTGAAAGGGCTATTTAGGATGGGGTTCCCTCTGTGCCCCATGCCACACCGAGCAGTCTGCGCTTTCTGGAGCTTAATCCAGGGTGACAGGGCGGAACCAGGAGGAATCAGGGATGGGGTATCTCCATCCCACGTCGTCATCGTCACCCCACCACCTCCCTGGGATTGGATCCCAGGGGTTGGGTGGCCGGGCTGCAGGATGATCTCCAGGATTGATCTCAGGACCCACATTAATCACCTCATGTCTCTGTCATTTAAAAAAAAGGATTTAAAAACTAAGTAATTGATTTCAGGTATGTCATGATTTTTATTTAGATGTTTATTTACAAGTTCAAATTATGAAGTACATGTAATAAACTGACCAACTAAATGGATATCTAAAACACAATGCATCAAATGTCATTTTAAAAATTTACAAAACACTTTGTAATAAATATCAGTGTTTTATGATAATATAAATAATAATACTAAGCAATAATAATAATAATAATGATAACAATAATATAATAATAATAACAATAACAAAAAAAAAATGATGTAAATTGTCAAAGCAATGACAATAAGGACATGTCATTTTATGAAATTATTAACATCTTTTGGATGGTGACGTTAAAGGTCGGTCCCCAGATGTAAATAATCATATCTGATATTGGAAGAAAAAAAATCACAAATCTAGTTTTAGTACTAATAGTAGGTCTAGTTGTTTTCACATGCAGAGGAATTAAAGAGAGACTTCTGCACTAGACAGAAATAACCTTCTCTTATGGAGAATTCTTTAATAAAACTGACATTTGTCAACCTTCCCCATAAAAAATATTGTAACCCTTGCTGTAGACCGAAAGCTTCAGTCTCTGATATCGACGGTTGTTACGCTGAGATTGCATCTGGCTCCTCTGACCGCCTCTATACATAGACTGAAGTACGGCTATGCGGTAGTGTGCGGAACGAATAGTTCGGTTTAGCGGACCGAGATGAATGCGATATGCATCGAGATTTTTCACTCTTTACATCTTCACACATTCATTTTGGCTGCAATATTACACTGAATCTAAATAGCCATAAGAAATAACCGGAAATATATACTTTGACTTACGATAGCTTGCTCATTTAGATCCTATATTAATGATTAATCCGAGAAAGTCTTGTAGTCAACAAGATTTGTTGTCAGCCATCTTGGTTTGAGTTGATGAATATTCATTTTTTCTTTTCGAACGTCCAATAGCTACGTATGAGTCAGCCCTGCTTGAGCCGGTGATGTTTGAATATTCATAAGCCCAATATCAAACACGTGCTCTGATTGGCCATTGGGCTTGTTTTGGTCGGTTGACCTGGAAATATATCGGGCGGGTCATGTCATAGATTACCAGTTCGAATGCATGAACGTACCGTTTCCTTGGTTCTGAGATAAAAAATGGATAACTCATATAAGTAAGTCCGTAAATTTCGCATTTAGAATTAGGTAATAAAACTTTGAGAACTGTACATAGGAGAACAAAAATACATAGTATTTTTATATCTGATTTATAAATCAGAAAATTAGATCTAAATAAAGAAAATCGTGGGAGAAAATTTTGGGGTAAAAAGTGGGTCACAATTGGCTCAATCTCTCCCCGTGGTGTGAGGCGTACGGGGTACCATCTGTGTATGGGGAATGTCAACAAATGTCAGTTTTATTAAAGAATGACCCATACCAGACGGTTATTTCTGTCTACCCTTGCTGCAGGCACAATAAGGGGGTTGGATTAGCTACGGATTGAAAATAGTTTGAAAAATTTGAAGGGGAAAAAAAATTCTGTGATCGTGTGATAAGATAAAGCTATCTTAATTTTATTTTTCTAAGGCTAACCAAGACTCCAAGTGGACATATTTTTTAGTACTGGCATTTTTGCATCTCTGTTCATCTGATATGTCTGGAATGAGTTGATTCCGAAAGTTTAGTCTGACTCTATTGTCATGTGACTTCTTCAAGTCCTTGTCGTTGCGTTGGCTCTGCGCTCTACTGCACAGCGGGAATCCAGCTGCAATGCAGCCAGGACCACAGCTCAGGCTTCGGCTGGGGCGCGGGCTGAGACTTGGGAAGGCACAGCTGGGGAATCGGTCACTCACATGCAGAAATTTAAGTGACTCGGGAGTTTACATTGATTCAAGGAGAATTTAGAAAAGTATCGATTAAGTTACTCAACAATATTCTCACCTGTCATTCATTGCTTCACAATTGTAGTAAGCACTGGTACAGTTATGCTTCAGAGGCCCGTCAAAAGTAGAAATTGTAAGGCAGTTCTTCACGGAAAATTGTAAACAAAGAATCGTAAATCCAAACGTACATAACAAATCCATTCACTGCGTCTGTGAGAGGACAAATTACTCGGAAAAAACTCACTATTCCATAATCAGGGATGGTACTGTACCAGACGCTATCTGAAAACGATGTTTTCTTTTATGTTAGTTAAACAATGCTATTTGTCATAACAAATCGAAATTAGGATAAGACATTGGTTCATGTCTGCACAAAGTTGACTTGCAGTCAGGTAAAGTTAAAATAGATACCTGGGAAAGCACCAACAGTAAATGTTAGTTCCCCGCAATTTCGGTTTGTTATATGACTATTAACAATATTGTTTTTCCTAACATGAAATATTATAACATCATTCTCAGAATGTTCCTCTGCAAGGAAATTATTTTTGTTTTCACTTCCGAAATATAAAAGGGATGAAATAAAAACAGATAGTAATCCTCAAAGCAAACCTTCACGTCTTCTTCTTCTTCTTCACAATCGTTAGACTTCATCTTACAAATTTCATAATTGTTTCTTTTAATCTCTTTCTCACATTTGCAACCAGACATGTACTGGCCTATATACCTACTATATACGGCCAGACTCATCTTTTCAGTGTTGTATAATGAACCCAGATTTCACATTTCATTTCGAATGTGACAAGATTTCTCTATACTTATGCATTTTCAATCTGAATATTATGTTTATCCGTTCTTTTATTAATTTACTCCTCCTTTTTATCTACATGCGTTGCGTTTCCTTTCTCTTCTACTCAATATAGGTTTATGTTATCATATTAAAGTGAAATTTCTCTGTCTCTCCCCGAAAAAACACTTCTCTCTCTCTCTCTCTCTCTCTCTCTCTCTCTCTCTCTCTCTCAGGCTCTCTCCTCTGATCCCTCATCCCTCCCCTCTCTGTTTCTGTCCTCTCCCCTAACTCCGCTCCCCCTTCTCCCCTCTCTCTCTCTCTCTCTCTCTCTCTCTTCCGTTCTCTCTAACCATGCTCACCCTTTCCGTTTACCATTTTTCAATTTTCATTTACCCTCACTCTATGTATGTCTGTCTCTCCGTCTGCGCCTTTTCTTTCTCTCTCGCTTTCTATTTTATATGTTATCTCACTTCCCTTTTTTTTCTCTCTCTAATTTTCTCCCTCTCTCTCTCTCCATGCCTCTCCCCTTCACTTTCGCTTTAATGACTGTATACAATAGGTTACCACTTGAAGCAACATCTTGTTCCCGGCAGCCGTTCAGCTAAGAATTAAATAGCATTTGATGATTTGTCCAGTTAGATTTGAGTAAATATGAATTTCTTTCTCTCTCGATTTCTATTTTATACGTTTTCTCACTTCCCTTCTCTCTCCAATTTTATCTTGGAACGAATAGGCTTTGTTCCTTTAACAAAATTGAAAGCATGTAAGTCTTTTCGACATGTTCTCCACAATCCAACGACAGTTACAACTCTCCTGTTTTAGTAGACTGTTGGTATTTGGTAATGGCATGTTTCTGAACTATACTTTCGGATTACACGTATATATGCGAAAAATCAGCCCACAGTTTACGGGCATAAACCTAATCCAAAAAGCAAAAAAGATAATGGAATATTCTTTACCCTATGTTTTATTTTTTGTTCTGTCAAATTACAATTTTAAAATAGGTATTACTATACGGCCATCTTTAACAAAATTGTACAAGGAGAAAATATTTGTCGTTAAATTCGCTAGTCAGCTCGTTCGATAATCATAACACTTTGTATAAAGGATATAATAGTCTTAACTTAGCTCTATTTAACGTGGACGAAAATCAAGCATAGAAGGAAAAAGGTAGCCTTTCTGTGTATATTATAATATCCACATTCTGGAATTACTCACCTCAAAACCTGCATAACGCAAATTGACAAAGTTTACGAACTTTAAACATCTGTCTATTGTAGTACTTGTACTGCAGTATAAATACTCATTCGATCCCTCTGTGACTCAGAATATTTTTTTAAATCGAGAAGTGGCATCCTACGCTTCGTTAAGGTACTGTATATCATCATTACCATTGATGGAATGCGACTGTAGGGTGTACTTTTAATTGAAGAACGACAGATATTCATTTATACATTAGCATTGTTATTCACAATTGAAGGAGCACATGTTTGTTATTCGTATTCAGACCATTATTCATTTAAGCAGGCGCGGATCCACGGGGAAAGGGCGGCGGGCCGACGCCCCTGGCAAACCAAAAGTGCTGTTACCCCCGCTTATTCACCGGCTGGCTGAGTCGTCGCTAAATATTTCCTCAAAAATTGGACCCAAAAACAAATGCACTTAACTTCCGATTGTTAGTATTCTTATCATCATTTGAAAAAATAGGCTGAAATCATTAAAAAGTCTAAAAGATAACATTGAAGGAAAAAAAAACGTGAAAATGTAGACAGAAAACCTCTTCTAACATAGAACTAAGGCATCAAGGGAGAACAGAGCCATCATGTTCCTGGTTCTGAAGAGAGCAATCTTAACGTATATTCTTTGAATAACTTATTTGCCTATTTCTTAATCTTCATTATGTATAAATACGGATCTATTCAGTTTATCTATTGTAAGTGATACATTATCAAAATTTTGGGGAATAAAATTACCTTCCTTTCACCCACTTATTTTCGAATCTACTGCAAAGATCTTTGTGACAGATAAAGACACCGAGTATAGAATCTGATCTCGTTTTACAATCCAAACACAATTGTGGTTTTCTGGCTAAATCACTCTTATTACATAGACAGCGTCAATAAACCATGATGTCCATTTTTTTCTTCTTCTCATAATGGAGGTATATCATGTCGCTTGAGCCATCCCTGGACAATGCCTACACGGGAACGTTTGATGTAAGATGTCATTTTACATATTTATTCCCAACGTTTGATGTGCCCTTAGAGTACAACCATTCGTGACAAAGCCAATGGGAAAATACCTTCTCTTGATAGGTTTAGTTTGTCCTAAATAATTATGTTCTGTGCTGTTTTTTAATCTATAGTTAGCAGATTTTACCACGCGGAACGTTGATATTTCTGGGTGATCTTTGTTGCTTACCCCTTCTGTGACAAACAGGTGAACTTTTCTCTACATATTATATACATGTACCTTATAATGTGTAGTCTATATCCACATGGCCTGCATAAATTATATTCGTTTTAAAGGAGGGCAGATGGAAAGCTGTTTCCAAGCCTGTGGTTTATTTTTGAGGGTCGGAATATAATATCATAAGGGCATGAGGGAGAAATAGACAGGATTCTTATCCTATTGCTTGAGGGGACAGAAGTAAGTAGATTTTGCTTTAAAACGGGGTATATATCGTTTCATTTTTCCTGGAACGGTATCTGAATTTCAAAGAGAAAATCCCATTTCCAGAAAGTTCATTTTCTGCCCTTTCATATGACATCTCAATCAGGAAAAATGAGCCAGGAATAAAAAAGTTCTGTTTGTTTAAAGTAATGCATGCATTTCCATAATTTTATTAAACGAATTCGTTTTCACTGGCTGGCTGCCCTAACAACAAAGAAGACGAATGACTTCATGCATGGCTGATTGTCAATTACGAAACGGAGTGGTGAGTAAAACTCTGTTTGTTGCTACGGCAGGCAGCCAGTGAAAACGAATTTTGTTTTTCCTGGCTCATGTTTCCTGAATTGAGGTGTCATATGAAAGGGCAGAAAATGAACTTTCTGGAAATGTGATTTTCTCTTTGAAATTCAGACACCGTTCGCTAAATGACTTTTTGGTACCCTTTCTTCAAATTGTTTTTAATCACTCATGCGTGAAATATGCATCATATGAGTTGCATCAAATGAAAGAGGGGGATCTAAATATGTGTCATTTATTAATTATGATTGTGATTAAGTTATGATAAAACATCGATAATTCTCGGTTTCGTTTTTTCTGGGACGCACTGTAGAAAGGGACACTCTCGGACCAGTGCCATTGATTAGGATGTGTCTCGAATTGTCGTACTACCCCATCTACCGGCGATAAAACGTCAGTCTGATGATGCCTGCTGCAACGAGTAGACGAAAGTCTCACAGGTAAAACAACCTTTTTGATTGTGAAACTATGACAATTCATTCTATAGAATGATATTATCATTTTCCGGCAGAGTGATGCTCTGATAAATCTCCAATTTCCATAACTGGGGATATGCCATTCCGTTATTTTGCTGCGCCTACACACAATACATTATTCAGTGTCTGATTCTCATGTGATGTAAGCGAACCTTTTGTAATCACTGGATGAAAATATTAAATTAGCGCTTATATTTTTTTTTCTGTAGGTTTCCCTGGCAGTGGCGGATCCAGGGAGGGGGCCCGGGGGGCCCGGGCCCTCCCTAGCCCCCAAAACAGGTAAAAACACCCTTTTGAAAAAAGAAGAAGATGGGCCCTCCTGGCGCCCAAGGGGTGGCGGTGGGAAAAACAATGACCCTTCCCGGAGGGAAAAATTTTGTTTCGGGTGCCAAAAAAAAAAATTGTGCTCACTACCCTGGCGCCCAAGGGGTGGAAAAACAATGACCCTTCTTCTTTTCGGGTGCCAATTTTTTTTTTTTTTTTGCTCACTACCCCCCCCCCACTGAGCGAAAAATCGACCGGCACGATTTTCAAATTTTCGCACGAAGTGGGCCCCTTTTTAGGCCCCCTCCCTTGCCGCCGGGTGGATCCGCCCCTGTTCCCTGGTGAGTGAGTATTCACAAGTTGTGTCTCTAGGTAACACTATGTCGTAGTCTTACTAAAAAGGCCGATGATAATGTTCTTTCGTCAAAAGAACCCGCTTATGGATTTAAGTAAGAAGTCAAAGGGAAAGAGAAAGAAAGGGAGAGGTGTTAATGGAGTGAAGTTTTATTAAACAATAACTCGATACTAATTTTTTGTTCGGTGTTCTATATCTTACACCAACAATGAGGTAAAATGAAAAGAGGATTTAAAGACTCATGTTTAAATAAGACTATAATTATAAATAGGGAGAATGCAATGTGCAAAATGTATATCAACGTAAACCGCTTTATGCAGGAAACCTGCATCAAATTCACTGTAAACTATTCGTTCATCAGAATTATGGTATAAAGATACTATCATTCAATATAAACAATCGTCTGTAATCTCTATGTATATAATTGTTGAATATTTCTCTCTCTCCCTGATATTTTTCGAAAAATATTGATATAGATTTGCCTTTTATCGGCTTATAGTAATGGTTTGTGTGCAATTCGACGTTCTTTGTACATATTGTATATCAATTCATATATCATTATGTATAGGCCTATTATGCTCGCCGGTATCGTCCCGTTTCACTAAATGTATATAGAATATTAATTCTGTAGTCAAATGAAATCAGTTTGTTTGACGAGTACTCTGTTGGTCGATAGGGAAGGAAATCTACATCACGAACGTCCTCATATCTCAAGTATAAATCAATTGATATTCAATGTTCTTGTATGATACCTCGTACACGCGAATCCCGTTATCCTAAATTTATCCTAAATTTCATGGAAATAAATAGCATTGATTTCGTCCATAAAGCATGTAAAAACAACACTCTCCAATGTCATTTAGGATCAATTATAATATTGATCATAATGAATTTTATGGTAAAATTATAATGATGATAATAACTGATGAAGAGGAGGAGGGGGAACAGGATGAGAATGATGATGATGATGAAGAAGATGAATTTGGGGGCACTAAGATATGAACCAAAATAAACAATAGCGCTCTCCAAATCAAGAAAGACATAATGCAACAGGAAAAAGACATCAATCATATCTTAATCATGACAGTATTGTTGAAGATGCGCACGTCAAGTTCTTTTGTAAGGCGTGAAACAATTTAGTTGTATTTCTTAATTTAAAGTATTCATTAAAAACATCAATTCATTATTTTTATTCAAATTGTTCTTACCCTTAGTAACAATAATTGATTGTGACTAGTAAACAACTATTTTAACAGAAAGTGGATCCATAGCTTGGGCAGAGGCAAATCTGACATATTTTAGGGCAAATTCTATTGCTCAAACACCTGTGAAAAATAATTGCCTGATTAACCTGTCAAATTAACATGGATACAGTGGGCTGCAAGTGTTTGGCCTTCCTTCTTTGATCTGTTACATAATAGGTTTAGTCATGGGTTTCATGATGATTATTATTATTATTATTATTATTATTATTATTATTATTATTATTATTATTAAGTATTTGGCGTCACCTGTGCCTGGGAGGCGAAAAGCGAACTGAATCACTGTAACCCCCGGGTCTCTCCTCCCAGTATAACTGATTTGGGGTGTGCATGTGGACCACTACACCGGGGTTTCCCCCTACTCTTATACGAGTAGTTCAGTGGGTTCTTAACGTGCAAAGGTGGTGACTCTCCTCTACACGGGGCCTCCTTTTAACGTCCTATCCGAGGGACCGATAGGGACGATTGATCTCACGCTGTTTGTGGATCTTGTTATCATGTGATGATACAGGTTTTCGTATACCCATTCTTAGGCAAGTTTTTATTATTTTTCAGTTATGGAGTATAGATACCTATCATTCTTCATATTTGTAAATAAGAAAGTATATTTCGTAAATGTTGGTCTTTATCTGAGTAAATGAAATAAAGCAGTGAAGTTAGAAAAGAAAATGACGATGCGGATTTCATTGAAGGGAGAGATTGGCATTCATCAAGTGCAACTAAAACAGGTGAGAAGAGAGACAAAGAGGTGGATAGAGAGGGTCAGATATAAGAGAGTGAGTAAAGAACACAAAATCTTAAAGAGAAATACAAAGAGAGACAGAGAGAGGGAGAGTTTAATCCAGAGCCTGTATTAGGCGAGCCCACCCCCTTACCCCCGTGGCTACGCCAATCACATTTCCTTACTCTTTCTCGACTATGATACGTCCGACTGAAATTATAGTTTTGTTTTATCTTTATTTAATACAGAGCCTGTATTTAGGCACTTAATTACGGTCAGATGAACATATTTTGATACCTTATTTGTGACACTGGCAGGTCACTAATTGGCGTGGGGTCCAGGGGGCTGAGCCCCATGAGGCTCAGGTGTTTCAGGCATTTAATTACGGTCAGATTAGCATTCAGGGGCCCGCCTTAGAGCATTAGAGCCCCTGGTTGATACGTCCGACTGAAATTACATTTTTTTTTCTCTTTATTTAATACAGAGCCCCCAACAACACAATTATAACATAATAATAACAAATAACACCACTCTGTAATCAAGACCATTCCATTTTATTTAATACATTTTCGATATACTCAAATTGGCAACTATTATCTTCTGTCTCAGTCAACATTAAACAAAACAAAAAATCCAGTAAACATAAAAATTTGAAGAAAACAAAAATAAAACAAAACGATGGGAAAATAGTGGAATGATACGTACATCCTGAGAGGTTGGAGACAGGCGAGATAGTGGATAAGGCGTTCCTCTCTTTCCTTCCTGGCCCTATCTGACTGGAAATCATCCATTAGGAGGCTCACTTAGAAGCACTGGCATACTAATGGGGGGGGGGCTTGGGGGCAGATGACCACCAAAGAAATTTCAAAATTCAAAATTGAAATGGCATGATTTTTACCCGAGCTTCTGGGGGCTCCGCCCCTGGATCCCACTCCAACTAGTGACCTGACAGTATCACAAATGAGGTATCAAAATATGCTCATCTGACCGTAATTAAATATGCCTAAAAGCCCTGAGCTTCCGGGGGCTCCACCCCTAAACCCCACCAGGGGCACTAAGGCGGGCCTCTGAATGATCATCTGACCGTAATTATATGCCTCAAACCCCTGTATTTAATGGGGCTTTGCCCCTGGACCCCACGCCAATTTACGCTCCACTTGCTTCGCTCTACCTGATCGTAAATACTTTAGCCCCCCACTTTGAAAAACGTCCCACGGGGCCTGCATGTAACATGTAAGAGTGATGCGAAATTTTTTTCTGCCCCCCCCCAACATTTTTGCTCATTACGCCACTGCTTAGAAGTCACTCGTGTTGTGTCACCCTCATATACATACATGTATACATATATATATATATACATATATATATATATATTGGGGGACACAGCAACCATCTCTTTTTTTTCAACATTTGACGAAATTAGTCAGGCAACACTTTTTAAAACTTATTTCTTGTATCATGTACACGTTTCTTACTATTGAAGTTAGTAAATTGGACAAGAAAAATAAGAAAATTATCAAATATCCTTTTTTAGGCTAGTGACTGGTGATTCTTAAATCAAAATAAACTACTTAACAAGCAATAGCTCTATTTATTACGAATTGGTTTTCCAAAGCCACCCATTTTCCCTCTTCCCCATGCTGCGTCACTTTCCCTACTCTCAATTTATTTGATATGAATATGCAAGGCCAAGGAAGTGACATGGAAATGGAGATGCAATACACGTATCTCGCTCTTGTCTGTTTATGGCATTCCCATAAATGCATATTTGCAATTTTTAGCTCCAACCTATTTATCAGTTTTACTGTCTTGATTGGCATGTAAACTGAAACGTAAACAGAATGCAGATCACCAGTCAGTCACTCAACAAACGGATGAAGCCACACACATTTATTTTATTGGTATCTCTAAAATGAGCATCCACTAACACAGACTTGGTATAATTCAACACCTGTACATTTCATTGGCTAATTAATATCATTTATGCCACTGATGTCATGCAGCCTATTGCGCATGTATGAATGCTGATTCTGCTTATTGTTGCTAAGGCTCAATATATTAATCTCTTCTTATTCCTGAAATGATATTTCGGTAGGGATTATCATTGCCTATAAATTGGTTTTTGGTGATGTAGCTTCTCGTCTTGGTTGTCTGCTTGCCTAGTACGAGAGAGAATGAAATCCATCAGGCGTACCCCGACATAAAATTATGTATCACTTATTCATTATCGATTTCAATATATTTAGCCAGGGTGGCCCACACAGCAATTAGCTGGTCTTCCGAGAAAGTCCTGGAAAACTTGGTGACAACATCATACATATAAAAATATGAAATAAGTACTCATAAAAGTGTAAAAGCATTAAAATACAATTGAATTTGATATATAGTATAGATGAACATAAATGTAAAACAATAATAAAAGATGACAAAAGATTTGTGTGTCATGTCTGTAAATAACTCACTGCTAGAGAACAGTAATCATTAAATCGTATACAAAACAGTTTTGTGAATAAAAAGTATATTACAAACATTGGGATTTAAAAGTAAGATATTTAAATTTCCATATCTTGTGTTAAAATAATTGGAATTGTCAGCACACTCAAACATATTATGAAACAATTGTACGTAAAATCATGTTTAAAATACGTCACACGATCGTTGTTATGAAAATTTTCTTTTGAGTGCGTATAAAAGTTACATGTTGGGATTATTCTAGCCGCTCTTTTTGCAAGTTTGATGATGCGTCCAGTGTTCAGTCATATAACAACGCAGCCTCCAAATTCCATAGCAATAACCGGGGCTCAATTTGACAAATCATAGGTACATTATTTTTAGGGTGTCTTCGTCAACATAAGGTCTGATAGATTAAGAAAAGGAGGGGTCCTAGAATGAACCCTTGCGGCACTCCTAAAGAAACAGAATGTTCATCTCAGGGTGTTTTGACTCTTTCCAGACAGATTTAGATTTGATTTAGTTTGCTGCTTTGTTACATGAGATTCATCGGAAGCATCGTGATAATGTTGAACAGATTCTGAAGAAAACTGCGCGATAATCCGGCTATGTCTTCCTTGCCTAATTCCTAGTGTTGTCCCCTCATAATCACAGTATTTAGCTTTGTGTCCTAACTCTTACAATTAGTGTGACATCGAATCTTAGTTTCGAAACGGCAGTTTAGTTATTTGTGATTCACCTCTCTGCAGTTAAAGCAGTCTTTGTATCATAATATGTCAAGCTTGTATACCATGCAGTGTTTCCACTCGTCAAAAAAAAATTCTTAAAGGGATTGGGTATCTTTGCCTCAGATTCTAAACAAAATCTTGGAGTTAGCTCATGCTGCAATCATAATTATAAACCTTTAGGTCAGTCAGGAATCCCATGACTTTTACAAGCCGATCGCCTGTCTGATTATCAAGATAGGATTGGAATTCGAAATTTCTAAAACCGTTTTCCCAACGTTTTTTATAACACTACAGTCTATTGGGGAAAATGAGTATGGTAAAACCGGTCACTCAAAGATTTTTACTTTTTGAAGCACTAAATTCATGATCATTTTTGAAGACCAATATTTTAGGGCTTCAATATTACACCATATCACAGACACTGATAACACGTAGGGCCATGCATCCCATATTTGTAAAACTGGAAACATTGTTAAACAATGCCTTTAAATAGAACATCAGATTTCATTGGTTTGATGAAATTTCCTTACATTTCTCAAAATTTCCTTACATTTCTCAAAATTCCTCTTACGTTCCATTTATTTTGTTTGCTAGGCCGAGGCTAACGTCATACGTCTTTTGGTGCACCATAATATCAACTAAAACCCCCAGTTTTGCGATAAAAAATGAAAATACGGATACCATGGTTTCGCTTAACACTCGATTGTCAAACGCGGTCGGAGTGGGCACGACGGGGATGTGTCAAGTGTTCCTGGCGTTGATTGGTTACTTGAAATGGGCGTGTCTAGCTACGCAGACCTTCTTGATCAGGATGCCTGTTTGCTGCGACATCCGCATATTGGATATTAGCCCGTGAAAGTTGGCGTTAATTTCAGAGTGTTTCAGTAGACGTGTTCATTGTTTCTCATTTCGCTGTCTAAACAGAATTAGGCAATTTGTATTGTGAACATCAATCTCATTTCGAAAAATAAATAAACAGACTATTTGTAATACTGGATCTTTTATTCACGTTTTACTTCCTTTTGAGGAGTTCGGGATGAATCGGATTACATTGCAGGAAAAACTTTACAGAAACTATAATGCTGTTGGATGAACAAGTGTCGTAACTGAGTTATAAAGACAACACAGCAAGGAAGATTAGCAAAATCTTTTGACAACCTAAGCTGTAGTGTTCTTGGATGTTTACTTCACGTTTTCAATACTTGTTATCTTCTGAGAGTTTACTTTATTTGAGATGTAAAGATAACATCGCAAGAACAAAATACAATCAATCAACTTTTGCTCGACTGGATTTTATCGAATAATTGAGTATTTTTTTCCATCGGTAAAAATGGTGAGTCCTCGCCTTTATTTATTTAATTACATACATTTGCATATACTTATATACATACATATATTTATCTGTGCGTGTGCGTGTGTGTGTGTTTGTACAAAAATACAAAGCTTATTGCAATACCCGGAACTAAGGAATACATGACGATCCCCCTCCCTCCCCAATTTTTCAAGTACCTTAAAAGTGCCCCTTTTTATTTACGAAAATGCCTTTTTTACTTTTAAAATGCCCTTCCTCATTTTAAATAAAGTACTCCTTTTTCACCTCTGATAAGCGCCATTTTCACTTTTACAAGTTTCCCCTTTCATTTCTAATGAGTGCCTTTCCCCTTCTAATAAGTGCCCCTTTACTTTGACAAGTGCCCCGTCTTATATTGCCCTCCCCTTATTAAAAGTGCCCTTTTCAAATGTGCTAAGTACCCCCTTTTTAATTTATGATAAGTTTCCTTTGTCAAAATTTTGTAAATGTCCATTTTCCCTTCATTTTTGCCCCATTCTATAAACCTATATTTCCCGTTTTCGCTTACATGTTGTGTCATTTTACAGTCATCTTAAGAGTCATATCTTGATTCAAGAAGAATCGGAGTAGCTTTGTGTAGTAACAGCTACTCTTTATTTCTATCATCATAGTAACAGGTTCCCTATTTTTATACCACTACAAAGATATGGGGCACGGGGGCACAATGCCCATAATTTTATACGAACGAACTGTGCCTCTGTGATTAAATCTAATAGTGCTAGTTTTCACCGCTATCAAATGCCCCTGCTTTTAATAGGTTACCCGTAGTCTACCCCCTAACAACAGATATCTCATAACCTCTCTTATGTGTGTTCCCCTAATCTAACCATCCGAGACCAGTATTTTCCCTCGAATTTCCGCATAGCTCACTCGCTATGCTCGCTAGCATTCATAATTCATATAATTATGTTAATTATAATTAACGTTAAAGGGATTATTCATTCTTTATTTTGAGAGTATGCTTAAAAAACCACAACAGGATTATTTATTCTTTGTAGTAAGATCTCATTGATCGTAATGCGACCTGACAAATCTATAACAAATAATATTCAGATCGTCACACACAACGTCAAATATGATGCTATATCAGTATCTTGGGCCACGTACAGAGAGAAACGACACAATTTTAAAGATGATCCTTGATAAAGTATTAATTGGAATGTAGGGGTATATACCCATGTCTCCAACATATATATTTTTCGCTTTGGGAAGCCCCATTTAGGTGCCCTTTTTGTTGTTGTCTCCACTTTGAAAGATGATCCGCCACCCCTGCAAAAATGAGGACATTGCTGAATAAACGAAAGGAAAACGAATCAACTATTACTTTTATCTGAAAGTAGCTAAACATACATGTACCTGGTATGAGTGGTACAAATGCGATATCAATTTAAGAAAATGTTTAAAATATCGTGGATAAATACCTTGGTTGTTTTTCTTTTCCCATTTTTGTTGTCACACGCATTAAATATTCATATCAATGTATGATACTTTTACTTCAGATAGGAGTCGAAAAGATCGCCTTGCCTGTTGTATTAAGAATATCTCAAATTTCATGATATTTTTAATAGGCCATTTTGTAATGTAACCAAATTTCTTCCTACGCCTTTGTGAAGCGTCTCGATACGAATTATTGTATCTCAATATTCAGAATTCAAATTGGATACATTAGTTTTTGCTAAGTAGGACAAGCATTTTGGCATGCCCTACCTTACAGCACGTAATGTATGCAATTCGCGTTCTGACTATTGAAATACAATTATTCGTAACAGGTAAATGAAATATACTTTGTATCGAGGCACTGAAGTAATAGTCTATTTAGAGGGACTGAGATCTTGAAGATGATAGTCTATTTATAAGATTTATCTGCAGTGAAGTAGAGTCACCTGCCCTGAAATGGCGACATATCACATGTAGCCTTTGTATTCTTATGTACATGTACGTCAGTCTTCAGTCAGGTAACTGTGCTGCATGTACTATCAGTATTAATTAATTAACATTTTGATCATCGACCTTCAAGCCTATCATTATCTAATATCAAGCCTTTTCCATTTCTTTTGTTTTCACATGTAAAGGACAAAGATCTCATACGAGGCGTGATCCTTGTTTTCCTGACATGTATATCCTTCGGTACGTATGCTTCTGGTCAACGATGATTTATTATTATCATTATTATTATCATTATTATTATTATCATTATTATTATCATTATTATCATTCTAACGCCCCCGACCCCTCGGCAGCGGCGGTTCAACGTTTTGGGGGTTTGTTTTTGTTAAGGTCTGTTAATTCAGTCGGAGGGCAACGTCTCACCGCGGCCGAGGTGGGGGTGTTAGTTAAAACCACAAGACCACCACACAAATTAATACACAATTAAACAGTTTCAATTACAATTTCATTTGGTCGTTTATTCTAAAAAAAGGTTACAATTTCTTGTGTCGTGTTTCTTCAGTGTTTATCCCTTACCTAATCACTTAACTACTTGAGCTCGTTTACCCACGCAGCCACATCAACAATCACTCACTTAAAATATATTTATTAGTGGGAGGGGAAAGGAAAGGGAAAGGATTATTTAAATTACTGGGACTTTTAGAGTCTTTGATCGATCGATAACTTGTCTTTAAGAGTTTATAGGCCTTTTTAATTGGGGACAGGTTGACTTAGCTCTTTCTTGTATCCGGTCTCTCGACTCGTCGCACTCGTGTCGGGGCGTAGCAGACTTGAATTTTCCTCTCGATGTCCTGGGGGCGTCGGAGGGTCTTAAAGGTGTGTGCTCGTCTCCGGTCCTTGTGACGTCGAAATCGTTGACTTTCTCAAATACGAGCACAAAATCAGCGTTCTCCTTTGTCTCTTTCTATTATTCTGGGGTGGAGGTGTTCTCTCTACTTGAGAAGGGCGAGGTGCAGTATTACTATTTGTCGTTTCAGTCCCTTTCTATTATTGTCAGCACACAGTGACAAGAAGACGAAGTTCAGCAACTTTCAAAATATTCCGTGGACGAAGCTTTAATTAGTACAAGTCGGGGATCTCCAAATGTCCGTGGTAGTAGGAATAAACTTAGGGAATAGGGAAAGGTGCACCCCTAAGGGGGTGGCAAATGCTCGGGTGCCAGGGATGCAAGTCTGAAGGGAAGGGAGGATTGGGTCTTTTTATACTCAATTAACACACCGTTCAGCCATCTAGCTCGCACCTCGAGTCCAACAAATTCCTTATTAATTTCCTTTGTTTTTCCATCCCATAATACTTTTTGGTCACCTGATCTCCCACCACTGTCGACTTCTTAATGGACAGGGCAAAAACTTATTTCATTGGTCCAAACTGTCTATTCCAAAACTCTTACAAACTTTTTACCTGTTTTTATTCCTGATTGGTCAAATGAAGGAAGTCCTTATACTTTTTAGCGTGGGTATGCTGGATTCACTCGTTGGGATATTCTCGAGATACCAGTGACAGCTCAGGCTCTAGAGTATCAATTAACTACTAACACAACGACTCTGTTATCATTCACCATTTTCACAAACACCTAACTAAATTCTATCAAAAACAAATCTGTTGTCCAAGGTATTTTTATCGTCCTTAACCCCACCCGACCTATTTCTCTACTCTTTTTCCCTTGTCCCTTCATCTACATATAGCTACATGGTCTATCCCAACGCCATTTATTTATCAATCAAATATCCCCTAGGACTCATAATTCTTTTAACTCGGCTACTTTCAAGTTCAAGCACTACTCAGCATGTTCACACTCATCTTTAATCCCAGTGTATTCCACCATGCTACATCATTATCATTATTATTATTATCATTATTATTACATTGATAGTAGTAGTAGCAGTAGTAGTAGTATTCAACATTAATGCAATGAAACATTGATAATGACATTATCAATCAAAGTTTTGTCTTGATTATTATTTATTTATTTGTTCTTTTTTTTTGGCGCTTTTAATACATGTCAAAAAAGAACATCCAAACGAGTAAGCAAAATATGGAAATAATTTCATAGACACATTTTTATTTCTTGACTATATTTGTATGTATAGCACCCTTTGTATTCATTAGAAGTGACAATGATGGAATGTATTTGTCCTAAAGATTATGAGGGGCAATGATGGGCATAGCCAGAGGCCAGACATTGAAAGAACATGGGTCACTAGTACTGGTCCTAAAGGTAGTGTATCCCTTTTGCAGCCAACATCAAATTCTGTAGAACTTTGCAGGGATCATGAGTATGTCACGTATAACTCAGCACTGACCTAGTTATGCAAGGGAAACCGTTTACTCTCTAGACTTCACTGTCAGACACTGTTGAGTGACTGACTGACTTTTTAAAATTCGTTAGTAACATAGATAAAATTATCTGTAAAGGTTCATTATCATTTGTAAACATCAATGACCCGCTTCTTATAACGACCAAAATTAAACTTATCGAGTCTTTACTCAGCACAAAACGTCGAGAACGGAAGACGCTAAGAGAACCCCCCGTACCCCATTCTAATTTGTAAATGTTGTAAATTTGCTTTTCATTTTCCGAGTAAAACATGTGCCCCCCTCCATAGTTCAAGAGCTTCCTCAATGGATGGACCCACGCTCCGCTATTGGCTGTAATTACTGGGTTCTAATCGGTTAATACCACGAGAGATTCATACTCTTTACTCAACTTTAAATTCTCTCCTGCTTTACATCTCGTTAAAAGGCTCTCTCGTTTCTTCGAATGAGAACAAGAAGACGGACACTTGTTGTTCGGATGGATTAGGGCTGAATTACACCTTACCAATGTTCAACGAATGTAAGATGAAAGCACTTCCTAATGGCAGCATGGTACAGACCATTCCAAAGCTCATCCCATACACATCTCAGGAAGCTGCTTGTCCAAGAAGGAAGAGTAAACTGGGGATCCCACCCGGACACAGAGTGTGCAGATTTCCTGGTAAGTCGTTCTTTGCCTGCTATAAACATTATAAAACATACAATCTGTTCTACTGTAATAAGATTTGATATATATATAAGAGACCATTTTAAGACACTGGTAACAAAGTTGACAGTCTATCCATAGCAGTCAGGTTTTATAGCCTGAGGAGCAGCCGAAAAAACATTTTTTTGCTGATTTCAGTCAGCGCCGCTACACAACTGTAGCCATTGCATTAAAGCAATTTGGAGTTTAAAATCTAGCAGCTTTTGTAGATTTTCTCTTTCAGAAGTCTGTCATTGTTCATAGCACTTTCTGTCTACAAAGTTCGGCACGTGGGCTTGATGGGGGGTATTGACAACGCATTTCCTGTGTGTGCATTGTGTGTATGTGTGTTTGTAATGCATAAACAGACTCCTATATTTTGACAAAGTTTGATGCATGGGAAAGACAAGATGAAATCGCCCCCGACGACAGGTTTTTTTTTGGGGCTTTGGGTGCTAAACCGACTGTTTACAGTTAGGTTTAAGGCGGGCAAAACTCATGCATTTGATTAAGAAACTCTTTTTTATGAAGTTTTGAAATCAGGTGTCTAATAATTCAATAATTTGTATTTAATTTATTTATTTATTTGTAGTTTCATTTTACAGGGTAATAATAATAATAATACTCAGTTCTTTTGTACCGCATAACACATTACAGGATAGCATGTCCCTATGCGCTTTAAATAGAAAGGACAGAATTACAAGAAAAAGTAATACAAATTAGAAAATCCACTTAGAACCAAAAAAGTACATGTAGTGTTGGACACTGAGTTCATGGGTGTTCACTTTTAGCATTGAAAAAATACCTTGTCAATTACATTGCCAATTACAAAACTGCCTTCCACAATGGCCCTTTTGGCCTAGATTAAGTATGTATACAATATGATTAAATATTAAAATTATAGAAAGATCAATTTCTAAATTTCTATTCAAGTGTTATTTCCTAAAAAGGTTTGAATTCAATAATAGTTGAAAAGGCAATTTGTTAACCAGTAATCGATAATTCTAAAGAATATGTCGGGAGGCATTAATAAACAATTAATTATTTTGTGGGGGTGTGGGCGAATGTGGACGTGTGTGCATGTGATCTTTTTTCATATTTGGTTCTGGTAAAACGTACTAAACTTCCCTAATCATCATGATTGATCTGCCTGCCTATTCACGAATAATATAATATATTCCGTCCTCCATCGTGATATCAAGAACGAGCAACACTTTAGTTTATTAATTGCATTTTTTAAATGTTTAGTACATTTAGCGTGTGGTTGTCTTAGCAACACAACATGGCGATCATGACGAAAGTTATAATTAGTCTAATTGTTGGATGATTAATCAGCCAAGTAGTCTGTGTATCATCATTAGTAGCACACATTTTCAACAAGGGGTTTTGAAACATGATCTGTATAAGTCAATATAAATCAATTAGATTAGCAGTGATAATGTGTAAGAAACAACGACTACTACTACAACAACTACTACTACTACTACTACTACTACTACTACTACTACTACTACTACTACTACTACTACTACTACTACTATTAACAACTCAAATGTTAAATCACCATTTAAAAGGGCCGAGGAGTGACCACTCTTTCAAAATGGTAGATTAACACTTTGAAATGCTGCATCCAACACTACAAAGGATGAATCTAGCATGTTTAAAGTATCACTGAACGCTAAATAACACTGAGTGGGGGGAGGGGGGCGAGGTGTGAATGGTCGCCAAAAACAAATCAATCTTTGCATCGCGATCCAAATCACACTAAATTTTTATTTTAAATTAAATTGACATGACAATTGTGTGAACGGTCGCAAAAAAAGAGGGAGTTGCAGAAGTACCTGTATTCCTAACAAAAATCGAATTCCTATGGTTGAGCTATAGAATTCCAGTGTCTTGTCTCCTCTTTTTACTACAGATTGTAGCAAAAATCCCTGTCAAAACGGCTGGTGTGAGGAGACTATGCAAAACTTCAAATGCCACTGCTCTACAGGATATCGAGGGAAACTTTGCGATAAACGTGAGGATAAAAACAATCACAATAATTATCTGTCAAGTCGGTTAAACGAATTCTATACAACTTATTTTTGCTAGTAACCTAGATTCGAGCAAAAATGATCAACTTTGTAAAAAAGAAAGGTTGTATGAATGTCCGTCATAATCAACCGATTGCCAGACCCTCTTCCTTTCTTTCTCAATGTTCCCCTTTTCCCCCCTCTTTTTCTCCTCCCCCTTTGCCCTCCATACTTTATGTCTGTCTGTCTACCTGTCCCCCTCTCTGCCTTTCTCTTTCTCTCTCGATTTTGCTTTTGTTATCTCTCTTTCCTCATTTCCTTCTCTCTCTCTCTCTCTCTCTCTCTCTCTCTCTCTTTCTCTCTCTCTCTCTCTCTCTCTCTCACTTTCTTTGTCCCTCTCCTTCTCTCTTTCTATTTCACTTCCCCCTCTCTCTCTCTCTCTCTCCAATTCTCTCCCTCTCTCCTTCTCTCTTTCAATTTCACTTCTCCCTCTCTCTCTCTCTTTCTCTCTTTCTTTCTTTCTTTCTCTATCTCTGTCTGTCTGTCTCTCTTTCATTCATTCTCTGTCACTATGCTCACCACTTACGTTTATAGTTTTCTCAAGTTTGTAATTCTCCCTCACTTTCTCTCTCTATCTCTTTCTCTCTAAAATCTAATGTTCACGAGTAGAAATTTACATCATTATTTGTTTATTACTCCAAATCTAAACGTTTTTGTTCAACTTAAATTCGTTTTCAGCATCCACTACTTCTCTTGAAGCAACAACCAATTCTATATTGGACTCGACCACACCAAATCCAACTACAACTGCAAGCATGTTACCTTTATCTCTCTCTCTCTCTCTCTCTCTCTCTCTCTATCTCTTTCTCTCTAAAATCTAATGTTCATGAGTAGAAATTTACATCATTATTTGTTTATTACTCCAAATCTAAACGTTTTTGTTCAACTTAAATTCGTTTTCAGCATCCACTACTTCTCGTGAAGGAACAATAAATTCTGTATTGGACTCGACCACACCAAATCCGCTACAACTACAAGTAAGTATGTTACCTTTATCTCTCTCTTTCTCTCTCTCTCATTTTCTTTGGCTCTCTCTCTCTCTCTCTCTCTTTCCATCCATCTCCCATTCCATCTCTATCTCTCTCTCTCTCTCTCTCTCTCTCTCTCTCTCTCTCTCTTCTCTCTCTCAATCTATCTATCTTTCAATTAAATTTGGTTGTTTATGATATGAAACGTATTTTACCCCCAAATCGAATCATCATGTGTTTATATCATCTTTTATTATCCAGAATCAGCTACAACACAAGACACCACAACCATGTCTACGACAGGCTCAACCACCTCACGTACTACAACAGCTAGGCCTACTCGTAAGAAAACTTCAGTATCACCCCATATATACACATATAACTCTCTCCCCCTCTCTCTCTCTCTCTTTCCCTTCCAGTTCCCTTTCTTGCACAACACGTGTTGCACCTATCTCTTTCTCTCTAAAATCTAAAGTTCACGAGTAGAAATTTACATCATTATTTGTTTATTACTCCAAATCTAAACGTTTTTGTTCAACTTAAATTCGTTTTCAGCATCCACTACTTCTCTTGAAGCAACAACCAATTCTCTATTGGACTCGACCACACCAAATCCAACTACAACTGCAAGCATGTTACCTTTATCTCTCTCTCTCTCTCTCTCTCTCTCTCTATCTCTAAAATCTAATGTTCATGAGTAGAAATTTACATCATTATTTGTTTATTACTCCAAATCTAAACGTTTTTGTTCAACTTAAATTCGTTTTCAGCATCCACTACTTCTCGTGAAGGAACAATAAATTCTGTATTGGACTCGACCACACCAAATCCCGCTACAACTACAAGTAAGTATGTTACCTTTATCTCTCTCTTCTCTCTCTCTCTCATTTTCTTTGGCTCTCTCTCTCTCTCTCTCTCTCTCTTTCCATCCATCTCCCATTCCATCTCTATCTCTCTCTCTCTCTCTCTCTCTCTCTCTTTCTCTCTCTCTTTCTCTCTCTCAATCTATCTATCTTTCAATTAAATTTGGTTGTTTATGATATGAAACGTATTTTACCCCCAAATCGAATCATCATGTGTTTATATCATCTTTTATTATCCAGAATCAGCTACAACACAAGACACCACAACCATGTCTACGACGGGCTCAACCACCTCACGTACTACAACAGCTAGGCCTACTCGTAAGAAAACTTCAGTATCACCCCCATATATACACATATAACTCTCTCCCCCTCTCTCTCTCTCTTCCCTTCCAGTTCCCTTTCTTGCACAACACGTGTTGCACCTATCTCTTTCTCTCTAAAATCTAAAGTTCACGAGTAGAAATTTACATCATTATTTGTTTATTACTCCAAATCTAAACGTTTTTGTTCAACTTAAATTCGTTTTCAGCATCCACTACTTCTCTTGAAGCAACAACCAATTCTATATTGGACTCGACCACACCAAATCCAACTACAGCTGCAAGCATGTTACCTTTATCTCTCTCTCTCTCTCTCTCTATCTCTTTCTCTCTAAAATCTAATGTTCATGAGTAGAAATTTACATCATTATTTTTTTATTACTCCAAATCTAAACGTTTTTGTTCAACTTAAATTCGTTTTCAGCATCCACTACTTCTCGTGAAGGAACAATAAATTCTGTATTGGACTCGACCACACCAAATCCGGCTACAACTACAAGTAAGTATGTTACCTTTATCTCTCTCTCTCTCTCTCTCTCTCTCTCATTTTCTTTGGCTCTCTCTCTCTCTCTCTCTCTCTTTCCATCCATCTCCCATTCCATCTCTATCTCTCTCTCTCTCTCTCTCTCTCTCTCTCTCTCTTTCTCTCTCTCAATCTATCTATCTTTCAATTAAATTTGGTTGTTTATGATATGAAACGTATTTTACCCCCAAATCGAATCATCATGTGTTTATATCATCTTTTATTATCCAGAATCAGCTACAACACAAGACACCACAACCATGTCTACGACGGGCTCAACCACCTCACGTACTACAACAGCTAGGCCTACTCGTAAGAAAACTTCAGTATCACCCCATATATACACATATAACTCTCTCTCTCTCTCTCTCCCTTCCAGTTCCCTTTCTTGCACAACACGTGTTGCACCTATCTCTTTCTCTCTAAAATCTAAAGTTCACGAGTAGAAATTTACATCATTATTTGTTTATTACTCCAAATCTAAACGTTTTTGTTCAACTTAAATTCGTTTTCAGCATCCACTACTTCTCTTGAAGCAACATCCAATTCTATATTGGACTCGACCACACCAAATCCACTACAACTACAAGTAAGCATGTTACCTTTATCTCTCTCTTTCTCTCTCTCTCTCATTTTCTTTGGCTCTCTCTCTCTCTCTCTCTCTCTCTCTTTCCATCCATCTCCCATTCCATCTCTCTCTCTCTCTCTCTCTCTCTCAATCTATCTATCTTTCAATTAAATTTGGTTGTTTATGATATGCAACGTATTTTACCCCCAAATCGAATCATCATGTGTTTATATCATCTTTTATTATCCAGAATCAACTACAACACAAGACACCACAACCATGTCTACGACTGGCTCAACCACCTCACGTACTACAACAGCTAGGCCTACTCGTAAGAAAACTTCAGTATCACCCCCATATATACACATATAACTCTCTCTCTCTCTCTCTCTCTCTCTCTTTCCATCCATCTCCCATTCCATCTCTATCTCTCTCTCTCTCTCTCTCTCTCTCTCTCTTTCTCTCTCTCTTTCTCTCTCTCAATCTATCTATCTTTCAATTAAATTTGGTTGTTTATGATATGAAACGTATTTTACCCCCAAATCGAATCATCATGTGTTTATATCATCTTTTATTATCCAGAATCAGCTACAACACAAGACACCACAACCATGTCTACGACGGGCTCAACCACCTCACGTACTACAACAGCTAGGCCTACTCGTAAGAAAACTTCAGTATCACCCCATATATACACATATAACTCTCTCCCCCTCTCTCTCTCTCTTTTCCCTTCCAGTTCCCTTTCTTGCACAACACGTGTTGCACCTATCTCTTTCTCTCTAAAATCTAAAGTTCACGAGTAGAAATTTACATCATTATTTGTTTATTACTCCAAATCTAAACGTTTTTGTTCAACTTAAATTCGTTTTCAGCATCCACTACTTCTCTTGAAGCAACAACCAATTCTCTATTGGACTCGACCACACCAAATCCAACTACAACTGCAAGCATGTTACCTTTATCTCTCTCTCTCTCTCTCTCTATCTCTTTCTCTCTAAAATCTAATGTTCATGAGTAGAAATTTACATCATTATTTGTTTATTACTCCAAATCTAAACGTTTTGTTCAACTTAAATTCGTTTTCAGCATCCACTACTTCTCGTGAAGGAACAATAAATTCTGTATTGGACTCGACCACACCAAATCCCGCTACAACTACAAGTAAGTATGTTACCTTTATCTCTCTCTTTCTCTCTCTCTCATTTTCTTTGGCTCTCTCTCTCTCTCTCTCTCTCTCTCCATCCATCTCCCATTCCATCTCTATCTCTCTCTCTCTCTCTCTCTCTCTCTCTCTCTCTCTCTCTCTTTCTCTCTCTCAATCTATCTATCTTTCAATTAAATTTGGTTGTTTATGATATGAAACGTATTTTACCCCCAAATCGAATCATCATGTGTTTATATCATCTTTTATTATCCAGAATCAGCTACAACACAAGACACCACAACCATGTCTACGACGGCTCAACCACCTCACGTACTACAACAGCTAGGCCTACTCGTAAGAAAACTTCAGTATCACCCCATATATACACATATAACTCTCTCCCTCTCTCTCTCTCTCTTTCCCTTCCAGTTCCCTTTCTTGCACAACACGTGTTGCACCTATCTCTTTCTCTCTAAAATCTAAAGTTCACGAGTAGAAATTTACATCATTATTTGTTTATTACTCCAAATCTAAACGTTTTTGTTCAACTTAAATTCGTTTTCAGCATCCACTACTTCTCTTGAAGCAACAACCAATTCTATATTGGACTCGACCACACCAAATCCAACTACAGCTGCAAGCATGTTACCTTTATCTCTCTCTCTCTCTCTCTATCTCTTTCTCTCTAAAATCTAATGTTCATGAGTAGAAATTTACATCATTATTTTTTATTACTCCAAATCTAAACGTTTTTGTTCAACTTAAATTCGTTTTCAGCATCCACTACTTCTCGTGAAGGAACAATAAATTCTGTATTGGACTCGACCACACCAAATCCGGCTACAACTACAAGTAAGTATGTTACCTTTATCTCTCTCTTCTCTCTCTCTCTCTCTCTCATTTTCTTTGGCTCTCTCTCTCTCTCTCTCTCTTCCATCCATCTCCCATTCCATCTCTATCTCTCTCTCTCTCTCTCTCTCTCTTTTCTCTCTCTTTCTCTCTCTCAATCTATCTATCTTTCAATTAAATTTGGTTGTTTATGATATGAAACGTATTTTACCCCCAAATCGAATCATCATGTGTTTATATCATCTTTTATTATCCAGAATCAGCTACAACACAAGACACCACAACCATGTCTACGACGGGCTCAACCACCTCACGTACTACAACAGCTAGGCCTACTCGTAAGAAAACTTCAGTATCGCCCCATATATACACATATAACTCTCCCCCTCTCTCTCTCTCTCTCTTCCCTTCCAGTTCCCCTTTCTTGCACAACACGTGTTGCACCTATCTCTTTCTCTCTAAAAACTAAAGTTCACGAGTAGAAATTTACATCATTATTTGTTTATTACTCCAAATCTAAACG